>OX463849.1:34208456-34762494 GCA_949825065.1 Odontocerum albicorne | reverse complement strand
ATAATTAAAATATAACTAAAAAAAGGAAAAATGAAGCCCACTAAGTCGGACTTTATTATTAAAACTCCTCGTACCATTATCGTAAAGGAGTCACGCTCGTCCACTCCAGTGCCCGCACCTCGCCGTCCACTACCCTCGCCATGCCCCCCCCCAAGCCGAACGTCTACTCCTCGGAAAAAGGAGACGCTGACGCCCATCCCCGAAACCACGCCGCCTACCGCCCGCGCCAAGTCACCTGACCGCTCGCAATCTCCTGAACCGAACATCTCGTTCAAGGAGGCTATTGACTTTATCCAGTCAGAGTCAATCTCAAGGGAAGTGACTCTGAAATTGGGAAGGCTTTTCCGAGATCTGTGCCGCAAAGGACATCTCGAACTCATCCTAAAGAATCAGCCAGCGGACCCACCCACCGCCTCGCCTGCTTCGTCAGTCCCGACAACATCACAAAACCTCACCCCCACTCCCAATGTCCCACCCCCCCCGCCAGAACCTTCCACCCCGGATATTCCGGACATGGAATGGCAAAAAGCCACCACCAGCCGCAAACGGACTCTCAAATCCCCTGAAAGTCCCCCCCCCCGCCCGCCCCCCGGTAAACCCTCAGCCCATCATGACTCCGATAAACAAGAGAATGAGAGGTCCACCCAGTCCTCCCCTTCCCACACTCCCCGAACCATCATTACCAGAAATCACACCGACCCTACTCCCGATCAGAAGGGACCGCATTCCCCCTATTATCCTCCACAAAACGGACCGATATGGAGACCTGAGAACACAACTCAGGTCTCAGAAGATCGCATTCTCCTCCAAGGTCATGCCAAACGGAGACTTAAAAATCTCGACGGAAACCGTCGAAGCCTACCGCGCCCTCGTCCACATAACAGACTCCCTCGCCATCCCCTACCACTCATTCCACCTCGAAAACGAGAAACCACTGTTAGCCGTCATACGCGGAATTCCTACCTCCATTAGCGTCGAAGACATCGCGGAAGAACTCAAATCACTGGAGTATCCAGTATTAAACATCTACCGGATGAAAAACCGGAACAGAGTCGAACTCCCAATGGTCATAGCAAAACTATCCAGAGACCCAGCAGGCAAAAAGATCTTTACCGAACTCCGCGGTGTCCTCGATATTCGAGTCACGGTGGAGGAACTCCATAAAAGAAAAGGAATGGGGCAATGTCATCGATGCCAAGGTTTTGCCCATTCAGCTTGCAACTGCCACGCTCCCGCCACATGCGTGAAATGTGGCAGAGCGCACCACACTTCCGAATGCCGGAAGCCAATAGACACACCAGCCACCTGCTGCAACTGTGGCGGCCCACACACGGCCAACTATAGAGGCTGCCCGCGCTTCCCTAAACGCAACCCCTACCAACCAACACCCCCCACCGCCCCCTCCGCACACAATACCACCACCCACCGATCTTTCGCCCCCCAGAGTGCATCGAGACCAGTCACTTCTAGCGTTTCTTACGCCAATATGGCAGCCCCACGCCCCCTGTTATCCTCATATACTCCACAACAACACACATTGCCCTCCCCCCCCCAAAACTGCGACTTCATAATTAATAACATAAGATCAGCTATCACTGAAGCCATAAATTTCCTCAACACCCTTCAACAAAATGGCTCGCACTTATAAGCCCTCTCATATATCCGCCGCGTTCTGGAATGCAAACGGTTCCCTCAGAACGCACAAAAACGAGATCGAGGATTTCCTTCTCGAGCACAACCTGGACGTGATGCTGATAACGGAGTCACACCTCAAACCGAGCTACCGTTACAGCATCAAAAATTACTTCTGCTACAGAGACGATCGCCTTACCGCCCGAAAAGGCGGTACTGCGATCCTCATAAAAAGCACCATAGACCACTGCCGCATCTCCTCCCCTATCACCGATAACTTAGAAGCTTCATGCGTCATAGTAAACACTACCAACCACGGCCCCCTCAAACTGTGCGCAACATATCTCTCCCCATCTTCCCCACTTGTCGAGACCGAACTGGACTCATTCTTTGCCGATAACATCCCCACCATCATAGCAGGAGATCTCAACGCCAAACACCCCTTCTGGCACAGCCACACTCCCAACGCGCATGGCAAAACGCTCGACGAAATCTCTTCTCGTAAGAGATACTTCGTGGTCGGACCTACGTCCCCCACACTCTATCCACTAAACCCCAACCATCGCCCTGACGTCATAGACATCATCGTGCATAATGACATCCCCCATCAAACAGACCTCACGACCGTTCACCAGCTTCAATCCGACCACTACCCGGTACTACTTCACTTGACGGATGGCTTTCCGCCCTTCTCACCCTCACCCCCACCGCGGCACATCACCTCGTGGGGTGACTTCGCCACCTACGTAGACAACTGCATTAAAATTCCAACAACTTTTCCAGACACGAATTCCATCGATACTGCTATATACGACTTCACAACCACCATAAAATCCACTCTCACGTCCGCTTCAAAAGTGAGACCCGCCGACAAACCCGAACTCCCCCTTCCTCCACACATCAAAACGCTGATTGTGGAGAAAAATAAAATCCGAAAGCTGTGGCAACGCACAGCTGTCCCCTCGTATAAAGCAGAATATAACAGATTAGTAAAAAAAATTAAATTCCACTTACAACAGATCCGAAACGATAAATGGTCTGACTTCGTCGAGTCCCTCGAATACAACGAAGGACTCAAATGGAAACTCACACGTTGCCTCCGAAATACGCCCCCCCGCCCCAGCTCTCTCCAAGGGCCAAACGGCACCGTCTTCTCTGCTCGCGACCGCGCAGAGCAATCTTCTCGCCAAATACAGATCTCTCAGACCCCACTCACACAACAATGGTCGACAATGCAGTTGTCAACATACTCAACGAACAAACCCCCCCCACCTCAGACTTCTTCTCACCGCGAGAAATTCAAACAATCATAAAAAATCTAGTCAATAAAAAAGCCCCCGGCCCCGATAAAATCAACAATTTCACTCTCAAAAAACTCCCTAAAAAAGCCATCTGCACCATTACAGCCATCTTCAACGCCTGCTTTCGACACAAATTCTTCCCGACCCCGTTCAAAAACGCCGATGTCATTATGTTCCCCAAACCGGGCAAAAGCCACGCCATCCCCGAAAATCACAGACCGATCAGTCTGCTCTCCACCCTAGGTAAAGTGCTCGAGAGATTAATCCTCGACCGTCTCTCGACTGAAATATACGCGCGCAACGTCATTCCAGAATCGCAACACGGATTTATGCCGATGCACTCGACCAACCATCAACTTCTTCGCGTTGTAGAGCAAATTATCAAATCCTTCAGAGCCAAAGGGCTCACGACCCTCCTTTCGCTAGACGTGGCCAAAGCCTTCGACACCGTCTGGCACAACGGACTCGTATACAAGCTACACAAGACGGGTATTCCACTTAGACTAGTGCAAATCATCGCCTCCTTCCTAGAAAATCGCTCCTTCTCCGTCAAAATAGACGGAATAAACTCCTCCCCGCGCCCCATTCTGGCAGGTGTGCCCCAAGGTGCACTCCTGTCCCCCATCCTGTACAATATATATACGAGCGATATGCCCCAATTTTCTAACGCACACTGTATCACCGCGCAATACGCCGACGACACAGCATTCCTCTCATCATCCAAATACGAGTCCGACTCCCACAACCGACTGCAAGACTTCATTCCCATTCTGGAGCAATGGTGCACAGAATGGAAGATCAAAATTAATCCCTCCAAAAGCACAGCAGTCCGCTTCTCACGCAAATACATCGAACCCGTCAGAACTCTAAAACTCTTCGGCCAGAGCGTCCCATGGACCGACCACGTGAAATACTTAGGCCTCACCTTAGACAGTAGACTCACGTGGCGCAAACACGCCCTCATTGTAAAAGCAAAAGCTCTCGGAACCTTAAAATCATTATTCCCATTGGTCGGTAAATTCAGTAAATTAAGTCCACGCACTAAACTCCATCTTTATAAATCGATCATCAGACCGCAATTGACATACGCCCTTCCGGTATGGGGCTACGCGCCGGTAACCACGATAAATCACATTCAAATCGTTCAAAACAAAGCCCTCCGCATGATATTAAACGCGCCCTACATAGTTCGTAACTCTAGACTCCACGCGGACACCGCACTCGAAACTATCCCCGATCACATGCGAGCTCTGGCCGAAAGGTTTTACAGTTCAATATCAAGACATCCCAACCCCGTCATACAAAATCTCGGAAACTTCAACGCGAACACCAACTACAAGCACCCACGTCCAAAATCTATTCTCCGCACCCGCCCACCCGCAAACGCCCCCCCAACTGCAAATGACCCCGTCACTCTGAATACCCCCCCGTCTTCTACACCTTTTTCTACACCATTTTCTACACCTTTCTCTACACCATTTTCTACACCTATTTATACACCGACACCGACTCCTCAAGCGGCAGACGACAGCCTCCCACCATAGTCAATCGCGTATTTCCCATATTTATGTATTAATATATTTTTAAAAGTCACACACGTCTCCCCAAATACCCATATTTATATACAACATCCTATGATTTACTCACCATCATCTCACCTCCATTTCTTTCTCACCACCCATCTAATATATATAAGCGTGTGTGACATCGCACATCCACAAATATATGTATATTCGTATGTAATATCATTTATATAACATCACATGTATACAAGTATTTAACGTCTTATTATTTCTCATAATCATTCATCAAACAAATTACATAAAACTATCCCTCCCCGTCTCCTAAAACAGGAACCAAAATATCCAATTAAATATCATATCAGTCAGAAATTATCCGATGGAGGAGTAAGGCGTCCTACCATTGGACCGAGACTCCGAACGAGATATTCATCACTTGGCGGACACATTGCTTGTGGCCATGGAGACAATTTGTAGAGGTTTGTGGTTACTGAGGACATGTGGAAGAATGACGCACAAGAGGAAGAATCCCAATGCGTTGGACTGATCAAGTGAGAGACGCAACTGGACTACCCTTAACAACTGCCCTTCGAGACGCGGAGTGCAGGGATGGATGGAGGCTATCAAGGGAATCATAACGCTCAGTCATGAGCTACATCACAGGATGACGATGAACGCTTCAATTGATTTTATTGAAAAAATTTAAAATTGGAAAAGTCCTTCGAATAAAATTTCGTTAGAAAAGGCAAATAAATTTTTGCAACGTGACATTTTGCATCCTTATTTTTTTATAACTGTATTTTAAAATCAAAGGAGAATAAAAAAACACTACGCATGTTGCATTTTATCACTTAATAAAAAGAGAAAATAAAATTGAACATGTTCTTGACATGACTAGAGACAGTAAAATATTTATGGAAAATCTGGACGAAAAATATAAAAAGGAAAAATAATAGTCATTTTGATTATACCAAATAAAAAATATGAACCCCCCTAGCTTAAGAAGATGGTGGTATAGAAAAGGAACAACACAATACTGTCTGAAACTATATTTCATGAAAGTAATACATTTTTATAGACGATTATCGTTATGGTATATCGATTAGAAATATTTTTTATTATTGACCAGTTCAACAACTTCTATTCGGTGGTTTCAGGCTCGATTCCCGAGGGCACCGAGGGTAAAACAAAGTTAAAAAGGCTACTAATCTGATAAAAGAGTTAGACATGTGCGAGATTTGTTACTTTTTCACGTTCGAGATAATATAGCAAATAGCAAACATATGTGATGGCAAACCGCATGTACCGTAAATAAAGAATAATTTATACATCGCCTTTTAGAGAGAAAACTCTCCCTAAAGGAGTACTTAAATGGTTCTTAACTCAAATGCTCGATTGATGGATTTAGAGATAATGTTGTGTCTCTGACATTTGTTCCATTTATCCACATAATTAATTCAGTTTTGTTGAAGGGCTGCTATACCAATAAATTAATAACGATTTTGTTTTTGCGTAATCCATGGACTACCAAAAGATTCAATCGATCGATTATTGAAGAACTCGGATTTGAGGCGCTTCTTTCTGTGCTGTGTGTAAGAAGAATCTTATATAACTTTGGACATAGTTTGGGGGAGAAAAAAGATAGCTTGGAGCGGTCAATTCTAGCGGAAAGTCTGAATGACAAAAAGAGAAGACGCCGAGGACCAGCTGCGTTGTACTGGAGAAGGTGGTTGATGACCATGGTGATTCCGGTCTTCAGAAGTGTGGGTAAGACATCGAAGATTTAGATATTATCATAACTATTATCAAGTCGAGTCTTTCTACTTCTTGATATAGCCCACGAGACTCTCCTGACGACCTCTGTAGCCTAGTTGATAAGACGTCTGTCTCCCGTAAAGAGGGTTAAAACCCATTTTTTTAATAAGAGTTCTAATGAGGTTTTCACTTAATTATCATATTTTAAACATTTTCTGGTTGGTTTGAATAGAAAATCACATGACAATAAGCTTACTAGGTTGTACTGAATACAAATAAAGTGTAATACAATACTTTCAGCATTGTCCGATAGCAGTATATTTCAAATACTTCTAGTTTCTTTGTGGTGGCCAGAATAACTGTCCACGCTTCAACACTGTGGAGAGATATGGCAGAAAACATATAGCAACGCGAAATGCCCATACATACCTACACATAACAATAAAGGGTCTTTCAAATTGAGCGGTTTTTTTAATTCAATTTTATTTTAATTCTTGAATAAAATACACAATTTGTTTTGATTTCAAAAAACTTTTTATTGGTAATTGAAATATAATGTATGACATTTAAACACAAAAAACAAAATACGCCTAATGTCCGTCTCTAGCAGCCCCACAGGTGTCCACTCTTTTGTCAAAATTTTCGATGACATTTTGGCATAATTGCGGTTCTAATTCACCAATAACGCGAATAATTTCGTCCTTCAGCTCAGGAATTGGCCGGGGGTCATTCTTGTATACCTGACTTTTCACGTGACCCCAGAGAAAAAAGTCCAATGGTGTCAGATCACACAACGGTGTCAGATCTTGGTGGCCAATTAACATCACCGTCTCCGGAGATTACAATACATAAAATAATTCAACTATTTGAACGCGTTGTTGTATTGTATACGACTCCATTTTTATAAATGTCATACATTACACTTCTCAAATGTCACAAGACCCAGGCAAATTCGCGACGCCATCTGTGTTTTATCCAAAACCGCTTAAATTAAAATACCCTTTATTAAGACGATCCTTTTTGCTGAGTATATATTATAGATCCTTTGCCTTTGAGGATAATTTGCTAGCTAAACGGTGCTATATAATTTTTATTTTTATCCTGAATTATTAAGAATAATCTTCGTGTCATCTCCACATCTTACTTGATCTCTTGAGACTCGTCTCATTCGTCGTTCAGTTATTTAGGTTGTTGGAATATTTTCACTATTTGTATCAAGAGGAACCTTTGTCTGTTATTTCCATATATTTTAATATATTTTTTCTTTGCTTTGTTAATTTATTCAATAATGATTTCTAATCACTTCTGAGATTTAGCCTGATATATTTTTAACTTGAAATTTACAGTCTTTTGTTCGTCCTGTCAAATTTCTACGATTTTAGTAATGGTATTTCGATATTATAAGACATATTAAAATAAGTCGTTTTATTACTATTTTTTTTATTTAGATTCAGATACTTGTAATAACAATTATGGAACGTAGCTAATTTATTTTTTTACAAATAGAACCAATAAAGTGAAATAGAGTATTTGCAAATTGGCAACTTCAATGTTGCATATAATAACCGTATCAAATGAAAATTCATGCTTCAGTGCATTTTGAAGGATTGCACTATGGTACAAACTAGTTTAGACAATTTTGTGTAGACTTTTCATAACAACATTATATAGATTCATTGTAAGTATGTACTCAAATAATTATTATGTACGTATTTGTGTCTAAGATTATGGTTCGTTTAGATATATGGAAATAACAAAATAATGACTAAGCGCTATACAAGTCAAAAGGGCAGGGTGTGCGAGGAAGAGGCAGCTCGATCAAGTGGACCAAATTAAAAAAAAAAGATCTAATGAGAAATATGAATACAAGAAGATTGTGCATGACGAGATGATACATTTATGTATTTATTATCACTTCATAGAAAAAACAAACTGGTGGGCTTATTGCCGGGCGGAAATATTTTCCAGCTGACCAGACTTAAGTAAATAAAGCAAGTTACATGGTCGCAAAAAAACTAAATTACTTCACATTCCCATGAAACCCACATACACATACGTGAGCATACACTCATAAACCTAACAAAGACGAACAATCACCCCAACATTCCTTTTCATATAACGTGAGATATAATCAATCCAAGGAAAAGGAAGGGATGGTGGAGAGGAAAGGAAAATCAAGAATAAAACACCTTATATTACTGACCAGAAATTAAGATATTTTTACGTCGCTTTATAGAGCATGGCAATGACGGAGTGAGTCTAACATTGGATTGTAACTGGATCCAGAGTCTAAAAAAGAAGAGGAATGAACTGGGAATGCCAATAAACAATCTCTGTTTGAGCGTAACGCAAGTCCATGATCGGAGACGCTGAATATTTTAGGCGATGTTAAAGGGGGTGACGGGACAGTTAAATAGATTATACAATATATATAGTATGTGAATTTGGTGTCCACATTCAACAAGTTCCGTGCCTTCTGGTATGAAGTGACATGATCGTGCTTTCGCAGGTTAAAAATAAATCTTAGACAAACATTTTGAAGACGCTGATATTCGTCCAGCTGTTCCTCCGTAATATTCAAATAACAGACGTCCGCATAGTCCAAAATTGGAAAGAGCGGAGATTGCACGAGTAACATTTTGGTTTAAGAAGGCAGAAATCTTTGAATACATGTGGAGAAAGCAAAAGTAGTGTGCTTGAATATAAAAGTTTGGAGATTTGTTCTAGGTTTATGCGTGATGGTTAGCGTGTATGTATGTAAGTTTTCGCTACTTAACCCTTCACCGATGTTCGTCTTTTAAAAGTTCCCGTACCCGTGTAATGGAGTAATGGAGTATGTGCAGAAAGAGGCGCATGTAAAATGTATGAGACTGTTCGAGATTGATTTAGTGGCACTGTGCATGTGACACGTCGTAATATCTCACGGAGCTCTCCCCGCCCCAGTCCACATTGCCATGGTTTTATTGTATTGTGTAATATTTTGATTTTACCCCTTTATGACGAACCTTTTATAAATCAAAACCATTCACAGTGAAACAAGTTATTGTTACATTTTATTTCATTTTAGGTGATAGAACTTTGAGGTCGATTCCATCTTCGTCTGATAATTCTAATTGTTTAAAATCGATCCCGTTGCCGTTGTTAGTCCTGTGGTGTGGAATCGTCTACTTCTTAGTGCTAGATATGGGTGTCATGTGCAGCGTTAGGAAGCGCTTGAATCCAAGCTTTTATGGAAGGTCTTATCAAAATTTATGATGGTACCTATACGAATTTTACACACGTATACTTAACCTAAAGCCATACTATCACATATTTTGAGATTTTCAAAGGGTTCTTTGTACTTTATCTTTCCTTGGTAGGTTTTGTTCCGAAATATGTTTTTCTGAACATATGAATATGCTGGGAAGTAACTAACCTAATGACCGCAGCCGCTACCTTTTCATTCTGACACTCATTATATATTATAGAATGTATTTATTTTATAATATTTTTTTCCTGTATAAAAGAGGGCTTAATTACCGAAATAATATGCTCTCTAAAAGGCGCTATATACATTGATATTTTTTATTATTATTATTATAAGTGATTCTAAGAGTAAATCAAATATATGATTGAATAATTAAAGACAAGGAATCAGGTGAAAAATTGTGCTAATATATTTTGGCGAATATATTTTTGAAAAGCTTGCTGTAGGCCCAAATCATCGAAAATAATTACGCATATTGGTGTTCTAGTGCCTACCTTGATATAAAGAAGAGAAGAAGAAACACTTTTACGTTATGTTTTATTTAAAAACTTTGTTGGTGTAAATATTAGGGGGATTTCAATCGTAAATGTAATATTTTTAATAAATCGATAGAATATTGCTTTCAAAATAAAAAAGAGTTGAGATCTATTTTTAATAAATCGATAGAACATTGCTTTCAAAATAAAAAAGAGTTGAGTTATATTTTTAATAAATCGATAGAACATTGCTTTCAAAATAAAAAAGAGTTGAGTTATATTTTTAATAAATCGATAGAACATTGCTTTCAAAATAAAAAAGAGTAATATATTGAATAAATCGATAGAACATTGCTTTCAAAATAAAAAAAGAGGTGAGTCATATTTTTAATAAATCGATAAAACATTGCTTTCAAAATAAAAAAAGAGGTGAGTTATATTTTTAATAAATCGATGGAACATTGCTTTCAAAATAAAAAAGAGTTGAGTAATATTTTTAATAAATCGATAGAACATTGCTTTCAAAGAGTTGAGTAATATTTTTTCTCAATAAAAATAATAAAATTACCGTTTCGATTCGATTCCTACCCCAGATTTACACCCCTTTACGCGGCATTTTTGATATGCCAATCTTCCGCCACCGTGGTCACAACCCCTTTCTTTTGTTATTGTATTTTGAAATATATTTCTATTTCCGCAGAAATTCCCGAGAGGTTCTATTTTATTGAGGATAACATAACCGATGTTGTCAAAGCTAAATGTTATCTTGAAAAGACTTCCCTTTAAAGCCTTATCCTTAGGGACTAAATGTCTCGTAATATTGCAGGTTCTGCACGATCATGCCACATCATTGTATGGTATAATATGATGAGTTGAAATAACGTTTTTTTGAGGTTAATAGCCTCTGTGATGGAGTTAAATGGAAGCTGTTTTGTTAAAGGTAAATATAACATTAATGACATTTCAAATTTTTCTCTCTCTTACGGTTTAATAACAAAATAATAATTAATAAACACCCTTAAATATAATTAATAAATATAGGTTTATTGATAGCAATATAGTATCTACATAATATATTTAAATACACTTCAAAAACACATAAATGGCAGAAAATACATTTAAGAGAGAAGCTATCAAAAGATCTGGGCTCATATAATAACATCCCCCGGCCAAGATACACTCCACCAATATAGGGCGAGCCCAGCCACGAGGACACCAAATGTTTTTCAGCCTACCCTCGCACGTGTAGAATAAGTAGAAAAAAAACAGAAAATAAATAGATGGCAGAAAAAAAGCAAATCCACAAATCCTACTGCCTCAGATTAATTCAAACAAATAAATAAAAGTGCCAATGTGTACATATATATGTAAGAATAAATTCATCCCGAAATCGCACGTATATCTCAAAATAAACTGCAGAAAAAACATTTAAGAGAGAAGACATTTAAAGGTCCGGTCTCATCCCACAACATTCTTTCGGTCGAGATACGCCCCACTAATGTAGGGCGAGCCCGACCGTAAGGACATCAGGGGGCTTTCAGCCCACACCCTTGTACATATAGACTAAAAGTCCAAATTTTATAAAAATAAAATGACAAATGAATGGTTGAATTAAAATAGGCACTAAGTACCAAAAAAAAACTAAGTATGCAGTTTTATTATACATGACATATAGAACGAAACTGCATACTTATTTTTTTTGTTTTTTTTTTTTGGTACTTAGTGCCTATTTAAATTCAACCATTCAAATGTAAAATTATGTTCACACATACAAACCCCATCATAACACTGGAAATAATTAAGCAGTAATATTTAAGGCAGTAGGTTCTTCTCAAGGGCACTCTAACTCGGGATTCGAACCCAGTAAAATGGACAAATAAAAAATATTACAATACAAATCCATAATACGTTAGTGTAAAGCTAGGAAGGACCTCCGTGACCTAGTTGGTAAGATGTCTGTCTTCCGATCCGGAGGTTGTGAGTTCGATTCCATTAAGATCCCAGTTTATAAAAAAGTTTTCAGTCTGGTTTTCACTTAATAAGATTCTCATAAACATCTTTATACGTGTACTGTATACAAACAAAGTTTTATACATGATTCGCTCGGGTGCTGTTATAGCTGTCAGACAAGATTTGTTTAATAACCGTTGGTTCGAATCTCGAGTTAGAGCTCCCTTTGAAGAGAGTTTACTCTCTAAACGGCGCCATATAAAATTGCCCTTTGATTCAATTAATGAACGAAGAAGGTGGCTGCAGTCATTAGATAAGGTCTTCCCTGAATCTGCATAATCTCTTAAGCAAAACATATTTGGTAAGAAAACTGCAGAAGATGAACTACAAAAAATTACAAACACTGAATTTTTTTTTTGATATTTTTAATTTGTCAATAATGGTGGATTCGAATCTCAAATAAGAGCTCCCTTGAGGGAAGTGTGCTCTCTAGAAGGCGCTTTATTAATTATCATTTTATTATTATTATTATTATTATTAGACGAAGGAAGTAGAATTTTACAAATATAAGATCGCTGTGTAGAAATAATTATGAGTATAATATATGAACACTCCAGACATATACTTAATTCCACCTAAAGGTGGACGAATTACACATATTGAAATATCTACAAAGGTTCTTTTGTACTTCATTTTCTGTTGGTAAGTTTCAGCGTTTTTTTTACCAAATATACTCGTCTGTATGTGCAGTGGCGCGAGGTACACAATCTAATAGCCACAACTACCATCTTTCTATGTGTACAGTCAATTTATTTTATTCATGTAAATTTCGTTATTTTTCTCTTTTCACAGTGGCTTGACTCCCAAAAGTAAATAAGAAACGGTGTTTTTTTTAGAATAGGTGGCTCTTTCAAAGGTGCTTTATAAATATTTTTTTTAATGTTAGTAGACCCCTATAATAGTTTTTAAATTGATGTTTCAACTTGTAATTTCACTGTAAGGCCAAATTGAGTTCACTAACTTATGTTTTTTGGACCGAAAAATGCCGAAAAAATTAAAAGTCGGATGTGTTCTGTAAGAGTAAGTGAAGAACAAATAGCATAAATGAAAATCAAAAAACGATTATATTATGTGTATCTATTTCGTTCCATCAATAGCGCCTTAAGAATTTATGATATACGTCAAATAACCAACCACTAGAGCAAAAAAAAACAAATTCAGATTAAAAAGAGCTTCCATTTAAAAACTTGTCAAGAAACTATGTGAATCGATCCCACGCACCGCGACTTCTGTGGCCTACATAGTAAGATGCTTGATTGGGGATTTCTGGGGATTTCATGTTCGATTCCCGGTGGTTTAAAAAAAACTAAAAAGTCTGCTAAAATATAGTATCTATGTAATGACAATACGTGTAATGCAATATGTGTATGCTCTAGATGTGTGTGAGTGTTGGCTTTTTACGAGCATTTGTATTTAAAACGCTCGAGATATCTACCTACTCTAAAAGGTGTTAGCCTAGAGCAGGGGTGGTCAACCTTTTGCATACCATGCGCCAATTTTTTCACAGACGAGTTCAGATGCGCCATACAACTCAAGCACTTTTTTTACCTTCTTACGTTCACGTTTGGGGTTGTAAAATAGGGATATGGGTAGGATCTGCTTCGCTTAGGGGAGGAAAAGGAATAACTCAATCACGCAATTCAATTAATTAATTTTCGCCATTTCAAAAGACACACGTTTATTGGAGCACCAATCTACAATAGTCAGAAATGATATCTTGGACGAGAGGGTGATCGCTGTCGTGGACCCCACTAATGGTGCTACAGCTGCCGGAGAGTCTCGTTTGGTGAAGATAACTCTGGACCACAGTTGTTGGATGTGGGGAGAGAGAGAAAGCTTTGCGAACGTTTGAGCGGGAACGCGCAATGGCAACACCGATAGAAATATTCGTACGTTTGTCAACCCGCCTAAAGTGACAGCTCACAAGTTCCATTCTAAGTGTCAGACACCGTAAATGTATGAATTGAACTGAGAGCACTTTGGTGTTGAAAATATGAAGATGGATTTAGTTACGACGCCTACTTTAAAAGAATAAGTAGGTGCAAGGATGCAATTCACCACTTGTAACCATCCAATGCACCACGTTTGGCGCATGCGCCACGGTTTGACCACCCCTGGCCTAGAGGCTCGATTAATGGAACCGAAGAGAATGTGTCTTCCAGCACAAACAAGAGCGTACACAAGTCTTGTTTGTGCTCCCTGATCAGTGGCGGCCGGTTGGTGCGCTAAGCACCAACGCACCTCGAGACGCTGAGCGAATATGAAATATCGCCGTCTCACGGTTTACTATATGTCTCTGTCTGTCCTATATGAATTTGCGTTTCCGTCCGGTGCGTATTGGAGATCGCTCCGGTAGTATTGCCAAACTTGGCCGGTCAATTTGAAAGAAATATTTTTAAAGAAAATTTTTTTTTTTAATTTTCACTTAAATAAGAATATTCGTACTATTTGTCAATATTTTTATAGGTACATATTTAATCTATACAAATATTTAACATTTTTGGAAGTCACGTTTGCGAATATATCATATAATTTAATTATTGCGAATTATTTCTCCGGTTCAGCGCACCAACGCACCTCTAGACCGGCCGCCGCTGTCCCTGATGATGACGTGAAAACCTTGAAACCGGTAGGGTTATACCGTTATATAAAGTTGAATAAACATTGTTTAACTATACAAATTACAATATCTTTAAACCTCCAGTGTCTTAATTATAAATAACAATTATTCTTCATATTTTAAATACATTTATGAGTAAGAAATCACGTGGGACCGACGTCAGGAAAACAATATTTATTTTTTATGTTAGCAGTTCACACTTCCATCGAAAAGGTGGCTTCAAATATTTGTATTTAATGTTAGGATAATCACAACCAAAACATATTCCTTTTTCAATGTTTTCGTTTCAATTCTTGTTTATTCAACAATTTCAATTGGTTGAACAAACAAGAATTGAAACTATTAATCAAACACAGTATTCATGCAATATTTTTAGGCTTATTGAAAATTTGTTTTATATCGGTTATCCCAGGTTCAACTATCTGATTTTACTTACATATCTATTTTAAATTGATATTTATGCAACTACATTGTATTTTTTAACTCAAAATGTAAATAATTAACTTTTCTAAACTTTCAAAGTTCTTATTCAAATGTGCGATTCACTCATTCGTATTGTTACCCTTCCATTACACCCGAATAGGTCATTCGGACATATTGAAGAGCGTGGCTGGGCAACATTGTCTTCGACCCCATTAATCAAACCTTCGAGTTGAGAACTACATGAGTAGGAATATAGTCATCGTGCGTGTTTGGAATGCTACCCAACATGTGAAAACTATTGTTACCAGACTAGTACACTTTTTTTGTGTATCATCGGAAATCAAACTCGAAACCCCCGGGTAGAAATCAAGCGTTTTACCATCGAGTTTTGTCGTATTTCCAAATCAGTCCACGTTTAAAATGTTTAGATTAGCTCATGTCGAGAACCGGTTGATTTGAAATTTTATCTCCTTGTATTCAAGTCCCTTAATGGGATGTCTCCATCGTTTATTTTGCCTCTGTGTCTGCGAAATATTACTCCGGAAAGGAATATAATTTTTTGGTTGATAAATTGATTGTTAGGAATTGATCCAGAAGGGCGGAGTATTTTGACAGGGCTTTGCCATTGGTAGTTCTATGGCATGGAATGTTCTGTCTCTTAGTGTAAGAGACATGGGTGATGTGTGCAGCTTTAGAAAACACATGAAGACAATTGTTTCTAGGAGATTTTATCAAAACTAATGATTATACGTGAACACTACGTTTAACCTAAAATCGAATGTGTTATTATCATTTATTGAAACGTCTACACTGTCGAATGTGTTACTATCATTTATCGGAACGTCTACAAAGTCGAATGTGTTACTATAATTTAACGGAACGTCTACAAAGTTGAATGTGTTACTATCATTTATCGGAACGTCTACACAGTCAAATGTGTTACTATCATTTATCGGAACGTCTACAAAGTCGACAATAAAATAAACCAACACGTCGTGTAGGTTAATTTTATTGCGTCATCGTGATTTTACAAAATGGCGGAAGTTTTAATTACAGCTGTGTATAAAAGGGAGCTTTTCTGGAACCCATCGAGCGATTTATACAAAAATATACCTGTAATAAAATCATTTGGAATAAAGTTGTACAGGAAGTAAATAAAGATAAGGTAAGTTGTAATGAAATTGGTTAGTTTTGAATGTGGCATCGTTTGTTGACTCAACCGCACCCAAACGTCAAATGAATTCGTGCGAAGCACTGGTGTGGTCATGCATGAAATATATTAGTCACGTATCACCTAGCGAAGCACTTTGGTGTGGCCACGGCCTAAGAGTTAAGTCAATAAAATTAAGATAACTAACTACTAAACTTAGGACAATAAAAACTGCCACAAAAGATCACTCGAGCCCAGAATTATATAATTTGTAAGCTATCGGTATCAGAATTTGGGATTCCTAGCATAATAAGTTGTTATTTTTACTCTGAGCTGACTACCATGGAATTGTTGCAAATACACTATTTTTCCCCCGAGGTTCGGGTTTGATTCCTGATGATACCTTAAATAAAATAAAAGGTCTTGTTTAGTTCGTCGTCAGTGCAACTGTTGGTTTTCCTTATGTGGTAACACTTACGAATTCTAGCTACGTACCAACTCCAGCGGTTTCATTCCCGAAGGTTCTATCAATGAGACCCAAGATAAAATTGTCTTCCGCATTATATTTACGGATATGCTGACGCACTGTTGTTGATGGTTTGTGGTCGGAGTATCGGTTCGACTTTGGAACACCTTCCTCCGTCGGATATTGTGAAACGAACGTGGGATATTTTGGGTGGAGAAAACAATAGTATTAGAGAGGAAATAATACAATTGTATGCATATATTAATATTATAAAATACATACTTACACGAGTATGTTACATATTAATTTAATTATATTTTTATATGTCACACGCGTTTATATATATAATACATGCAAGCAGAGAGAATGGATATACTCGTATGTACAATTTTTTTTAGATAGTAATATACTACGGACGAGAATGGATATTAAATAGTAATATACTACGAAGATGGGGACAGGGTAATAACGATGTGACTTTAGAAGATAAATATAGGGGATAGATAAATATATGTTATATCTGCGCTCTTGGCACAATTTGGCGCCTATCTTCGCGGATTGGGAAACGAGGGATGGTACGAAAAATTTGTTTTGGCCTAGGATGAACTAAGTTAATGTACGCGTCGTAGTCTGTTAGTGAACTAATAAGAGGGTTGGGGTGGTTTGAGAGAGAATTATAGAACTTTTCAGCCAGAGAGATCGCGAACTCTCGGATGGTGGGGAGACCTGTGTCTTCGTGAAGTCGTTTGTTACTAACAAAGCACGGCGCATCCATAATGGTGCGCGTAGCTTTGTTTTCCAAAACCTGGAGTTTCCGCATGTGGGTTTCGGCTGCGTGACTCCAGACCGGAATGGCGAACGTTGTTTAATGACGTATGATGATGGCTTTGTACAAGTTCAACTTGTTACGAGGTGATATCCTATTGTGTCTGTCCAATAGTGGAGTGAGGGTTTTCAGAGAACCGTACGCCTTCCCGGTGTTGTGCTTTTCCCAGGACAGCTTCACGTCGAGGGTGACGCCGAGGTATTTCACATCGTTGCACCACGGAATACTGTAGCCGAGTTAGGTATGCTGAGGAATATCATGCTAATTATTGAATGTATTACAGAATTAATGAACTTCTTGGTGCCCCCCACTGTTTCGAGCGTCACCATCGCCAACTTGGAGAATTATTGTATTGTACTAATTATTAAGTAGGTGTAACAATACGTTACCTTTAACAATTAGTGTTTGTATTTGATAAATTAATAGACCTTTAAATTGTTAATATACTGGTATAAGTTGGCGCAAATAGTGCGACCACTAAGTTAAGATGCAGTAATATTTTGAAACGTTATATTATTAAAAAATAAATTTTATTAAAATGTGGATACATAACGTTTTTTCCACATTTTAATAACATTTGTTTTAAAAATGTGAATAAATCGCATTTTCCAACATTTTAAGTAACAGTTTATTCGGATTTTAATAGTAAATGTTATAAATTGAAAAAATGTTTCATGAATCCTAGAAAAGACGTTTGTTTCACTTTGTGGTGTCATGTTTATGAATTTATAGTAAATTAAATAAAACGTTTATTTTTTATTTTGTATTCAGAACTGTTTTATTTGAGTTTACAACTGGTTTTAAAAACCCCCGTCTTCCTCGTCAGGTGAAGTTGAACTAAATTATATTTGGTGAACTCAAATAAAACATTGGTGAGTACAAAATAAGAGAAAAAAAATTGTTTAATTTATTTTACTAAACATTTATAAAAAAACATTAATTAAAAAATGTATTAATTAATACATATGCCTCAGAAACTTAACATGCATATATGCCTCAGAAAATAATCAAGCATAGACTTTTTAGAGATGTGGTGTTGAAGACGATTGCTGACTGTTTTATCGACGGAACGACAAACAAATGCCTCTATTTTGGAAAAACTTAACAGAGAGGTGTTCAAGATAATTCGTTCATCACATTCTTTAGTCACATTTCGCGCAAGAAAGCCATGGTGAGACTCATAGTCACTGGCTATTTGGCGGGTTGCACGAGCAGAGGTAGAACATATATTATTCTATTTTTGCTTCAAGCTTTTCGGACAGTTTAGTTCAGTTTGATCCCATAATCAGCCATGATGTTACGGGGAATAAAATAAGTCCCCATTCAGCTCAATCTACACCAGAAGATCAAATTCTTCTTCCGTTTTAATAAGCGCGACTTCACGTAGTGACGAAGAAGGAACTACCTAAATCACCTTGGTAGATTTTAGTTCTGTTCGATTTGAGTATACCTACTCGTATATGTTTTAGTGATTCATTGACTTAGATTTATATCACTACACGCCGTCCAATATCTCATGTAACTCAACATTATCTGAGAAAATACTAACCGATTAGCAGAAATCTTTTATTTCTTTTCATTTCGCATTGTTTCATATCATCATCTCACAACGTACGTTTTGTGGACAGATACTTTTCTAACCATTCACATAAATCTCGCTTCATCCATACATCTAATCCTACATGCTGTTATTTTTCTTATACTTTTGAAGTTAAAATTTCTCCTTCCATTTATTCCTCGGTCTATCTCTTCCTCGCTCTGTTCAATTAAGATATTTGTGTACACGTCTTACGTTAGTCTTTCGCAAACCATTCTCTTAATGTGGTCAAAGTATCTCAAGATTTCTTTTTAAATTACACTCACAACTCTCATTTATAACGAAAAGTTATCCTTAATCTGATTATTTCTCACTCTTTCAAACATTGTATTCACTGCTCTTATATATATTTCAATGTACATGCTTCGCTTACATACACCAAGGTTGGCACTTTTACGATTGATATATTGGCAAAAACAGTACTTATTACGGCGTCGACCTAGTTACCTACGGTGGCACGCCTTTTGATATATTTATCTTTATCACCATCCATTGAAAACATGCCTCCAAATGCTTAACTTGTTTTCATCTTTCATTGTTCACCCATATACTCAAATTATTCATAAAATCACTTTTTCAACAATCATAATTTTCGATTTATTAACATTAATTCTCAAACTTTTTTCTTTGCATACATTCTTTCAATCAATATTGCTTAGTGATTTTCATTTTGCGCTATTATCATCATATCCCAACAACTCACCCATTCAAACCAAATCTGATATTTCCATGCCTTTCGTTTCACTCTTCATCCCTCTTTGAGCATTGGACAAATTGCACATCCTTGTTTGACACCTTCCTTTATATGAAACCATTAAGTTATATGTTATTACTTTCAAAATTAAAGGCATATCAAGTGAGATGACGACATATGCGCCACACTGTAGGAATATAATGTATCTTAGTTTTCCTACAAGTACGAGGCAAATGCCCATTAGTTGGTGCAATTGCAGTTTTGTATGCAACACAATAAATTGACAGGTTAGGTGTACGGCCACTAAATTCCTAATTGATACAGTGTACCACATCACGAAGTCCTGACAGAACGTGACTTATAGAACCTTGAAATCCTTAGAGCTTATTTATAATATTAATGTTTATTCTACAAAACTAGATATCTAGGTCCTAAATGGAAATGCATTGAAATTATTGATTTCGAAGTTATATTATTGTTTTTGCATTGTTGCAGTGCTGGTGACCATATAAGTGTTTTACTTCTTGAATTTAGTATGGTTTTTCAGTCAACTGTAATACTTGAACGTATACAGAGTGAATTTGCTTTGGTTTTTCTAAGTCAGCTGTAACACTTGAAAGTACTCGTATATTGGGTAGGGGGGTACAGATGAATTGCTCAAAATTATTTAATAAAGTTAATTTATATCTAGTTGTCATTTTGCTCAGTCACAGTAATTCTTCAAGCAAATAAGAGGTCAAGTAAATAAAGCCAATCCTGTATTTGCACATCTCAAATAAGTGGTCTAAAAAACATGACAATTAATATTAAGGTTAACATTTACTAAACATGTTTATAGTGATTATAGTAATAATACTTATAATTACAATAATAAGGATAATAATAATGACTATATAATGATAATGCTCCAGACCGCACAAAGGGGCATGGAGAGATGCATGTTGGGATATACTAAAAGAGACCGTAAACGAAACACCTGAATTCGCAATATAACAAAGGTAGAAGACGTTATAAAGGTGTGCAAAAGAATGAAGTGGCAATGGGCCGGACACTTAGCCAGAATGTCAGACTCCCGAACGAAACCCGAAATAATCCAATGGTACCCAAGAGGCATAAAGAGGCCTAGAAGAAGACCGAAGGTACGCTGGATGGACGAAATCAAGAAGCATGGCAGCATCACGTGGCATAGGCGAGCAAAGGACCGAACTGTTTGGAGTCAACTTGGGGAGACCTTCATCCAGCAGTGGATCGATCCTGGTTGACATGATGATGATGATGATATAATGATGATAATAATAGGACATTTTATATAGCGCCGTTTGGGAGCAAACTCTCCTCAATAGCGACTTACATACACCTGCATACCTGCTCATTATTACTCGTTTGATAAATAATCTTTTCGTATATCAGTTTGGAGAGGATTATGGTTACTGCAACCCTGGAAGGACGACGCGCAAGAGGAAGAATTCCAATCCTTTGGAATGACTAAGTGAAACATATAACTGGACTACCCTTAACAGCTGCCCTTCGAGCCGCGGAGTGCAGAGATGGATGGAGAGAAGTCGTAAGAGGCTATCATGGGAGTCACGATGCTCAGCCATGAGCTACACGACAGGATGATGATGATATCTACTTTAAATAGCTTATAGAGTACCCTTGAGGAGAGTCTGCTCTCTAAACGGTGTTTCATAATCGATCCGTTATTATTATTATTATTACATGTGTCTTCCGATCCCGAGGTTGCGGGTTCGTTCTCTATTGGTGCCCAGTTTTTTTCAAGTTCCAGCATGAGTTTTCTTTCAATCTTATTTAACATCCTTCTGGTTGAAAGGAAGAGATTTGAATAAGGCAATAAATCCACTAGGTTGTTCTGCTTATAACGAATGTATATTATACTCGTAATATAGTAATAAAATTGACCACAGAGTAACATATATGAATTAATTCCAAATTGCTTTGAAATCGATCACAGAACGATCGTACAGGCCTGTTCTATAATCGATTTCAAAGATTTTTTTTTTTCGAGTACAGCGATACGAGAATCTCGTATAATGTGAAAAGATAAATAAATATGGCTTACTAAAGCCAGTAATCTTAAAAAAAACATTCTCAAGATTTCCTTATTTGGATCTATTTGAGTTATCATTATTATGCCCTTATGTCATTATTATGTCCTTATGACGACCTCAGTGGTTTTTATTGATATCAGTTAAAGGCTCTCATATTTTTCTACTTGCGTTATACTATATGTTCAAAGTTATTTAACTTTTTCCTTTTGGTGATGGATAATACTTCTCTATCTTTATTTGTCCGTTTCAAGATATCATTATTACGGACGTTGTTTCATAAGACTCCCCTGTCGACCTCCTTGGTCTGATTGAAACGATCCTTGTCTCCCAATTCGGGGCTTGAGGATTCGAGTCCTCATCCGCTGGAACCCAATTTTTTAAATAGAGCTTCAATCTGTTTTTTTTTTTACTAAATGCTTCTTTGAAATCTTTCAGGTTTATTAGAAGAGTTAGTCGCATAGCAATAAACTCACCAATCGCGTCCAATGAATGTTGAGTTTCTTCTTTCTTCGAGGAACTTTTCAACTTATATCATAGATCGATTGTTAAATTTTTTAAACTTAATTAATTGAAGCTTGAAATTATCTGGAATTGTCATTTTTTTTACTATTTTGAAACATATATTATTTAAAGTTAAGACATTAACATTGTGGAGGTTTAAAAACAATTTAATTTGTTTTATCAAACACTGTTTATTCCACTGTATGTAACGGTATAACCCTACCAGTTTCAAGGTTTTCACCACATCTTCAGAATAGCACAAACAAGACTTATTTACGCTTCCCTGATGATGAGGTGAAAACCTTGAAACCGGTAGGGTTATACCATTACATAAAGTGGAATACAAAATGTTTGATAAAACAAATTACAGTACCCGGCGGTAAGTAATAAATTAATACACATGGGGCTTAAGAAAGAGACTGTCGGCCGTAATCGGCAAACTTCGGCTTTGTAGAGTGTCGTCTCTGTCACACGATGCGCTAACAGTCCGGTATCTAGAAAGAGCTGTAAATGACGAGACGATGCTCTACAAAGCCAAATTTTACCGATTATGCCCGACAGTCTCTTTCTTAAGCCCGATGTGTATTACTTACCGCCGGGTACTGTGCATTATTTCTACTCATATAATTAATTGCTTAGTGACTTTCATTTGGTGGCACAAATCGTCCTAGTTTGGGTTAAGTGCCTATTAAATGTTATTTACTGTTTTCGTACAATTTGTTACTGTACTTTTCCATTAGCATTCGTGATTTACGACAGCTTAGTGAACATAATTCACATGAATATAGATTTAAAATACAGATTACGCAAAGTTGAAAATTATCCGCATCATTTTTCTTTGTTTGAATAATAAAATAGTCGGCTTCGGAGACTCGTTTTAAAACATATTTACAGCAGTTTGCAATGATTGCAAAAATACGTCAGTCAAACGACACATAGTGAAAATATCCTTTTTGCTAACATTTCTTGCTAATTTTCATATTATGAGCTAGAATAGCTTTTGTTTTACATGTTGTTTTTATGAACTTAATTATTGTATAACGAATATCAGTCTTGATTAATATTAAATATATTTTAGTCCATCGAATAAAAATAAAAAGTTAATATCAATTGTGTTTAATGTTTAATCATCTATTATGTTAGCTTTACCTTTTTTATTTAGTGGTAAAATATTGTTTGATAGTTTGTTTGACTTATTTCTTTCAAGGGATTGTTTTGAATCTGAGAACATGTGCGCAGTAATCGTAAAACTGTCCTTGATCCCAAGTTGCCCGTAGTAAAGATTTATCTCAGCTACTTGAAGAAAACCTTCGAGTTGGTTGGCTTTTTATAAAAAGATGCAATCATTATTTAAACGGTATGTTGTATATCGTTTGTTGCATAGTTTCACTTTTGTGTAGGTGTTAGAGATTGCCTTTTTATATTTTATGATCAGGTACCTGCAGGAGTGAGTGTAAAGAACACGTGGCCAGTGTGACGTCACATACGAGGATGACCTATGTATGCAGTGTTGTGTTGGGTTGCATACATATATACCAACGACTACAGGAAGACCATGGTTTATTTTTTTTCAATTTGTATTTCAATTTAGCAAATTTGAAAGCGAAGAAACGTTCAAAAGTGTAATTGGCACCATCTTAAATTACAGGGAAAAAAAACCTTTTTCTAATATCTATGCATAAAATTTATTTAAATGGCTGATGTGTTTAGTAAGCTGCTATGGTTTGATATATATTTATTTAAATATTTAAATGGCTGATGTATTTAGTAAGCTAGTATTTAAATATTTAAATGGCTGATGTGTTTAGTAAGCTGCTATGGTTTGAGCATGTGGAACGAATGAATGAAGAAATACTAACAAAACAGTGTTTATGGTACAAACGTGAGTGGAAGACTTATGAGAGGAAGATAAAGGAACGTATGGTCGGATCAAATGATTGATGTTCTGTAAGAGAGTAACGTAGAAGGTCTGATAAATCGTAGAAGTTATATGAGAATGTGTATTGATGTAGAAGAGGCTAAGTGTGTTTGTCGAGATAGGAAAATCTGCCGCTCTGTCCTCTCTGCCTATCCCGTCAGGGAAATGACGTGATGGCATGTATGTATGCAAGGTTTTAAGAACACGGTCAAGCAAACGAAATTACTGTAAGAAAGATGAATAAAGTACCCGCTGGAATCCAATTTATTTTAAAAAGTGTTCCAGTCTGAATTGAATTTCGCAGAAGGCCTTTTTAACGTCTCTCCGGTTGGTTGGTAGATATTCCGCATGGCAATAAGCCTACCAAGGTGTCCTTTATACAACGGATTTATGAATCATCAAAATAATGAGCAGATTTTTTTAAAACAATTATTCTTACCAAATAACGAAAAAGCCTTATACATATTTTTTTGATATTTTGGTGACAATCATTCGTTTACTTCTAATTCAATAAATATTTATGACAACTCCTGTTAGTTGGTAAGACGTCTGTCTCCCAGTTCGGATTTTGCGGGTTCAAATCCCGTTGGAACCCATATTTTTAAAATAAAGGATTGCAGTCTTGTTTTCACTTAAGGCCTCTTGAACATTTTTCTGTTTGGTTTGAAGAGATTTCCACATGGCAAGAAATCTGTCAGGTTATACGGTGTACAACGAAAGTGTAATATAATATGATACAACACAAATTACTTGCGATAGTTTATTTAAAGATTATATGAGAAAATTGTTTATTTGTCTTATACTAGCTACGAAGTTATCAATCGTAAATATTGATCGATCGATTGTTAGTATTCATTAATCGATCAATTGAGAATCAATCAATCGATCAATATGGATTATATTACAAAATCTTAATTAAAAAAAATAATTGAATTTATAAAATATTTTAAAAGCTATGGTCATCCCACCAATACAGTGACCATCCGAGGCACATGTTGTGCATGCACGTACGGGCTCAACCAACACACGGCCAAGATCCTTATCCGATCCACAGGCCTCTCTCCTCTCTGCATGTATTGTTGTGTATAGCATAGCCATGTATGTATGTACAATCAGTATGTTTTTCTTTGTGTTAACACTGCACGACGTATATTAATATAAAAATATGACGATGCATGTATGTGTATGTGTGTTGTGTCTTGAGTTGCAGTCTACAGAAATTCACAAGTTCTCAAACAAAAAAATATTAGTTCAAGTATAATTATTTTTATATACCAACGACAAGCCACGTTTTAGAGAACGATTTATGAAAGAATCGAGAAAGAATAATTAAATAAATGCACATTAGGTTGATGCATAATTAACGATCGTTTTACCGGTGCCCTTCAAAGCTGTCAAATTTGTAATTTTGTTTAATATTTTTTACTAACGTATTCCTTACTATTTATGTACGGAGAATCGGAAAGACGGCGGATTACCGTATTAGCCTCACTATAAGGCGAGGTTTTTATTTAAAAAGGCGACATGTAAATAGGGGGGTCGCCTTATATTCGAGTCACAAACATAGTGGGTAACAATAAATTCATTACTCGCGATTAGCGAAATGGTAACATTATAATGAGAGCGTTCAAAAGGCGTCATTGTTTACACATATGTTGGCATGTGCTTAGTAATCTCTGACAGTTTTTGAGGTGTTTTTTTTACCTGTGCTTCGTTTTGCATCTTTTCTACCTACAAAAATATTATGACTGGCCATATTGAAAGATGAGAAGCTCAAAAAATCAAGTTAATCAAGGAATACACAGAAGCTATGATTCCAATTTTAAGGTTATGGTGGTGCGTGCTGCAGAAACAACCAAAAGCTGCCAGACAATTCAGTATTACGGCAAATAATGTTAAATTTACTTTGTTTTAATAAATATTTTTCGTTAAACATTTTGCATTTTATTTTTCATAATGTTATAATGGTGAGCGAAATGTTTTTTTCTCCAAAAATCAGATTAAAAGATAGGGGTCGCCCTATAGTCGGGTCAATACGGTAATGTCTTAGAAATGTGGTGTTGGAAGCCATCATAACAAATTTGTCGTCTTAAGGCGCGTTCTCACGGTTCAAGTTTAGTTGACCGGTTAAAGTTGATCAACAAAAGTTGAATTAAATCTGTAGTGAAGGCGCGTTCTCACGGTTCAAGTGAAATTGACCGATTATAGTTGATCAACAAAAGGGGAATACATGTCCGTTCTCACGGTTCAAGTTTAGTTGACCGATTAAAGTTGATCAACAAAAGTTGAACACGACTTGAATCAGTTTTTGTTCACACGTTTCAATAGCAACTGATTCAATAAACTGTTTCAATTTAATTCAGTTAAAAATGGCGTCGAAAGAATTTTTTATTGAATCTTTATTTTTATATTTATCGAGTTGAAAGCGAACTTGCGTTTACACGTTTCAAGACAGGTTTCAACTTGAAAGCAAATGGCGGATGACTCATAACTTGAACGATAAAGTTTGACTGAGTCAATCTTTTCTTGATCAACTAAAAAATTGATCAACTCTACTAAAACAAAGGTTCTCACTATAGATTTCATTCAACTTTTGTTGATCAACTTTAATCGGTCAACTAAACTTGAACCGTGAGAACGGGCCTTGAATCAGTTTCTATTGAAACGTGTGAACAAAAACTGATTCAAGTCGTGTTCAACTTTTGTTAATCAACTTTAATCGGTCAACTAAAGTTGAATCGTGAGAACGGGCCTTTAGCCGAGCTTAAAATAAAGGATCGCCTTTCGTTATTGTGTATGCGACGTGTCCTGCAGTATTTCGGTTACCTCATGATAAGAGAACCGAATAGCCTGGAGAAACTTGTGGTCGTTGGAAGCGTCGATGGAACGAGATCTCGAGGAAGACTCCCAACCAGATTGAGTAACCTGATCAGGACTGCGACGTGATATTCAATATCGAATGCTCTCCGATCGATCCGAGACAGATCGAGATGGAAAGAGACCATTAAAAGGGTTATCGACGGCTGCCGCCATCCTCAGACTTGAGGGACAGAACGACGAAGATATTTGTGTAGTAAAAATGCGTGTCGATAACGACCTTCATATTTCTCATATAATTGATATCAACAAAATTAAAATAAGAAAAAAAAACCTA
The DNA here is from genome assembly GCA_949825065.1 of Odontocerum albicorne. Classification (NCBI taxonomy): domain Eukaryota; kingdom Metazoa; phylum Arthropoda; class Insecta; order Trichoptera; family Odontoceridae; genus Odontocerum; species Odontocerum albicorne. Next base: position 34,735,135 of record OX463849.1, on the reverse strand, counting down.
AGAAAAATAGTGATTAGGTTGAAAATTGTATAGGATTAATGAGGAATATTTTGATAAAGCTTATTTATTTATTCTAAAATATCAATATATCTTGCAATTTAATATTAAATTTATTCTCATGTGTTTTGTTCACATTTTGGGAACCTCTGTTCGAGAAGTGATTGTGTATTTACGAGAATATAATACACAATATACACACATGTTGCGCACCTAGAGGGGCATCACGCCATCTTGCCTTATTATTATTTTATCTTATTCTTATTCTCTCTTATTCCCCCACCCCCTCCTCCTTCTCCTTACTCACGACTTGTTATTTTGCTTTATTTTTGTGGACAGCTTTTTTTAGTGCAGCCTGTGCATGTTGATACTATTAGACAGAGTGAGAGAAGCGTTTTTACTATTCATTTAAGGACGAGGTACACGCTATACAAATAATAAAATATATATTTATTATTTTTTCAACTCTGTTGGCACTTTTATTTTGATAATGCTTTTTTGATATTTAAGTTCCAGTTATGATACAGTATTTATTGAATCTGAAGATCAAGCAGCTAAAATGGTTATTTTTTTAATAACAAATTAGTTTTTGGTGTATTATTTGAAGTTACGAGTATTAAACAAATTACAGTTAGTTTTGGTGTATTATTTGTAGTTACGAGAATTAAACAAATTACAGTTCGTTTTGGTGTATTATTTGTAGTTACGAGAATTAAACAAATAACAGTTCGTTTTGGTGTATTATTTGTAGTTACGAGTATTAAACAAATTACAGTTAGTTTTGGTGTATTATTTGTAGTTACGAGAATTAAACAAATTACAGTTCGTTTTGGTGTATTATTTGTAGTTACGAGTATTAAACAAATTGCAGTTTGTTTTTAGTATTTTTGGTTTTCTGTTTTTTTTTATAGATTTTGGTTTAGAATTTGATACGGAATATTGCCTCATACTTAGTTAAATTTCGGATTTTTTCCCGGTAGCTGCGTTTTTGCTTATGACGACAGTATAATAGTATAACCAACACAAGAAAAGAAAGATTTGTTAAAAATTAAAGTTAAATTCATCGGTTTATGGTACAAATAAATGTATTAAGTAATTATTTGTAGAAGTAATACTTACCTGTTTTCTTCTATACTCGTATTAACAAACGTTATATCAAGTATCTTATTCTACCAGCAGTGCACACCTCACACTCTCGCTTGTTCATCGCAATAGACCAGCCCTGCACTCGCTGGTGTTACGGATGCTGGGTGTAGAGAGAGATGCAGGTGTCTGGACTCAAAACCTCGGCACTGTGTGCAAAGGACACGTACCTATTGGCAAACATTACAAATATATTAGCATTTGTAGGCAGAACATAAACCTTCTAAATAATGCATTAAATGTGATTATTCTATGCATATTATTCTTAACATACATAAATACAAAGTATAAAGCCATTTCCTTGTGGTGGCAGGCAAAGAAGTTGGAGCGCCAGACTTTTCTGGCACCTTATTCGGTCATTGTTTAGTTTTTTCAGACATTCTACGCAATACTCTTATTTATGAAAAGATTTTTCCGTTGTCTCTACATGAGAGAGTATGGATATTATCCCTGGCTTTATCCAAGTGTCTTCTTACTGGGATGCTTGGTTACAGATCATTAGAGAGTGAAATATCACTGCGATTGGATTTCCACTTTTTTTGTTTGCTCAGGGGTAATTTAGTGAACCCAACCGTCCCGAACAGTCTTGTTTTGTATGTTTCGGATAATTATTTGAAATAACGTACCCATAGATTGGAGGATAATTTAAAAAATATATATAATTACTCTGTTACCAGTAACAAACTTCCACCAGATAGCTGGCGGCAGACATTTAATTGATCCTTGATTTGAAATCGTCACCTTGCGAGTGATTTCCTTCTTCGAGGATTTGATCTGTGGCCATAGTTGCAGTGCACATGGCTTGCATAAGTGGGGTTTAATTGATTCCCCGTTGTACTCATGTGGAATACTCTATACCAGTGTTTCCCAAACAGTCAGTTCATCAGCATCCCCCTCAGATGAAATCGAATAAAAAAATGTTTTAAATTTAGGTATTTATTTTAAGAAATAAAATATAATTAATTCATATATAAAAAAAGTTTATTAATTTTTTATTTTCTTCATGTGCGAGTAAATAAAAATCAACGTTGAGCTTCTTTGCTGTTTAGTTTCTTTGATCGCCCCTCAGAACGAAGGCATATCAAAGTGAAATATTGACCTGGTATGGTTAGGCACTTTTTTCCACACCAAGCTCAATATACCATAAGTCTGCAGCCTCCTTAAATCATTCCATTCCAGGGATAGTGACTCTGATTGTGAGAAGCCTATTTCGATACCTTCATAGATTCACTTTCCAACTGAACGAGCACTAAGCGACTCGGCAGGATCCACATGTCTTTGACGTCTGCGGGAGGGAGTGAGTGCACTTCTAGGATTGGGCTGTTTTTTTCACAGATCACATGATTGACGTGGAAGAACGGCATAAGATCGGACAAGGAGTGGCAAGGGGATTCTCGACTATGAAGCCCAGCAATGAGGAAAATGACAAGTCGTTGATATGAAAAGCAAATATTTCAGTTGAAGTGTTTGAAGTTCAATAGTAAATTAATTTTTATTCCAAAATTAAATTAAGTATGTTGATTTAGTTGTGATTAAACTAACAATATAAATTAAAAGAATTCTCTAAATTAGAAAACTGAAAATATTTTACCTTCAAATAGCTCTACTATAAAATTAGCTTTTCTGATATACGACTTTATTTGTAGAAAGTGTATATTTGCATTATTTATCCCTTTTCTCTATATTAGCACCCCCCTTACACCTTCTTGCCTTCAAGTGCCCCATATGAGGCTTATAAGACCACTTTGAGAATAACTGTCGAACACTTCGTAGAAGAGTGTTCAATATATTCATCTTCGGGAAGTCTGGAGTAAATTCATCGAGCTACTCTTATGTATTTTCTTCTACGAAGAAAATACATTATATTTGCATCGTTATTGGCATGCTTCAAATAACGATGTTACATCTTCCTTCAGAGAATCGTTTTTAACGTAACGGATTTCTCGTGAATTTTATATTTAAAGATGATATACAATATGAGTTAAATATATTCAACTTGACCGAGGAGATAAATCTCTTTCGACAACCCCTCATCATCGTTGCACCGGTGCACGGCTGTATCCAGAGATCTGCATCCACAAATCACCATTTCCACGTTCAATCCTCACGCAATCTCTATTAGCGTCACTTACCGGACTTGGACTGACATTGGATGTGACCCCGAAAGTATTAAATGCACCCAAAACTCTTTTTCAACCCTTTCAACACCTGCATTTGTATAATATATTACAACATACGAGAATGTCTAGGTATTTTATAGGAAGACATTTATTCAGGTGCATTCATAGAAATTAATCGGGGGTTGCGTGTGCGTTCTCTTCTCAATAATGTTTATATTACTGCTTATTTATTTTCATTTTTCATATTTATACATATATGTTACATACCTACTTACTATATTGCTATCAATAAACCTATATTTTTCAAAATCAAGTCTTTTAAAATACGTTTTTTTTATTTCAAATAAAACGAAGTAAAACGTATTCATTGCAAAAAAACAGTAAGAAATAAATTGTTCTTCGTCCAGGCGACATTTTATTTATTTGAGATATTGTCAACAAAATCACCGTTTATTGAAACAAAGTCACTGTATATTGAAACAAAGTCACTGGGTATTGAAACATGTTCACTGTGTGTTGTTTTTAATAACTTATTTATTTAACACTTTTATTTCAAATACAACCTGGCGGGCTTATTGCCAGGGGGCATCTCTTCCAACAGTTCCAACCAACCTTACTTAATGTAACAATAAATTTTATATTATATTTTTTTGCGAATATATTATTGTGGTGAATAGTATTCAAATAAAATATTCTATAAAAATGTTTTCTGGGTTTGAACAATTTAAAAGAAAGAGATAATTTTTTAAGCGCTTTTAAGTTAAAAAAAAACAACTTAAGTTCGTTTTATGTTTTGATTTAAACACTTAAACACAGATTGTTGTCTGAAAGTATTTTTGAAATCGTAATATATTATAAAGAATAACTAACATTTCATAATTAATTATTGTTCGTTTGATAATTTATTTATTTTAAAAATAGTTACAAACTAATTGTAATTTTATTGATTTTATTTTACATCAGAGAAATTATATTAATATATTTGTTTGCTGTTTATTGACATGCTGTCTCCGATATTTTGATAAATTATAACAACGGCTATTCGAATGTATTAAATTTGAAACAAACAATATCAAAATTGGCTAAAATGATAGTCCATAATAGTATTTTAGTGTCAACTTTGATGTATGAGAGTGAAACGTAAACGTGTAAGAAGACTGAAAGTTCCGAATAAATGTTGTGAAAATGCGTGCACATGGGTGCCAATTTATAACAAAATACAGAACGAAATAATTATGCTGATGTGTTGAGACAGAAAAATAATACACGGAGATAGTTTGGGCATGTAGAACGAATTAATGAAGAAATACTAACAAAACAAATATACAGTGCAACTTTGAGTTGTAACTGTAGTAGACAATTCCAAGAAAATTATGGTTGTATCAAGCGTATGATATTTAGAAAAATGGAAACGTAAAAAGTCAGAATTTTTTATGAGTTGTGTGAGCATATGGATAAAGAAGAGGCAAAGAATTTGTGACGAGATAGGAGAATGTGACGCTCTTTCCGCTTTGCCTACCCCAACAGGGAAATTGTGTGATGGTATGTTTGTATGAATTTTATGAGAGTTTTGATGTGTGTATTTGAAAACCACTTTGGCCACGTTTTCTTTGAAAGGCCTCGTCTTACCGCATATGATCTTGATTGATGTCTCCCGTCTGATCTACATGTTCCACCTATTCGCCCTCAACTCTCCGGTTAGATCTACATGCTCCACTTACTCGCCCTCAACTCTCCCGTCTGATCTACATGTTCCACTTACTCACCCTCAATTCTCCCGTCTGATCTAGATGTTCCACCTACTCGCCCTCAATTTTCCCGTCTGATCTAAATGTTCCGTCTACTTACCCTCAATTTTCCCGTCTGATTTACGTGTTCCACCTACTTGCCTTTATTCTTCTGTCTGATCTTCATGTTCCACCTACTCACCTTCAATTACTAATTTACAGTTACTTCCACATATTTTTACACTTCCTTCTACTCTTTAAATTGTTATTTGCCATCGGTACAGCGGTGTGGCCGGTGAGTTTCCTGGTGTGCAACGGCCCACTCCCTTAAAAAAAACTCCAAGGTACAATTTCACTTTCCAATTGAATTGATATTGGAATGGCGAGGGGATCCTCCTTGACTACGAGGTCCAGCAACAACGGCGAATTTGCATAAATCGTCCTCTTTATTGGATGGAATGTCTTTTTCCCCCATCATACTAGTAACTCGCATTAATTGATGTATCGTCTAATTATTTTTCTTTTGGTTATTTCTCTTCATTTTTGGTTATTCATAACATTCGAAAATACAAGTGTATTCATCAAAATCGATATGGTCCCCTTCAAAGTACTCCCCATCGACTTCAACGTTCTTACGCCAGCGCTTGATCCAATCCTCGAAACACCGCTGGTACTCAATTTTCGGTATGTCCATCAGAGCCGTGTTCGATTTTTTCATGACATCCTCTCGGATGCTGTAACGCGTTCCGCGAAGCGGTTTTTTAAGTCGGTTGAACAGGAAAAAGTCGCAGGGAGCCAGATCAGGTGAATTCAAAGACTGCTGGATAGTAGTCGTGTTGTTTTTGGTCAAAAACTCATGGAAATAATTTCTTTCGCGATTTCAACGCGGTCCTTTTTTTGCATGAAATTGAGGTTTTTCGGCACCAGTTTTGCAGCGATACGTCTGAGGTCCAAATCACTAACCAAAATGTTTTGAGCGGATCCATAAGCGATGTTCAAGTCCTCTGCCAGCTCTCTGATAGTCAATTTGCGGTTTTCGGCCGACATTTCTTTAATTTTATCGATGTTTTCATCGGTTTTTGACTGCTACTGCGTTCGTCATCCTCGACCGACTCACGACCACTTCTGAAACGTTCGTGCCACCAAAAAACACTTCTCCAATATTTCCAAGGTATGCGGACCGTTAAATCCGCTTTTCACACAAAATGTAATGCAAACTCGTTGATGCACAGTCGATGCCATTTTCTTGTAAAAAATCGAAAACACGCACAAAGGTAGATGTACGCAGTACAGCGTAACTTTTACAAATGTCAAGCTATGACGCTGAAATTTGGAGGGAAGTGTCAATGATAGATGTGGTAACGTAACAAAATAAAGAATTTCAATCGGGTGACTGACAGCGCCACACGGTGGCCGGTTCTTAAACTTTTTGATCAAGGTAGTATTTTTTAAGAATTATTACTAGGTACATAGTACCGTTGATAAATAAATAATAATTATTTTTTTACAAATGAGTTTGTCAGCGAAAGGCTTAAATCCCCTAGAGCGTCATATTGTTGCATCACAGTCTATTACGCAGCATAATCACTGCTGTGTGCACCGGTCCTTTCTGAGATGCTGCACTCTCCCTTCTAGCAGAAGGAGGTCATGTCCCACTATCCTCATCTCACGTCCAAGTACTACCACTGCCTGCAGTCAGATGCACGTCTTAATACATCCAATAGGTAGCTACCATTGCTATTGGCTGTACATAGTATTTAATGAGGGTCTACCACCGACCGCTTTATAAGATCAAATGTACTTTACAATTTGCATAATGCTTGCAACATAAGCTAATGCAATCAAAACAAGTTAACTTAAGAACATAAAATAAAGTTGTTAATTATGTTATTATATTTATAGTTATGTCATTAACAATGTGGAGGTTTAAAGACATTGCCATTTGTTTAGTCAACTACTGTTGATTTCACTATATGAAACGGTATAACCCTACCGATTACTAGGTGTTCATCTTATCATCAGGGGATCACAAAAAAGGATTTTATTTGTGCTCCCCTGATGATGAGGGTAAAACCTTGAAACCGGTAGGGTTTTACAGTTATATTATATAAAGTGGAATAAATAGTATCTGACTAAACAAATTACAATTATTAATTATTTTTACATACTCGTAGCCAGCGGTGGCTGGTCTGGAGGTGCTTTGGTGCGCTGAACCGGAGAAATAATTAAATTATATGGTATATTCGCAAACATGACTTCCAAAAATGTTGAATATTTGTATAGATTAAATATGTATAAGAATACTGACAAATAGTACGAGGATTTTTATTGAAGTGAAAATTAAAAAAAAAATTAAAGTAAAATTTCAAAAAAATATTCCCTTCAAATTGACCGGCCAAGTTTGCCAATACTACCAAAAGATAGACGACGCAGTAAAATGCGCACGTTTTTGAAAATTGAATAAAAGGCCAAGAACTCGTTTTCGATCGATCGATCGCCAATACTACCGGAGCGATCTCCAATACGCACCGGACGGAAACGCTAATTCATATAGGGCAGACAGAGACATACAGTAAACCGTAAGACAGCGATATTTAATATTTGCTCAGCGTCTCGAGGTGCGTTGGTGCTCAGTGCACCTCGGGACCAGCAGTCGCTGCTTGTAGCACCGTTTAGTTATCAAAAAAGCCTTCGTTTTATACGTTTCTATTAAAATTGTTTGCCCACATTAGATTATGTAGCCCTTTTTTTGTCTTGTCAAAAACAATAAAGGAATTTAAGCTACAGAAAATCATCAATTAAGATGGTCAACTATCTATGAATAAAATCAGATTGGAATGCAAACCACCAGGAATTGAACCTGTAGACCATTGTTGGACCATGGCCACTGACAAGTCACAAGCAAATGTAGAATCACATAAGAAATCAAATTTAGGCACCAAAGATCACTTCCAGGGCACTCACGTTTCAAAGTAACGTGTATTAAATAGTATAAAGTTAAGAAAGCTCTTGAATTTATCTATGTCATCAGCTTGTCTTCATTGTAGAAGAAGTCTATGGCATCCTTAAGTCGAGCTTCTCCAACAGACTTATTGGATTGTTTACCTGTGAATTTTGTAGTGTCAAGTCAGCTGTCTCAGAACAAGCAATGAGCCTTATAAGACGGCTGATATATGATATTGTTACTCAAAATATAACCTCCGAGCCAGTGCTGGTCCGCTAACAGCTTATTACTGTGCCACGATGAGATTTACTTCCAGGGTGGTTTTACTCTTATACCGTTTTACATTTGAATTTATGTGTTTATGTAGCTTATATACTGCTTATCACAACATTATTTTCTGCAACACCAAAATAATACTATTAAAATTCTGTATCAGATTATACCGGCCTATTGTCTTGGAACTGAAACCTCCTTGACATCGAAACTTTGGGTTTAATTTTTGAAAACTGTGTGCTTTCTGAGTTGCAACAATTTGCACACAATAAACCAATGCACGCACAGGCGTCTTCCACCGTTCGACAAATTTCTATCGTTATATAATATATTAAAACCCGTCGGATTCACACTTTTCATGTAAATGAGAAATACATAATTAGAAAAGTCAAATATACAAATTGAATTTGATTGATCTTGGCGTCGTTTGTTTATTTTATTTTGCCATAGACAAACCATGGCGAAACGTAAGGTTAGTTTTACTTGATCTTGCATAATTTTCCCTTTCGATGCAACTGAAGTTATTTTCGTAAGAGTAATGACTTATCGCTGACTGCAGTTGCGGTTTGTTTTGGTTCACTTCCAACCGCAAGACATTATATACTCTATTAAATACAATAATTATCATTTATTCCTAACTATTCAGTCCCATTGGAATAGTAATTGGCATTTTTTTAATAATTTTCGAGAAAATTGTTGACGTAATGCATCGACACAATTTCTGAAAAAAAAATGCACTAATTTGTCATCATCATCATCAATAACAATAGCAACAGCTTCAACATTATTATTTTTTACTCGAAGTCAATGGGACACTGAAATATATAATACATATATGTAAATTTGATCCGCATAGTATTTAAATTTGCTAAGATGATAGTCTGCAGCAGAATTTTAGTACCAACTTTGATGTATGCGAGTGAAACGAGGGCTTCGAAAAAAAACTGAAAGGAGTAACAGTTTATAACAGAACACGGAATGAAGTGATTAGGGATGAATGTGTTGAGTAAGATGAAGGTAAGAACTCGGAGATAGTTTTGGCATCTGGAATGAATTTATGAAGAAAGACTGACAAATATATAGCGCAAATTTGAATGGAAGGTATGTCAAAGGAATATCAAGGAAAGTATGATTGGATCAAATTAATGCTATTTTGGAAGAGCAATGCGTAGAAAGTCAGAGAAATCGTAGAAGTTGTATGACAAGGTATATGGATGTAGAAGTGAAATATGTGCGTCAAAATATGGAAGTTTGGTTTTCTGTTATCTCTGCCTACTCTGATATGAAATGGTGTGATGGTATGAATGCATCGATTGTTTTGCACGGATTACTCCTATTACACTAAGTGGGTGAAATATGTTTCATTTTATTCGTCAACAAAAATATCTACAAGATTACTTATGTGGTCTAGTAGGTAGGCTATGATGTATGATATGTCATCTCATCCGCGGGTTACGGGTACGATTCCCATTGGAGCCACGATTTTTTTTTTCATTAAAAGGTTTCCAATCTGGTTATCATTTAATGCCTCTTTAACGTATCTGTGTTTGGTTAGAAGATATTGCTACATAGTGATACGCACACCAGATTATACTGTATAATATACAATATCAACCAGGATTCTTCTAGTATCGCTCGACGTCGCCGAGAATAAATCCACAGTGTCACTCAGTAGTTTCTCTGTATTATACGTAACTGAGTGTTGAACCATTATATTTGTTCTGCAAGTTGGTATATACTTGAAGAACAGAGTGTAATTTCTTACACGGCTATATTTATCGGAGACATACTCGAATATACTTAGTGCTTCTGGTATCGAGGGGCAGTTAGAACTATCTTGAAGAACCTTCAATAAGAATATCCTGATGGTTTTTTTGTCTTTTTGTTTCAAGGCACCCTTGTAATTCACACATACAAGTAGTTCAACAGGTACGAGCTGCAACCGCCGCACCTGTGTGATTTGACATCTCTCAGAGCAAAAAAACCTTCTAGTTTATTGAAATCATCGTTTTATGAAGCTTTGGACTCCGGTTTCATTGTCTCTCTTTACGCTGGAAGTGAATCCAGGAGTGAGTTTTGACTCACTCATGGATTCACTTCCAGCTCACTTGTGAGTTACTGTGGGTTAATTTTTTTTTGTTAAATAATTTACGCGTATAATTCAGCCCATATAAATTATCGATTATTTGTATTATACTTTGTTTTAACTTTCGTTGAACGTCGTAAAACAATAGATATTTCTTCAAAGTAACAATTAAAACAAGTCTTAAGTGAAACTTCAATGAGAATAGAACCTGCAGCCTCCGGGCTGGAATACAAGTATATAACTGAATGTATTACCTCTGAATAAAAGAAGAATGTTAAATTGAATTATATTACACTTTAGTTGAGTACATTTAAACCTAGCAGAATTATTACCATGTGGCGACCTCTTCCAAAATACAAGAAAAATATTAAAGAGGTTTTGAGTGACAACCAGACTGAAATCTTTTATAAAAAAATATGGGTTATAACGGGAATCGAACCCGAAACCATCGGATTGAGAGACATGGGCCACCGGGGTTCGTCAGTTATTTCATATAATTTGAAGCCCCGCGGATTCACTGTAAATCGAAACAATACCTTTTTAATGTATTATTGTATATATACCACAAAATTATAATCAATTACCACTTGATTAATATGTTAGATTTTTCCAAAAATATCGTTTTACACCACCCGTCCCAGAACTAAAACCAAAACCAGTAATAATTTAAACATGGTTATTATATATGTTTAGAATATTTCTTAATATTTTTAAAGCAATTGATTTAAAGGCATTAACGGTTGTGTGGCTACTATAAATAGCCTTTCTCTCGACCGTAACGTAGACACCTGACACCGCTTGATGTGCTATCTAACACACAACTACCTAGCCAACTTGTATCCATTTTATTCTACGTCGTTCTTTTCCATAATTTCATATATTACCTTGCATGAGACAGGGGTGTTAAATTCAATGGACATAAATACAGGCATAGATATGTTATATTATTTTTGTGGCTTTAAAATAATTTACTAAAAAACTTGGTAGGGAATGCATAAGAACAGTTGACTTTTGTAAAACGAAATAGGCGTCACTTTAATTTTTTTACTGTGTAGAATTTTTTCATATTTATTTATTTATTTTATTTAACACTGCATTGTAAATATAATACAATCTGGCGGCAACCTACCAGACAAACGTAAATAAAGTAAGTTACATGGTCGCAAAAAATATTCATATTTATGAAATTTATGGGCGTATACTTATTAAAATAAAAGTGAGATAAAAGGAAATTATGGTGGGGAGAAAAGAAAAATCAAGAGTGAAACAAGTTGTATTACTGACTAGAAATTAAGATATTTTTCAGTCGGGTTTTAAAGCATGCCAAGGACGGATGTCATACGAGTCTAACATCGGTTTGTAACTGGTTCCAGAGTCTCACTACATGGATAGTAAAGGACGATGTAAAGAAAGAGGAGTAGTGAACTGTGAAAGCCAACAATGTCTGTCTGAGAGTAGCGCAAGTCCATGATCGGAAAGGAGTTGCAAATTTTCGGTGAGATAAGAGGGGGCAGCGGGACAGTTAAGGATATTATACAATAGAGATAGTATGTGAATTTGGCGTCTATTTCTGACGTTCAACCAGTTTAGCACCTTTTGTTATGAAGTCATATGATTGTGCTTTATCAGGTTAAAAATAAATCTTGGACAAACATTTTGAAGACGTAATTTGTTTAAGTGTGAATTTTTTTTAATAATTTTTTATTTGAAAAATACAAAATATAAAAATATGTATGTACATACACATGTGACGCAGGTGTTCATTTATTGTTTCTATTGTTACAGCAATGATCTTGTATCAGTTATACAAATTTTAATAGAAACGAAAAAAAAAATGAAAATGCTGCGACATTTTATAATATTAAAAATCTAGAAATATTCAGATGTGATAAGGAAATTGTAAAACGCGACATTTTCACCAAATTTTCACATTTATCGGTCTTAAATATATAAAATACTTAAATAAATTCGCAAAATATAAAAGTTTTTAATATTTATAAGTTTGTCTGCAAATGGTAATATTATATTCGCGGGCTCAGAATTGATTATTTAAATTTTCAATCCCACAAATATTTCACAAGATTTTTAAATTCAAATAGGACCATAAAATTTAAAATATTTAAACCGCCTGACTATCAACTCGATGGAGGTAATCCCTATAGCCATTTATCACCTATTTTGAAAGACAATAAAGTATGATTATTATGATCAGGCAGAGATCGAACTTGGCTCTAGAGGTGTGAAGTGATTTCTTGTATAACAGAACAATCATGGTACAATTTAGTTCCAGGTGTGCTAGAGATAGATACTATAGCTCTTCGGATGAAAAGTTCAAGTTGTTTTTTTAATCCAAGGGATTATTTACTTATTTTATATGACAAATATATTAAAGAATTATGAATTCTTCTTCACGATGTAGATATTTTTTTACGTCATCCTTTACTGCCCATGCAGTGAGACTCTGGAATCAGTTACAAACCAATATAAATGCTTTAAGAAGCAACTGAAAAAACTCTTAATTTCTAGTCAGTAAAATAACGTGTTTCATTCCTGATTTTTCTTTTCCTTTCCTTTCCACCATCCTTTCCTTTTCTTCTGATTGATGATATCTCACTTTATATGAAAAACAATGTTCGGGTGATTGTCCGTCTTTGTGGGGTTCGTGGGCATATGCTCACGTATGTGTTTATAAATGTCGTGGAGATGGATAGTTGTTTGAATGTTTTATGCGACCACGTAACTTGCTTCATTAACTTTTGTCTGGTTGGTTGGAAAAGATTGCCACCTTGCAATAAACCCGCCAGATTGTATTTGCAATAAAATGGTTTAATAAATAAATAGATATTAGATCTGTTTTTGAGAAAGTCATTCCTGGAAGGCAGAGCACTAGCTGTATCTCCATCTTTTAAGAGACTTTCCTGGCATTCGATGTCCTGCAGAAATCTCGTGTGCCGCAATAATAAAAATAAAATGACTTGGAACAAACTCTCCTCAAGGGCGTTCTAACTCAGAATTCAACCCCACTCATAAATTTTGACGAGATCTCCCAAAAATAAGTGCTTTCTAAAGCTGCACGCACCACCTACATTTATCTCTGACACTAGGAGGCAGACTATTCTACACCACAAGACCATCAACGGCTAAAGCTTTATCATAATACCTTGTCCTATTTGATTGATTTGAAGCCACCAATTTATTATGTGAATTAGAAATCGACCTAAAAGTTCTACTTCTCTCCGTAAGAACATCCCTCAGACAAAGATTGGAAAGATATAATGGAGACATCCCATTAAGAGACTTGAATGCAAAGAGACAAAGTTTAAAATCAATTCGTTCGTGACACTTAATGGGATTCTGTCTCTACTCATCGTATCCATTGTCACGCAAGTAACGCCTTCATTTCCTGATCCATCTGACAATATTCTGTATATTTCACAATGTATGATAAAAATAACTGTTTTCCAAAAGATTGGGATTAACTAGGTGAATTTGGTTGATACTTAGAGCTATTTAGTTTACAATGGAAAACAACCTTTTCCATGAAAAATATTGTGTGCATATATATAGGGTCTTTCAATAAGGACGCTCAATTTTTAAATGTAAATAAAACAAGTTCTGTGTGAGATATCTACTCAATTTTTTTTTATTTGAAAGAATATTTTATGGCATTAAGTATGAAATATAACGTCATTCAAATGTCCGTCGCAGCTTTGCTTGGTGGCACGTATTCGGGAGGTCCAATTTTCGATAACTTTGTCGCATAAATCTGGCTGAATTTGCTGGATACGTTCGTTATGTTGACTTTGAGGGCATCAATTGTTTAGGTTTATACGCATAGACCTGCCATTTAAGATAGCTTCATAGAAAGAAGTCTAAAGGCGTTAAATCGCACGATCTCGGTGGCCAGTTCACGTCGCCGCCGTGCGAGATAACCATGCCCTCAAATCGATCGTGCAGAATGCCCATCGTAGCATGCGCTGTGTGGCACGTAGCGCCATCCTGTTGGAACCACATGTTGTCGGTATCCATATCATCCAGTTTAGGCTAAAATAAGTTGCTTATTATCGATCTGTAGTGCTCGCCGTTGAAGGTTATGGCAATGCCAGTTTCGTTGTGGAAGATGTACGGACCGATGATTCCGACAGACCAAAATCAGTACCAAACCAAAGCCAAACCATCTCAGAGAGCTCTTCTTCATCTTACACAATATACTATGCGTATCCAGAAAGTAAGTGTACTGAGGCCCTCACGACCGGATGGATTTTATTTTCGACATGTTGGCTACACTTCCGTGTAGCCTGACCCTTCCCCTCCACAACGAGACCGATTCGAGGTCAGTACGTTGAGAAGTGTCGACGCGACAACACGTTTCATGAAAAATGTCAATCCAATCTCCCACCAAGTGCGAAATACGCGGCGTCATCCGTTATCTCGTTTGGAAGGGAAAACCTCCGGTTGAGGTTTATAATGAAGTAAAAACTGCATATGGTGATAAAGCTATGAATCGTACGAGTGTGTACAAGTGGTGTTGTGAGTTTAAAAACGGTTGTACGTCTGTGCATAATGATCAGAGGAGCGGAAGACCTTCAATTGTGACTGACGAAATTGTTTTGGGACTGTCAAGGCATAATTTTAATTGAATATATGCCTCAAGGGGAGACCATCAACTCTGCAAGATACTGTGAGGCCCTAAAAAAATTGCGGAGGGCGATTCAGAACAAGAGGAGAGGCATGCTGGCAAAGGGAGTCTGCCTGCTGCACGACAATGCAAGACCACACACGGCCAACGCCACGAAGGAACTGCTCGCCTCGTTTAAATGGGATGTCCTGAACCTCCCGCACATTCCCCTGACCTAGCACCTTCAGATTACTATCTCTTTACCTCCCTAAAGCTGCACATGGGTGGAAAAAGGTTTTCAACCGACGAGGAGGTAAAGGAGGAGATGGAGAAGTGGACGGAGGGGTTGGCGGGAAACTACTTCGAGGAAGGCATCAAAAAGTTGATATCCCGCTTCACCACCTGCATTGAGAGGAATGGCGACTATGTCGAAAAATAGCTTACATATGTACTACGGTAACCACGTAATTCTCGTACGAACCAAAATGCTGTTGTGGACTATCATCTCAGCAGATTTGAACACTGTCCAGTTCGAGTATATATGTTTTAATTACATTTTAACCGCACATATTCGATATTTTATGTGCCTTTACTTTGTCTTAAATCGAAACTTTTTGTTGTGACATTGACTTCCTAATAAAATAAATCCAGCCACAACTTTAGTTGTTCTTCAGTTTAATACAGGTTTATACCGTTATAAAATTGATTTTGATAGCTAATAAATTTCAAACTCACATAAATCCAATTAGCGAACTTGTTCTTTTTGGCAATTACATCAAAATTAATTATACTGCAGTATTTTTTGTTCACAATGTGGCTTTGAAATCGTGTTGCATTTTATATATGTTTTTATTGCACCGTATGCAAGTTGCAACTGAGTTCTTTGTGATTTTTTACAGTTGAAAAAAGTTTCGTTATTTTTTAATATACTACAATATATTGAGTGAAGGTTTATGTTCGCATTGGGAATTAATTGATCAATCTTATATAAGATTTGAAGAATGAAAAATACTCGCGAATGCGTTTTTTTTAAAAGCGTTTTAAAAAATTCTCGCGAATGCGTTTTTTTTATTTTTTCAATAATAAACATTTTCATATCCCATATCGCTGTATATCTTACAAATAAAATTAGAAATCTACATACTTTGCTATCCAGAATTTCGCGTCTTTCACATTCATATGCGTGATTCTTACATTGTGTTACAATAACATGATAAGGGTTAGCCCTTATCATGACATTGTAACACAGGTGTTACACTAATTTAGGTTTTTTTTTGTTAAAAATCCAGAAACTCTAACTTTATTTCAAATATGGCAACACATTCAAATACTATACGTGCACTATTGTGTGCAGTGGTATCATCTGGTGATAAATATTGACAACACTACCAGCTTTCAAACGACATCGGATCAACGTCTGGACAGCGTGGGCGAGTTTTGAAAATGTAGAGAAAAATTGTTCAAACCATTTTATTTGTTGATAATTCAGCTTATATAATCATTTTAGGCGCTTTTTGTGTTTTGTAAAAAATGATATTTTGGGAATGTAACATGTTACATATAAAAAAACTATGAGGAAAAGTTGTGATTTTATCCCCTCAATTTTCCTTCATAACTTATCATATATGTTAACAAGGAATCACCAAAGAAAAACGTTAATATTTGGATAAATTGAACTTTGCCAAGATAAGGGTTCAATTTTTTCAATGTTTGGTCAAGGTTTTCCTTGATTCCAATTCGTCTTAGGATTTCTGGTTCACATATTCTGTACTTTGAAATGAGTTTCTATATTCAGTTGAATATACTCAAGAACCCTGATTTAAAAAAAGAGTTAAAATTTATGCTCTCCAAAGGATGAGATATAACAGTTTGCTCTTTTCTCGATAAACTGTAATCAATAAAAATTAAACAACTTCAATGATTTTCAAATACTTATTGATTCATAAATACTGCCTTAACGTTTCTCCCATTCAAAACAGTAAGCAATGCGCTAATCGCTTACATCAACTGTCATTTGTTTTGATTCGGTATAAAAATCTGGATAGCCCTTGTTTATTTAAATGTTTACAAATACATAGGTTGATGCTCAGTTGCCCTTTTATCTCCCAACCAAATATACGCTCCCGGGTCGTTCTCCCGAATTTGTTGTCATTAAAAAAAATTATCTTAGGTGTTGCCCTTCGAACATGTGGAAAAATAACAGCTAAAACAATAATGCACGATACTGGGTCCACTATATCGAAGGGGAAATATTTTACATTGAACGATTATTCTTTATTTTGAAAATGATTTATTTTACAATTGTTTAATAAGTTGATGTAATTTATATTTTTAGCTGAATTACATTGTTTTACTTTTTTATTGTAAGCACTACAATCTATCGAGTTCATTGACAATCTCTTCTAGACAAGAAAGATTTTTCAATTTATTATTGTAATTTAATTTATTAATATAAAATCAATTTATATTTTTTTAGGTCCTTTGCACATCAAAGGTTTCCCTAATTCGTACAAGGACCAAAGGTAAAAAAAAAATATGTACAAAATAGTTCAACATTTTAAGACTTACGAAAACTATTGTAAAAATGTAAATGTTACACTGAAATACTATGACAAAATGTAGCATGTAAGATAACAAAAAAAAAGATTAATTTATGTCAAGTACCACACTAAATCCAAGAGATTTTTCCTTAAGGAGCTGAATGACACATGAAATACGGCTATGTGAGGACACACATGGTTAAACAGTGCGATTGTTGTACCTACCAGGATCTCCAAAGGCAGGTTGGTTCGATTTATTAGTTGATAGAAAAATCTATGGGAGCGTTGTCTCAAAAAACTATCCGGAACATCTAACCAGGACTGTTCAGGACGGATGGGTTTAACTAAATTACCCCTGAGCAAACAAAAAACACCCTATTGAATTCCCCTACCTAATGATCTGTAACTAAGCATCCCCAGTAAGAAGATACTTAGATAAGGCCAGGGATAATATCCATACTCTCTCATGTAGAGACAATGGATAAATATTTTCTGAACTCTTTCTAGCACGAGTGAATACTTAATCCCTGGTGGCGCCCATATCATAGAGCAATGTTCCAAATGACTTCTGACCAAATAATTATATAATATCCTGAGAACGTAGGTATCTGTGAATAGTTTGGTGGTACGAATTTTACAAACCCAGCGGCATATTTGCTTTGTTACAGACTGATTTGATTTACAGAGATGACAAAAGGGCTTACAGAGAAAACTAGACAGCGACCCATTAAAAAAATCTTGGTACCAATGGGAATCGAATTCGTAACCCGCAGGCTGAAAGACTGGAATCTTACCAACTAGGTCACGATGGCTAAGATTTAAACTTAAGACCTCGTGATTTATTGAGCTAAAATTTTATTTTAAATATTCATGAACATTATTTTGCGATAAGAATAATAAATCAGGTTAATTTTTTTTATTACAACAATTTCAACACACTCTTGAAACAAATGCTTTTCAACCTTAAACGACTCGTTTGATTTTTAACATATTTATTCATTGTTAAACAATAATTCCTTATTCATTATTATTTTCCTTAAATCAATCTGTTTCGATTGAAATTCCTTTTAATGACACAAATAAGAAGCCTTAAATGGACATAAGGACACACTCTTTTAATTTTGAAATTTAATATGAAGTCGTCCTATTGTGCACATCTTTCCCCTGTAACCTGTTTTATTTTTTCAACGCACGCTTTTTGTGGAATAAAACTAACACGTGATCATTTTCTACGCGCACTTGTCAGATGCGTCCTTATGTTGCGTTGCGCACACCCTGAACAAGAAACACGCATTAAAAGAATATTTATATTAAATATTAAAACACATTATAGAACAAATACAAAAAAAAGTCCTCAGATATCTATGGTACAGAACAATGGGTGATTATCCAAAATATGCTCACCATGTCGCACTTCTCACGGTGTGTAACTTTAGAAGCCTCGAAACAAGAAGGCAAGAATCCATTGCGATATGCCTACTTAAGGGTTTTCAAGGTTGCTTTAAATGTCCCGGGATTCTAGAAGCACTAAGTTTATATGTACCTAATAAATATAGCCGTGCAAGGAATCACCCTCTGTTCTACATACCAATGACACTGTTGATATATTCTCGGCACCGCCTTGCAGTATGAGAAGAATCCTGGCTGATATTCTTCCTAACGAATAAGCTAATCCTAGAAGCAGACCCTCTTTGTGTAACAGGAGAAATCCGTGCAAAGTGGACAAAAAAAGATGTATAAATTAATTCAATAATATATCAAAACGAAACATGTCAAAGTGAAACAGGAAATAAATGAATCAAGTGTATTTTAAAGAGAAACATGAAATAAATTAATCAAGTGCGTCTTCAAAACGTGTATCTAAGATTCATTTTCAACCTACGAGTACGATCATATAACTTCATACCAGAAGCCATTGAACTGGTTGAATGTTAGAAATAGACGCCAAATTCACATACTGTCTCTATTGTATAATATTCTTAACTGTCCCGCCACCCCCTCTTATCTCGCCGAGAATTTTCAGCGTCTTTCCAATCATGGATTAGCGCTACGCTCAAACAGAGATTGTTTATTGGCCTTTCCAGTTCACCGCTCCTCTTTCTTTACGTCGTCCTTTACTGTCCATGCAGTGAGACTCTGGAATCAGTTACAAACCAATATAAGACTCGCTCCGTCCTTGGCATGCTTTAAGAAGCGACTGAAAAACCTCTTAATTTCTAGTCAGTAAAAGAACGTGTTTCATTCCTGATTTTTCTTTTCCTTTCCTCTCCACCATCCCTTCCTTTTCTTTTGATTGATGATATCTCACTTTACATGAAAAATAAGGGTGACTGTCCGTCTTTGTAGGGTTCGTGGGCATGTGCTCACGTATATGTTTATGGATTTCGTGGGGATGGATAGTCATTTGAATGATTTATGTGACCACGTAACTTGCTTCATTTACTTTTGTCTGGTTGGTTGGAAGAGATTGCCACCTGGCAATAAGCCCGCCAGATTGTATTTGCAATAAAAGTGTTAAATAAATAAATATTTTAAAGAGAAACATGAAAAAAAAAGAATGTGGATCAGACTCGGACTAGCAACCTCCATTCTCATGACAGCCGCCTTACCAATTAAGCCACTACATCACACCCTCGCCTCTTCAAACATCTCCTACAACAATCCTAAGCCGTTTACTTTCTTGCCCTGATACTTCCATTTATCATTATTTTTTATAAATTAATAAGGATCACGCAACCTTTGAACCACTCTGTATTGAACACTTGGTGCCCGTTTTAACACCTCAAATCAGTGAAATGTTTATAATAATAAATAAGAGAGGCAGGGTAACGCCCTCCGCTCCGTGACCTGACCCCAATACTGTCTGCTTTACTCCACAACTGCACCATTAGCACGATGCATCAAACTGTACTCCCGTACCCTAACTCGCACCTACACTGCCTAGAACAGAAAAAAGGTTGTCTGGGTAACTCGAGCCAGTTTTGTTTATCTATTTTTAAAAGTCTCGTGGCTATGGCGAAACCTCTTCATTGTCAACATTTTTTTTTACTTTGGTTGTTAAGTGAAAAACATAGTGATGAGATTGTTCAGACATGTGGATAGAATAAATAACTAAATGAGTATATAAGTCAGATTTTGTGGTATACATTTGTTACATACAATATATTGAACTTAAGTATACATATTAAAATTAAATAATTTTAAACAATGACTGTAATTTTATTACTACTGCTTTTTGTATCTCCAAGTTTGTTTACTCGTAAGATAAAGTTTTGTATTTTGCGTCAATAATTATAAGTACTTGTATAACTTGTCATATCGCCATATTCATTTTAGTGCCATTTGGAAGTCTTAAATCGAAAAATTATTTTTTTGAAGTTTCGCCACTATGATTCTCAACAGGCGATATGTTCATTTGTATATTTTTATTTATTTTTTTTAATTTTATTAAACAAAGTAATATATTGTACAAATATTTGTCAAGGCTATACCTATATACAAATTTATTACTTAACTAATCTTAATTATATGTTATAATTTATTAACTTACTTAATCTTATTTTCCTACATGTCATTTTATTTTTATTTTTTACATTCTTAAAATATGACTTCTTAGAAATAATTAACACCTACATACTACTTATAACTAGATAACAATTCTTACAACTAATTATTTAGCAAGAACAAGTCCACTCGTTCAGGCTACTTGTATTCCATCACATTCACTCAGACCTTGGTCGTCCCAGCTAATACTGTATGTGGACTAGTCAGGCAACAGATAATGCTTCGGGAACCTGTGCTTATAACGAAAGGGTAGGTCGGATTTACTCTCGTAAGCCCCCAGGGCAGCGACTAAGGAATTGCTGTGATTTTGTTGACTTTTATAGAATTTCACGGTCCAAGCGAGGACGTGGTGTTGTAGGGTTTCTTCGCGCTGTTCTTGGATAGAAAACTAAGAAGATCCGTTCTTTCTACTAACCCTACTTACGATACGGCGGGATGATATGTATGTAATATAGGTAAATAGTAAAGAAGAGTTATATTGTCGTGCCAAGTTCATACTGCATCAATTATTTTTATATTTTATTAGGTTAGTATGCGTGGGCTGGAACCCTGCACTGTGCTACTCCCCTCGAATAATACAGGCATTTTTATCCACCTAGTATTCGGGGATATAAGGATACCTATATCCCCGAATATCATATCTATTCTTTTAAAAAGACAAAACAAAAAAAACATATCTCACTTCGGTGTGCCATCGGATCCAGTATATTCACTTAAAAAATGAAAAAAAAAAACTCCCGGCACAGCCTCGCTTTCTTATTGAACTGACGTTGGAATGACGAGGAGATTCTCGACTACGAGGACGAAGACTGAGCAATACTTTTAAAACACCTGTCTGGTTGGTCGGAAGAAATCGTCATGCCAACTGGTTTCACTGTATACAACGAAATTGTAATACAACACAATGTAGCCAAAACATCTCAAGATTCGTTTATTGATTCTACTTCTAGCATCCGTCTCTATCAAATCTGTCTGTCTCTATCAAACAGTTAATTGGAAGAAATCGCCATACCAACTGGTTTCACTGTATACAACGAAATTGTAATACAATATAATGTAGCCAAAACATCTCAAGATTCGTTGCTTGATTCTACTTATAACATCCGTCTTTATCAAAGAATATCCGTCTCTATCAAACAGTTGATTGGAAGAAATCGCCATACCAACTGGTTTACTGTGTACAACGAAACTGTAATACAATATAATGTAGCCAAAACATCTCAAGATTCGTGTCTTGATTCTACTTATAACATCCGTCTTTATCAAAGAATATCCGTCTCTATCAAACAGTTGATTGGAAGAAATCGCCATTCCAACTGGTTTACTGTATACAACGAAATTGTAATACAATATAATGTAGCCAAAACATCTCAAGTTTCGTGTCTTGATTCTACTTGTAACATTCGTCTTTATCAAACAATATCCGTCTCTCTTTAAACAGTTATTGGAAGAAATCGCCATACCAACTGGTTTCACTGTATACAACGAAACTGTAGTACAATATAATGTAGCCAAATCATCTCAAGATTATTTTCTTGATTCTACTTATAACATATATTTATATCAACCAGTTATTCTTAATTCGATTATTTCTTACTCTATCAAACATTGTATTTTTTTTAAACATTTTTTCTTTCCGTTTCTGTAAGACTGTGATATTATTCGTTTGTTTACACGACTTAAAACTGTCTTACCTCTCAGTTATGGTTGTTAGTAATACAATTAGCCTTCTAACTATAAAGTATTATACTTTACAATGTATCTTTACAAATAGCTTGAGTTATATTATTATTAGGACGTTCGTAAAACTCTGAGTGAGCATTACAATGCAACTATTGCACGTGTTATATGATTTTCAAAAGTCACCCCTTCTCGCTGTCAGAAAAAAAACCGTTACTTTCCCTTGACAATAGTAAAAGCAATAATATACCTGTTTGCAGTGACGGGGCCTATTTTTTTTATATATCCTAGATAAGTAACCAGAAAGGTCGTTATACAAAAATAAGCAATCCTTTAAAAAATATATTTTAAAATTACAGATGTGTATATCAATTTTTCGGAGACTTATCTTATAAAGAAGATTTTTTTCAGTTTATTATGCCCAATTTATCAAAGATTTCCACTTTAACTTTGTGGAACTCCATATTAGAATATTTAGTAAAAAATCACTAATTGAATGAGTCCCCGCTACAACTGTATCATTCTCCCATCTTGGGACTTTTTTCAGGGGGAACGATCCTGGTTTGATACGAGAGCAGTGCTTAAGGCTATCTGACAAATTCGCCTGAAGAGAGCCTTGGGACAAGGGGTAGAACACATATAACGGGAATAAATGTTATTAGTTACAAAATGTATTATACCTAGTTCGTAAGACGCATATTTCCAGTCTGGGGGATGATTTCTGTTGATAGACTAAACTTTTAGAAAGGGTTCCAGACTGCGTTTCACTTCAAGCTTGTTTAACACATTTATGGTTGGTTGAAAAATATTGCTACATGGCAATACACCCGTCAAATTATACTTTACATATCGAAAGTGTAAAATATGTATATTGTTCGTATGTATTAAAAAATACGATATTTTGTAGAATAATAAAATATTAAAACGAATTGACGAATTCGCTCTTAGGGAAGTTCTGAGATAAATGAAAGTTGAAAGAAATATTGAACTGTGAGTCGTGATAAGAAACAAAGTTAAAAAGGCACTATATGACAATGTATTCAAACCAAGCAATATCAAGATTTGTCCAAATTATTGTTTGATTATTATCGATTTGATGTATGGAAATAAATGTGGAGGTGAAAAATGAACGAATGGAGCTGAGTGAATACGAAGGAAATTCATGCACTGAGAAGAATATATGGTGTATCGAAGTAAGACAGATTAAGGATTAATGTAAACTAAGGACCGATATGTTAAGTAGGGTGAAAACAAGCATATTGAGGTGGTTTAGATTTATTACAGTGAGTGAGTCATGAAGACCGTGAGTGATTCGTAGTAGAAGAAGACTAAAAAGTATGGTTGAACCAAATGAATGATATTTGAAAGGAGGAAAGGTAAAATGCAAGAGAAACAGCAGTAACTATATGAGACAATATATGGATGTAGAAGAAACGAAGGAAGTATGTCGTAATAAAAAAGGTCGGTGCATGGTCTTCCCTGTCTACTCTAACAGGCGATAGCGTGATGTCATGTATATTAATCACTAAAAAATAAAGGTTGATATCTTATATGCTGCTTTATATGATGATAATCGAGTCAGTAATTTCAAAAGGGAGCTCCACTTAGCCTTACATCAGTTCATCTTCGGACCGATTGGCTACCGCGATTTAGTGGCGTCAAAGGATAGTTTTATTGCATTTGAATCCTTTTTGTGAAAGTGCTGGCAACATGCTAGGCGGTTAGAGTTCCAGGTTTTAAGTCACTGTGTAAGAACATTTTTGCTGCGCTGTGAGTCATTTTTCTTCTCCCGTGACGTGGGATATTAAGTCCGTCGTCACTACTATTATTTTCATATTCAGGTGTGTATCACCACCGGAAAAGGAGTCTCTTTGAGCAGTTCCTTCTTCGTCACTACGTGACGTCGCACTTATAAAAAATAATAAAAAAAGAATTCTAGTGTAGATCGCGCTGGATAGGGACTTATTTTGTCCCCCATAATAGCGTGGGTGGTGGTAGGATCAAACAGAACAGAACATATTGCTTCATATATGTATAAAATCATACAATAGCACTTTGGTAAATATTTGAGTTTACCAAATATTGAAAAAAATACGTAAGTATATTTTTTTAATAAACAGAGAAAAATTTAAAAAAATGTTTTTTAATTCATCATTCGTTCTTCGATTTCTCGGTTAGAAAAGGTAGCTTATGTTTCAGATAGACAAAATGTAGTTTTGAATCGGATTAAAGCTCCTTGAAGATTTTTGATTTTTTATTTGTTTCTTGATACGCCACTGTCTGTTTTTGACCACATCTTTGAATAGGTGGAACTTTTTTACGATCACAACTTTACAAAGTATAAAATTGTTTGAAAAAATAGTCAGCAGACCATAGCTAATAGAAAACTAATAAAAATGATACCCTCTATATTAAAATTGTACCCACTTGAAATATTAAATGAAAGGTAAATCAACGGACAAGTTTATGGTTTTAATATATTCGATATGGCGTACTATAGACTAGAATATAACTAGTAGGTCTTTTATGAAATTTTTATTTGTATTTTAGCTACGGATTATTTAATTATGTACATGAGTGTAAACATGTACATTTTCCATCGTTTTTTCTAAAGTTTTGTGCTTCAGCTGAAACATATTTACTTATTTAAAAAAATTAAACATACGGAAAACAGGAACATTGTCAAGCCTGGGCTGCATTTGATAAGACATCCTTCATTTTAAAGTCTCCGAAGTATCAGAGATATCTAAAGCTTAAGACACACATTTTGAAGACGCTGTAATTTGTCCAGCTGTTCCTCTGTAACATCCAAGTAATATACGTCCGCATAATCCAGAATCGGAAAGAGCAGAGATTGTACGAGTAAAAATTTGGTTTTGGTTGGAAGGAATCTTTGCAACACTTTAAGCGAATGAAGGCTGAAGAAGATCCTTCGGCTTACCTCATTTATTTGATCTCGCCATGAGAGAGTGTTATCTATTAGCATTCCTAGGGTTTTAACAGTTTCATGTAACGGTATGATAGAGCCATCAAGTAATATTGGAGGAAGTAAGTCAGTGTTGAATTTACCGAGAAGCTGAGGGCTGCCAATGAGGATAGCTTGAGACTTCTTAGGATTTATGAGTAAGCAATGCTCCCCAGTCTCCTCCGAGATCAATTGAAGGTCCGCATTTAAATTGTTCAAAGCCGCGTGAATTTTTTTTGGATCAAAATGAATATATATCTGCAGGTCATCCGTATACAGATGATAAGAACAATTAAGAGACGATGTTATTGGGTTGATGAATATAGAAAAAAGGAAAAAACTTTAGTTACATGGTCGAATATAATCAGAATAGTAACTTAGAGGAACTGGAAGCAACGTGCAGTAAAAAAGAGCGAGCGGAATAGGGGAGGAGAGTCCGATATCCATCACTGAAGTCCATTAGGCTGACACAGAAAAAAAACACAAAATAGAAAATAATTCTGTTCACTTGAGACATTGTTAAAAATAATGTGACAACAAAATATTTTTAACCGGGTTTTTCGGGATTTATTTTAGATTAATTTATTTATTGGAAATATACTGACAGTTACTAATTAATACTCGTATATAAAGTAGCAACTTGAAAAAATCGAAATAATTTAAAATGCCCAAGGCGCATACGTTCTTTGATGTATTATTCAAAAACACTGTTTTTGTGGATTGCGAATGTTTGAAAGAAGGCGGGACGAAGACAGCAGAAACGAATGCATGAATAAAATAGGTATTTTAATTAAGATTAAAAAAAAGAGCTTTTATATGGTTTTGACACGTGGAGAGAATGAATGAAAGAATTACTAAACGAGTATACAAGTCAGAAGTGCGAGGTGTGTGTGGACCAGGTAGACCATGAAAAACGTGTATGGACTTAACGGACTAGATTCTCTGTGACTGACGACCTCCGTGATCTAGTTGGTAAGACGCATGTCTCCCAACTCGGAGGTTGCGGGTTCAAATCTCGCTAGAACCAATATTTTTTTAAAAAGGATTCCAGTCTGTTTTTCACTTAATACCTCTTTAAAATCTTTCTGGTTAGTTGTAAGAGATTGCCATATGGCAATAAACCCGCCAGGTTGTACTGTATACAACGAAAATGAAATACAATAAAATATGATAGATTCTGAAAGAAAGGTAAAGTGAGATGTATGAATAATAGAAGAATGTGTAAGCCGTAATGTAAAGAAGTATGTTATGATTACAAAGAAGGCTAAAATTGTGTGCTTGGAAAGAAAAGTTTGAGGATCTGTTCTATTTGCCTACTCCATAAGGGACACTGCGTGATGGTATATGTTATCGCACTGAAAGGAAAAACATATTGAAATCGAAACAGTCAAATATGATATAGTCAAAGTTAGTAAAATTACAAAAACTAACAACAGAAAAAGAAAAAGGCATAACGTGTTATTCTATCAGTGCTTAAGATTTAGGAAATACTTTCTTAAACTCAAAAATATCAAAGCTGAAAATATCCATAAATATGCGGAAATAAATAATCAAAAAAATTGGAATTTCGGAAATGTTTTTTAAATCACTTTTCAAGCGATAGATATTGATGATAATTGACATGTGATTTTTTTTCATCAAGATAACATATACATAAATTGCAATAATATAACATGTAAAAATGATAGAATTATTGTTTTATTAAATTAAATTACCTTAATACTGATTATTTTAAAAGATTAAAAAAAACAGATTGATTAGTCTAAAATGTGTTTTTTTTTTCAATATGATACCTTTTAACTATGTTTTTTTTCTTCAAATTATGATACTATGAGAACGTTTTAAAATTAAAATATGCAGGTGCCATGGTAGTGATACGGTAGTAATGGCGAAGAGTGAAAATGAATTGCAGAGTTTGATGAGTAAATCGTATGAGAGATGGAAAGAGAAAGATCTGACAATGAATGTTGCAAAATCCAAAGTAATGGTGATAAAAAGTGTAAAATGAAAAGTAAATGCGATAAATGTGTGAATTATGAAAGTTTTGAACAAGTCGAGGAATTCCGCTAGTACGGTAGTGTTTTTCTCAGATGATGGAAGATTTAAGAAGTATATTGAATGGCGTGTAGCGATAGGAAACAAAGTATTTAGGGCACTAAAACATATAGGTGTATATTTGAACCGGACCGTATCAAATTTTTCTAAGATGATGATAGTTCACAACAGTATTCTTGCGCCAACTTTATGGAGGAAAACGTGGGTCTGGAAAAAGACGTACAAGAGCCAAATAAGTGCTCAAGAAATACGTGATTTGAGACTATAAACGACGTGACAATGTATGAAAATACGGAATGAAATGAATAGGGATGAATGTACCATAAACTTAAGGCTGATGCAAACTTTTGAGTAAAATGAATTAATGTAAACTTTTGAGTAAAATGGCGAAGAACACGCTGAGATGGTTTTGGCCGGATGTGGAACGAATGAATGAAAGAGACAAAACAGATATATATTATATAGTACAAATGTGAGAGGAAGGCGTGGAAGAGGAAGACCAAGGAAAGTATGGCTGGAAAGAAGGATATGTAGAAAGTTAGAGAAATCGTAGAAGTTGTATTATAAGGTGAATAAATGTGAAAGAGTGTAATAGTTAAGTCTGGCGCTTTGTCCTCTCTGCATACCCCGACAGGGAAATGGGGTGATGGTTTAGGTATATGATATGTAAGAAACATAATCTATGGGATTAATAATATAAAAATAAAAAATGTATTATTAAAAAAATAACATTTTGTTGAATTTAAAAAAGTTTGTACAGCGCTAACTCAACGGGAATCCCATTTTTGAGAATCTTACCTGAAACGTGCTTTTTACTTAATGCTTTGACTATTTGACACCTTTAACAGAATAAATTTTATAATAAATAATAATAAAAAAATGGATACATTTTTTTAGATCATTAAAATTTAAATATCGATATACTCGTATTATACAAACTTTTTTGAAATTATATGTTGGATTAAACAGTTTTATGTATCCAAGATGAGCTAGTTGGTCGGAAGAAATTGCTGTATAGTGTTAAGCCCGCTAGATGTACCATGTTTAACCATGTACATAAATAAAATATAAGTAATTTGTATTAGATATTAACCGGGAGAGTGCTGAGTCTATATATAGACGTTTTATAGTATTAAAAAAAATATCCAGCAGTAAAACGGTTAAAAGACGGGTTTCTTTTGAAATTAATGCACTTTTATACATGTTTTTTTTAAACAAATACTAAATAGTAAAGATTGAAAAAATATCTAAATGATAATAAGGCCTGTACAAATACATCTTGAACTTTTGTAAGCTAATATTGTGATTATCTATAATCTGTGTTGTACACTGTGTAATCTCTCGACAGTGTAAAAATATTTACATCCGACCAGAAACAGTGAAAGCGGTCGTAAGGTCGTAAATCGTTTTTTTTTTAATTAAATCGAACCTGCAACTTTCAAGTTAAAAGACATCTTAAAATAAAGAAATATTATCTTTAAATCTTCGTTTTTAGTGATTTAATTGATTTCAGAGATATGACGTTAGTTTCTGAGATTCTTTCTCTTTTTTTACTGACATAGATCTTTCGTTTCTACCACGCCAGTAAACATCGTCATGCATATTTTCCTAAGATTTTTCCTCCTGTCTTTTTTCTGAGTTTGACTCATTTGGTTGTGCCATGTTTTTCTCTCTTTCCAAATATCTCGTACTATTAGAATATATATTTTATGTAAATTTTTCATTCTTTATTTTTTCAACGCGGCCAAACTATCTAATTGCTCCGTTATTCGTCGTAAGCACTTCTTATTTTAATCTTATTTTAATCTGTATTATTTACTAAAGTTCTCGTTTTGTTAGACAATGTTTTTCCACACATTATTCGCACACCCTCAGAAGCAATTACGATGAAATTTTAAACAGTGTCATTGTTACTACAGAAAATACAAAAAATAACGAATTTGTTACAACAAAGTTCAAGTATGTTGTATTAAAAACCTTTTGTGAATTACAGGATTTAAATCCTCGAATCTGTCCAATCTGTCACGGACCTCACCGAAAACTCGATTTGACATCTTTTCAACTATGACTCTGCATGACGAATGTCTACCACAAACTCCAGACCTTCCTTTTCCATGGTATCCATTTACCAATCCTGTAGTGGTTATTTCATTCATTTCGTAGTAATAAAACTCACCCTTCTTCTATCATTCAAGGCCTCCATGACACGGGGTTTTATTTCATTTAAGATCTTAACCATGAAATGATTAAATTAAAATCATTATGGTCACGTCAACATTTGAATTTATTAAAAAGGCGTTTTATAAAAGTCTAATTTTATCCTGGAGGGCTCTCTTCGTATTGTGATTACATTTTTTTTCGGATTAAAATGTTGGAATGCAAAGAATTAAAAAGTATTGATTTATTTATACAAAAGACATTCCTTGATCTATCTTCGTCTAAGTTATAGAAGTGAGAAGAAATACTAAGATGTGAAATCGTTTTTTTTCTTACCATTCACATTCTTTTAAATCTGGTTTAAAGTGTTTGTTTTTTTTAAATACATTACTTTCACTAAACTGTATGTTAACAAACATTTTGATAATTACATGAACGTTAATATATAATATAATATCATAGTATAAATAGGCCAACACCCACACGATGGTTGTCGCCAAAGAAATAATATGAGAATTTTGAATACAAGAGAGCGAGAGAGGAATACTTGGATTCTCTCCGAAAGTAATTCGAAATTGGAATCTCGGTGGGTCCGTGATACTGAACGAATTTTAAATACCTAGCTAACAATTTTTGAACCGGTGTAAAAGGGGACGATGTATAAATGATATATATAAACAAATTTTACATTTATGAATATATATTTTCATAAATGTAGAATTTGTTTTACTTCCGTGAATATTTCAACTAGTTCTGCAGAATTATGACAGTCTTAAAACATGGATCACGGGGACAATACTGTGTAATAATTTATAATGTAACATATTCATTTTTACTCTGTTTTTTTTTAATTTTGAATTGTTTTAAAAAGTTTTTTTTGTTTTTATTTTACTTGTTATATTTATTCAATGTACGAATTAGCGAAATCTATAACGTGCAAAAGACTTGAAAAATAAAATTAATAAATGGAGTTGAATAAATCGAGACAATTGAGAGAAGGCAAGCAAGAATAAGGTGACCTATCAGATTGACGACTCAAATAGAGGAGTTCACAGGATCTTCTGCGCTGTATTCAACATGCCCCAGGACCGGAAGGGATGGAGATAGGTGGTGCGCCGAGTTCAAGACATAGTATAGGACCACGACCCTCAGCAATAAGCACGCGATGAAGAAGAAGAATATATTATGCAAAAAGTACTTAACTCACGTTTAAGCTGTTTTGAGCAGCGGCGGCCGGTCCCGAGGTGCGTTGGCGCACCGAACCGGAGAAACAATTCGCAATAAAGAGAAATAGTCTCACGGTTTACTGTATCATATGTCTCTATCTGCCTTATATGAATCTGCGTTTCCACCCGGTGCATATTCGAGATCGTTGCAGAATGAATTGGTAAACTTGTCTGGTTAATTTGAAAGGAATATTTTTTAAATTTTACTTCCAATTTTTTTTATTTTCACTTAAATAAAAATACTCGTATTATTTTTCAGTATTCTTATATTATACATATTTAATCAATACAAATACTTAATATTTTTATAAGTCTTGTTTGCGAATGTATAATTTAATAATTGTGAATTATTTCTCCGGCTCAGCGCACCAACGCACCCCGAGACCAGCCGTCGCTCTCAGAACTTCTGAGATGTAATTTTTATTTAAACATACATACAATAACGTCATTTACCTGTTAGGGTGGACAGAATAGATAGAACACCAAACTTGTGTATAACTACATACTTCCTTCGCATTCTCCATATTCATATATATTTTAATACAGCGCTTTCTCTGTATCTTATTCCTTGCCTCTCCTTCTTTGATAATTCATCCAAATGTGTAACTATCATACATTGAAATAACTACAAAGGTTTCATTGATATTGATTTCGTATTTTGTCTTCAATAACAGACTTCAATAATAGAATAATTCTGGCCCGGTTTCTTTATTACATTAGTAAAACACTTTTCCTTAATCAATCCAACATCAAATACTTCCATACATCATTCTCAATTACGAAATCTTATAAATTTGATTTCATCATGATTGGTTTGTAGTTCATCGTCTTAAGCATTTAAAGACGTTGCAGTGGCGGAACTCTGTGGCTTGTTTAAATTTTATTTAGAGGAGTCGATTGAAAACGAAAAGACCGTTGAAAATAAAGTTTAATAGAAATAAACAATAATGGGATTAGAATTTTGACGTCCGATATAAATTCCGACAAACGGTCTCAATGATATGGAGTCTCTGAAGATTGCTAACAAATAATACTAAAAAAAACATTCTTGGATCACTATATATGACAATTATCAGAACCTACGTATTTATTTTATTTTATTTAATTAACGACACAACAGTGTCTTTATATACAAATGAACATGTGACAGGTTATACAATTACCTACTTAAAATTATTGACAAAAAATACAAAACTTTATCTTAACCTTACATGAAGATACAAAAAGTAGTAGTAATAATAAATTACAGTCATTATTTTAAAATTATTTAATAATTATATGTATATTTAAGTTCAATGTATGTATGTATACCACAAAATATTACCAAAATTCACCAAGCAGACTAAAGTAATTGTCGAAGACTTATTTTATAAATTTGTTGTTTATAGTTAAGGCATTAACGTTGTGGAGGTTTAAAGACATTATAATTTATTTTTATCAAACACTGTTTATTCCATTTTTTTTGTAACGGTATAACCCTACCGGTGTCAAGGCTTTCACCTCATCTTCAGGGGAGCACAAATTATTTTATAGAGGTAAAGAACTCGGATTTGTTTTTAGTGGAATAGTAGCGCTTACACAGAACAAAAATTGGATTTTTTAGAATTACTATTTATGAATAACTTCAAATTATGGAATATAATTATGGAATAACTTAAAATTAGATATTTTGGAATCATCAACCAGTTACCATAGTATCTATCAAAAACAATGAGTCAGTGTTAATTAGTCAATAATAAATATAATTCTATTGATAGCAACATAGTATGCGCATACACACATGTGTCTGTATACCATGTGTGTGCGCATACTATGTGGCTATGTATACCCCTAACAATAGAGGGCGAGCCTAATCGCGATGACATCAGATGTTTTTCAACCAAATACCCTTGAATATGGAAAATAAAAAAACTAAACAAAAAATATAATAAATAATACAATAGGTTCGCAAATAAAAAAAAATAGTTTGCAAATATTCCGCAATCACGCATCTGATGAGGTAACATTAAAAAATGATCATGTTCATCGGATACAAAAAATGAGTTGATAAAACAGACTTCTTCTTATCGATGGTACGGAGCCTTTTAACATTTACATTTGAATGCATATAAAGCATTTTAAAATCATAATAAAGAATCAGTATTTTTTCAAAAAGAATCTTGTCCAGGCTTCAAACCAATCAAGAAAGATCATGTCCGAATTGACCAATCATAGTTTTCCGATTGTGTCTAACTTCACACCAGTTCACAAGCAAATGTCAGTTTTAAATCGTACGTGCAGTGTAATGTCATTACACAGCGGTATCTACCTACATATATTTATAGTTTTATAATAATATTTCTTCTTATTTTGTAACATTTTATTTATTTGATTAAAATAAAAATAAATTACTCTACCCAATTATTATTATTTTTTGCTTCATCTTCATAATATTTTTTGAAATCGAACAAAAAACATCCTGTCCCAGACCTGTTCAATCAATAAAGATTACAGTAAAATGGTTCACTCAAACAGGATAGTGTTTATATTTTAAACTAGAATAACTATTTTAATTATTATGATTCGATTTTAAACAACAAATCAAGTCACCTTAAGCGATTTTAAGGATTTCAGATATTTTTACAATGAATTATTATGTCATATATTTTTAATGCAAACAGTATTTTTTGCGATTTCCCAACATTCTGATTTGGTGGACATGTTCTTTTTTAATATTACCTCCTCATATATGTTAAGGTCAAAGAAAAGACAATAGGTTGAAGAGAGAAACCATAAAAACATCCGAGATCATCCCACAACACACACAAGATTGTCCACAGGCGATTGTCACCAGATACAATGAAGTTTGTAATAAATAAAAAAAGTTAATCGTCTTATAAAAAGATAAACTCGCGTTCAATGAATGGTTTATGAGTTGTATAATAAACTTTTAATGAGTTTTACAATAAACTTTAAGAACTATATAGGTTAGCGCCACTGTTTTTGATGTTTCTTCTATTGACGATTTGCGTCGGTTCCACATTGGAGGTGTTTGCAAAGTGCATAAGCCATATACTGTCGGGACTTCATGCATCATTATGCATTTAAGTGGGTCAAGGAACGAGTGCATATTGATTTACAGCCTCAGTAATCGAAAAGTCGATTATCTCTATGAAATTGCGATTTAATTCTCATTGTCTGACAGTTTGTAAAATCTTTGTTTGTAAAGTTATTTGACATGTTTCATTTTGTAATAAGTTCATTATGAATAACGTAAGTTAGAAATAAACGGTTTAAGTTGAAAACTTAATTGTTTGTCCAAAAAAACTGAAAATAATTCTTATTTATTATATTGTCTGTCATGTGACTTAACTTATATTTCTTTCCGAGTTTCTCATCATCACGACCTGTCTGGTCTAATTGGTAAAACATCTGTATCCAAATTAAGTTCACAGGTTCAATCCTCGATAGTTCTAGATTTAAAAAAACTTATCTGGCTATATGTAAAACATTTTTTGGTTGGTTAGAAGAGATTGCCACGTGATAATAAAACTTTGCAGTGAATTGTATGATAAAATACAATCCACCAACATTAACCTTTTAACCGCGTTAAAAATCAAATTCGACAACCCCTGTGCGCGGCACAATTTCGGCGTTTTTTAATTCCTAAGTTTAAATGCGTATTTAGTTTAGAACCACTGATATTTAATTACAAAATTAGGTAAACATAACACACAAGTAATTTTCTGATAATAAATAAAAGTCATTACTCTTGAAATAAAGGAGATAAATTAAATATTACGTAAAATAAACAAACGAATGATACGATCATAGAAATTATTATTTCCACACTCCCCCACTCAAGTGCCTATCTGTGTGTGTGTGACGAGTCTGCACTGGGACGGCACGGGATTCAGCGCGTATTGTATGGGCACAAGGATATGAATTATGAAGTGTTTTTTACTTCACAAACATTATAAATCTCACTCTGTTCACACCATATTTATTGGTCTATATTGAAATACTTAACTCAGAATTATTTATTATTATGAAATAAAAGTTAAGATTGTTTATTTTTCAATATTTATTTTTCTCGTGGTATGCCCTGAAGCATGGTTGGATGATAACATTTATTTTAGTTTTAGCACAGACATGACACCTTCGACGTGGATTTTTGCACTTTGGCGTAGATGGAATGTTTATCTTTTCATGATTTAAATATTTTTTTGGTATAAATCTTGTAGGGTTGTCAGCAGAAGTAGTGGAGCATTGAACTTTGTTGAGCATTACTTTTTTCGAATTTTTCTCAATCAATTGCCGAATAACAGCTAGCTGAAATTTAGCCAGACTAACCGATTTAGATGTAACAAGTTTGTACAAAATATGGGCGTTGAGCAAATACAAATCTATTACA
Source organism: Odontocerum albicorne (assembly GCA_949825065.1). Taxonomy (NCBI): domain Eukaryota; kingdom Metazoa; phylum Arthropoda; class Insecta; order Trichoptera; family Odontoceridae; genus Odontocerum; species Odontocerum albicorne. Next base: position 34,699,647 of record OX463849.1, on the reverse strand, counting down.
TGGAAAAACACCTTCTTGTACCATTTGACGGACTTTCTCATGCAATTTAATCCACTTAGCATCATGTCCGCTTTGTCTACCAAACCCATACATTTGTTGTAATCGATTACGCACTTGGGTTTTTGTATGGCTTCACCGGTTGACCTGTTTACTTTTCCAGTACAATCTTTTGACTTGTCATGAAGAGTGGTAAGCATGTGCACGTCGCGCCGATCACACCATTTCAGCGCCAGCAATTTTCTATTGTTAAAAGATTCCACTTCTCGCTTTTTCAATTTTTTAAACTTTGGCATGCCTTTTCGGTTTTTACGCACTGTTCCACAAGCATTTGTTTTGTTTTCATATAATCTTTTAAAGAGTTCAGGGCTAGTGTACCAGTTATCACAAAACAAACTGTGTCCTTTTCCGATATAATTATTTAACAGAGTTGTGACCACTGAACCAGATATACCGAGTCCCATTTCATTGTCGATTTCAGTTTGAGATCCTGTATAAATTATGAAATCTAATATATATCCAGTCATCACGTCACAGAGTACAAACATTTTTATTCCAAATCTATGCCGTTTTGACGGGATATATTGTTTGAAAACCAAGCGCCCTTTGAAAGCAATTATGCTTTCATCTATGCAGAGATTCTGAAGAGGTGCGAAGGTTTCTTTAAATATTTTTCTGGTAAAATCAATCAAAATTTTTATTTTATGCAGTCTATCTGATGATTTTGATGCGTTGTCACTAAAATGTAGCATCTGTAAAATGAGCTCAAATCGGTCCCTAGACATTGTTTGCCCGAAAATAGGACTCAGCAGAAGAGGATCTGTTGACCAGTGCTCCTCGATGGTAAGATGACGATTCCTCGTCATTAACATTGTAACTGCTACAAATATGTACATTTCGTAAATAAATGTATCATACCATCTTCTTATCCTTGATTTATCTCCAAAACTTTTATTATTAACTTCATGTTGATAAAAACTATTCGTTTCGTCAACAATTTTGCTAGTTATATCTTCATTGAGAAAATGTTCAAAATAGTCAAGTTCGGTGGAGTTTTCAGAAAACGTAATGTCTGGATTCGCTCCTGAAAATGCGTTGAAATTATGAATAACTGGAATATGTGAACCCGAAAGCCACGAAGATGAATACGTTTCTGTAGACGATTCACCGCCAAATCCAACATTTTCATCATTATCAGAATCAATAACATCACTAAGGTTCGAAATATTATCGTCTTCACTAACACTTGATCCGTAATTTGACCCAAGTTCACATACGTAATCGCCAATTTCTTCTTCACTTAGACCACGTTTAGTCATAATGAATATAACGTGTTAAAAATAATAAAACAGAAAATTTAAAATTTATTGATTTCAAATACAAATATCAAATTTGAAATCAAAACACTAAAAACTGACAATAACTAAACGAACCATACACAATTATATAGTCTCTAATTAAAAATATTTGAAAAGAAATAAAAAAAATCAGATTGAATGCTGCTCGTATATAAAATATTTAGTAATGTTTACGTAAGCGAGAGACGCGCCAGGTATCACTGGACCGCGCCAGTGTCGTGTGTCACATACTGTTCACACATATTGTCATGCGTCACACATACGAAACGCGATAGTAGGAAATAAATATTTGAGAAACAATCTGCGCTCTGTTTATTCAAAAATATTTCATATACTAATACATTATTTGACAAGGTTTCGAGATATGTCGCTAGAATAAAGATTATTTTAAATTTTAGTTTAGTTTTTATCCCGGTTTTGTCTCATTCTTTATAAGTATTTGTCGTTTCAAATTTGAGTTGTCGTCAGATCACAGACGTCTGTGCGCTTAGCGGGCTAATGTTGTCAAATCAAATCACAGGCGTTTGTGCGCGCCGCGGGGAAAGAGTTAAGACACCATCTTCTAAAGCGGGTTTTACATATTTGATTCCCGTTGATTTTTTTTTATGTTTCTTGTCTCATTTTCACTAAAGGCCTTTAAAGCACCTTTCTGATTGGTTGAAATAGATTTACATATGACAATAAATCCACCACATTATACTGTTTACAATGAAAGTGTTATTCACCAGGAAGAAGAGACAGAGTGCTTTCTACATGGAGTAATCAGGTGAAGGATTTATCATGGGGGAAGCTTGTACACTGCCATGCAAACTGCAAGCGACTTAGAAGAGTGGAAATATAGTATGTTCTCGCAGTCTATATTACCAACATCCCATATATTACAACCCTAAGAAATAAGGAAAGACATGGATGATGAAGCTATAGGCAACAGCCTAGTTTACTAGGGTTAAGACAAATGGCAGGCAAAAAACCCGGAAATTTTGTTTACATGGTTAGACATGGTATATCTGGTGGGTTTAATGTTTTATAGCAATTTCTTCCAAACAACCAGCATAATAAGAACTGTCATAATTAGAATATTTTATTTTTCGAAATTTTTTTACAACTGTCACTTTTTGAAATAATTATAAGACAAAATAACAATGTCAAATAATGTATTTATTAAAAAAATATAAGACATAACATAACATATAATAATCATAAGACATAAAATAACAATGTCAAATAATATATTTATTAAAAATTACAAGACAAAAAATAACAGACTATAATTATAAGACATAAAATAACAATGCCAAATAATGTATTTATTAAAAAATTATAAGACATAAAATAACAGACAATAATTATAAGACATAAAATAACAATGTCAAATAATGTATTTATATAAAAAAATTAAGACATACTCGTAAAATAATAGACAATAATTATAAGACATAAAATAACTGACAATAATTATAAGACGTAAAATAACAATGTCAAATAATGTATTATATTTATTAAAAAAAACATCACTTTTGCGTTGCTAAGTAATATATAAATATTTAAACGAGAGCAGTTTTTAAAAAGTTAGAATGCTTAATTCTTCTTACATTTTATAATATTAACACTCAATTATTATATTTACATACCATACTCTCACTTTAGTTTGATGAATTTGGTTGACAATAGTTTTTATAATGTTTTCTCTCAATAAAATATGTTGCTTTATGTTATATGTTAGTTTCGTTTTATTCAAATTCTACAATATTATAGATTGTCAGTTTCATTCCGGACACTCATTTAACTCATTTTATTAAAGATGATCTTAAAATGTAAGTTTTTTATTATTTCTGTTAGACAATTTTTAGTTAAAAATGTAACAGATTTATTATTATGGATCAAAATGATAAGGTAGCTGCGAAAGAGCTGCAGATCCTAAAAGAAAGGGACGATTGCGTCAATCACAACGTACGAAAGAACGTATGAGAAGATGTGTAGATGTAGACGAGGCTAAGGATATACATCGAGTTCGACCCGAATATCGGGAACAAGGGACATGGTCTTTGTTGCATGACAATTCATCGGTGCACAAAAGCAATATAGTTCGCGATTTCTTGGCCAAAAAAATATCGATCACCCCGCGTATTCGCCTGATTGGGCGAATACGCGGGGTGATCGATACCACGCGACTTCTGGTTATTCCCGAAACTGAAATTGGCGAAGAAAGGAAAGCGTTTCGACACGATTTCAGACATCCAGAATTCCCGACCGACACTCAGAATATACTCTAAATTGTTACGTAATTACGAATTAACCAGCGCTTTGAAACATTTACGGAAGATAGTCGAAAGGTGTCGATAGTTAACTCATTTATTAATCCACAGATGGCGCTGGTGGTTACGCGAAAATAAAATCAGTCACCTTTCCCATTGGACAACCGTGTATGTAGAGATAGAAAAATATTGGGCTCAGTGTTCTTTGCTTACCCCGGCAGGGAAATTGTGTGATGGTATATATTTATATAGTAGGTGCTTATGTACATACTTCCAGGTTGACAATGTTGATTCAATTCCATAACAATAATGTTGAGAGCACCAAATCAGCCAAGAAATATGCAACTGCTATGTTATTAGGATCTTATATTCTGCAGGCTTTTTTATGATCAACTAACTGGGGACATTGGGCAAACCATCAGATGTGTCCAGTTGATTGAATGTCGCCACACTTACATGGTACCTTATCCTTTGAGCCAACTTCCATTTAAGTATTGTTGACGACTTGAGACATGATTAAAAGATGCACTTGAAATATCAGCGTGTTTAAAATGAAAATACATGATTAAGGAAACACGAATCGCAATATGCATATAATTGGCCGTCGAAGTGCAAACTAATCGATGCTCGTGTTAGTTTTTGAATGCCAACCAAAGAATTAACATAGACCTTGCTACCATATTTCATGGTAATCATAATTAACGTAATCATTATTATTATTCAAGGTCCCATCAATGAAATCGGTACATTTGTATCAACTCAAGAAATAAAAATTAGAAATATTGTATCATCTTCGAAATCGATTTCTGCTATTTTGTGCACTGTTAAACGTTCAGTCATAGTGTTATTTCTTGTCATATTATTCTTGTCATAGAAATTGCCGTGTGCTACCATGTTATTTCACATACACAGGCAGGCTTTCATATCGCGTCACACCTTTCTCCTCTTCTATAATAGTAATAATTTTCCAGTTAACCGCTCTTCTTTTTTACGTCGTCCTTTACTGCCCATGCAGTGTAACTCTGAAATTGGTTACAAACCAATGTTAGACTCGCTCCGTCCTTGGCATGTTTTAAGAAGCGACTGAAAAAATTCTTAATTTCTAGTCAGTAATATAACGTGTTTCATTCCTGATTTTTTACTTTCGTCTCCACCATCCCTTCCTTTTCTTTTGATTGATGGTATCTCACTTTATATGAAAAAGAATGTTCGGGTGATTGTCCGTATTTGTGGGGTTTATAGGCGTATACTCATGTATACGAGTATGTAAGTTTATGGATTTCGTAGGGATCGATAGTCATTTAAATACTTGTAACTTTCTTCAGTAATATAAGGTGTATCATTTTTTTCCACCATCCCGTTCTATTCCTTTGGTTGATGATATCTCACTTTGTATGAAAAGGAATGTTCGGGTGATCGTCCGTCTTTATGGGGTTTATGGGCGTATGTTCATGGATTTCATAGGGATGAATGATAGACATTTGAATGTTTTTGGGACCATGTAACTTGCTTCATTTACTTTTGTCTGGTTGGCTGGAAGATATTGCCGCCTGGCAATAATTCCGCTAGATTGTATTTGCGATAAAAGTATTAAATGAATAAATTAAAATAATAATGACCAAACAGTGCTGCAACTCGGGATTCAAACCTACTTTTATTGACAGTTCAAAAGTATGTATTTCAAAATAAATATTTATAGGAATTGAGTCTTAGAAAAGCAAGGTGATGAAGTAAACCGCAGAAAACTTACTGAGGGAAGACGAACCAAAACCGCAATTTTAAATCAACGAAAACTGCAATTTTAATTCAATTATTTTTTTAAATGTTCATATTTATTGGTATGAATGTAATTAATGCACATGGGAATTATGTGCGAAAAACGATATCGGCCAAATGGCTACCTCGAGTCCTGTTACAGGTGACGACTCTTTGAGCAACAATTCATCGATGGTTTTTGGATTCTTGGCGTACATTTGAGATTTAACATAACCCCAGAGAAGAAAAAAACAAGGGGTTTAATCATACATTTCTACGACGAGAAATTACACGGTCGAAGAACTTTTCCTGTAATAAAGCTGTTGTTTCATCAGCAATATGAAAAGTACCACTCTGCTGTAACCACATGTTTTTCAAGTCCAAATCGTTCAATTGATGCCAAAAAAAAGTTTGGATCATGTCACGATATCGATTTCCATTGACCGAAGGTATTATTTCATGGAGTTCTGCAACAAGAGTTACAATTTTAAATTTGCCGCCATTTTTTAGCAGTTAAACGTATAATATTTATAATAAACGTACGTCATCTATATAACCTATAAATTAGGTTACATGGATACCATCAGTCTAGTGGATCCGAACATATCGACGAAGGAAACGCTGGTGGAACATTTCAAGGCTTTTAATATACCTTCTGTAGGAAACCCAAGTCTCAGACCCATAGAGAAGTATGGGAACGGATGTACGATCACACAGAATCAAGGAAACTAATTCGTTTTTAGAGACTGTGGGAGTGAAGGAGGAACAAACGCATGCCCCTCTAGTATTAGAACATGAATGCAGACATATCATCACGGCATTTCCAATCCCGCATATATTCCTATCGCGACACACATCTTTTGCCTTTTCTACATCCAATACACCTTCTCATAAAACCTTTACGATTTCTCTGACTTTTTACGTTTCCTTCTTCCACAATATCATTTACTTTATTCAACCCCACATTTCTTTGTCTTTCTCACGAATGTGGAGGAGTCGAAAGTTGTGTGCTATGATAGAAAAGTTTGGAGATCTGTTTTATTTAACTACTACGCAAGGGACACAGCGTTTTAATACACATATGTATTTAAAATAATTTCATTCGTTATTTTTATAAATGAAAATATTATACCTTTCAGAACTCTATATAATGACTGCTATGCGGGTCGCAATAGATGATAATTCTAAAATTTTAACTTATATAATAACTTTTTATATAATGAAGAAATATATATGTCGTACAAATATAATATTTGTCAAAGGCTGTACATATATACAAATGTACAACTTAATAACAAGTCAAAGGCTGTACATATATACAAATGTATAACTTAAGAACAAATCTTTGTCAAAGACTGTACATATATACAAATGTATAACTTAAGAACAAATCTTTGTCAAATGCTGTACATATATACAAATGTATAACTTACGAACAAATCTTTGTCAAATGCTGTACATATATACAAATGTATAACTTACGAACAAATCTTTGTCAAATGCTGTACATATATACAAATGTATAACTTACGAACAAATCTTTGTCAAATGCTGTACATATATACAAATGTATAACTTACAAATATATTAATATAAATAAACTTATAAGGACAAATCTTATTTATCTATATATTTATGTTAACTAAGGACTAAGTTAACTTTAATTTACTATATGTCAATTTATTTTTCATAATTTTAATACATGTATATAACATAATTTCTTAGAAATAGTTAACAGCTACGTACTGCTTATAATTAGATAACAATTCTTACAACTAATTATTTAGCAAGTGCATGCCCCCTCGTTCAGGCTACTTCCATTCCACCACATTCACTCAGACCTTACTCTTTCTTGCTAATACTGTAGGTGGACTAGCCAGACAACAGATGATGCCTGGGGAGCCTGTACTTATAACGGAAAGGTAGATTGGATTTACTCTCATAAGTTCCCAGGGCAGCGATTAGAGGATTGCTGTGGTTCTGTTGGCTTTTATAAAACTTCACGGTCCAAGAGAGGATACAATTTGGCCTATTTTCTAACGTTTTAGCTTTAATATTGAAAAGGACGCACCATTTGGTCAACCAATTGTAAGTTGACACAACATTTCGTTCTTTTTGACATAAATTTACCGTATTTGACCAAAAATACAAATACTCTTAACGAAAAATACATATATTATTGACTAAATAACTACTATAACGTAACATTTGAAGAATTTAGCGTTAATTCAAACTAAAACGAACGATAATGCCGAAATTTTGAGTAGTACTTCCCAAACTGTCAAGTGGGTCGCGATGCTAAACAATTTGGGAAGCGCTGCAGTAGAACATCACAATAACACTTGCCTCTTTGTATTAGTTAACTTATGGTAATGCACGCTTTTATTATTTTTATGAATAATGTCTTAAATTACAAGACAATTACAGGATACTCACCAGAATCCACGTTTAGATAACCTTTGATTGTTGATTCACGTTTTTTCCAGATTGTTTCCATAGTTCACTTAGGCCTTCCCTTGAAAAGTCGCAATTATTATAATTGATTCGAAATCTTTTTCAATGTCTGATTAATATGAATACGTATTACTCGTCAAATGTGCGAGTTTTATTTATTTTACGTTTAAAATAAAAAGCTCACGCATTCGTGGAAGCCTAGGTGTTACAGACATCAACAGTAAGATGGAGGAGATGCGATTGAGATGGTATGGGCACGTTGGACGCAGAGCACCCGATCACATTGTGAACCAGGCAATCTCCATGGATCTTCCTCGAATAACAACCAGATGAAGACCAAAGAATTCATGGGTGGTGCAAAAGGATAACCTGATGCAGAGGCACGGCCTGGCGGACGTAGTCCGGGACAGAAGAGCATACAACCTGAGGACGAGGAGAGCTGACCCCAACAGTTTTCGCAGACAGTGAGTTGGGATGGAGTCAGGGAGAAGAATCGAATTATATTTTATAATCGAATTACATCAAATAACAAGAAAAATAATTCGATTATAAAATATAAAATCTAAATAATGACAACAGGAACAGTGATTAATCATGCGTCCCTGTGAAGTGACTCAGTTATACGTAAAACGTTTATAAAGGAGTTTAATCATCGATTTATCTACCAAGATGTGGAATATATCCATATTAGAAAATTCATCCAACAAAATCATTTCGTGTGCTGATGCTTTTAAGAGCTCAGTTCGTAAATACGGCACCGAAAACAATCTTAATTCAGGATGGCGTAAATAATTGTTTGGTAAATACAACAACACTTTATGAATCAACAAAGGGTACGTTTTTTTTGTTGACATATTATTTATGTATTAAGATGAGCGTACATTACTTGTAACGAGTAATATCCAAGCAAATCCATTATAAAAATGTAGGGAAAAGCTATGAGTGAAATGCATACTCTGCAATAAATTTGTAGAAATCGCTTTAAAACTTGCCCAACTATCAGGGAATTGTATTCTATTGTATCATTATACCTGTCGGGTTCCAAATGATTAAGCCGCACTCAAATTTTCCGCGAACCAGTTATTAATATATATTTATAACAGCACCACCATCAAACGCCCTAGAGACTCTTATCAAAAGTCTTAAAACTTGATTGGCAAATAAATACTTTCGATATGATTATTGAATGTGTATTTACTGTTGAAAATGATCCCAAGGTTTTTTATAGTGTCGACACGCATTATGTAATGATCATCAATTAATTATAACAAGTACTTCTGGGTACTAGCTCTTGAAAAAGTCATGACCTTACATTTAGAGATGACGAAGGTCAGCTTCCTGGTTTCACTCCACTTCCAGAGACCATTCAAATCAATCTGGATTTCCAATTTGAATGAGTTCTCAGTGATAGATAAAACACAGAAGGTTGTTATTTAAAGTTAAGACATTAATACTGTGAAGGTTTAAAGACATTGTAATTTTTTTAGTCGAACACTGTTCATTCCACTTTATATAACGATTTCAACGTGTTCACCTTATCATCAGGGGAGCACAAGAAAGGGTTTTGTTTGTGCTCCGCAGATGATGAGGTAAAAACCTTGAAACCGGTAGGGTTATACTGTTATATAAAGTGTTGGGTTAAACAAATAAATAGTGCTGGGTTAAACAAATTACAACATAAAAGGTTGTTTTTAATGTAAGGTAAAATTAAAGTGATAAAAAAAATTGTAACGAGAACATATGCGGACTGGTGTATGCTGGTGATAAAGAAGGGTTGGTGAAGAATGGAAATGAACTACAGCGTATGCTTAGTGAATTGTACATGAAATATGAATGAAAAGATTTGAGAATATATGTTGCAAAATCAAACGTCATGGTACCTGAAAAGGCTGAAAGATTGAAGTTAATGTGTTATTTGGGTGAATTATGAAAGGTTAGTAGCTGAAAAATTGTGTAATTTAATATTGAATGCTAAATTTTATTATGAAACAAAATAATAAGGCACTAAAATACATACATGTATATTAAAATTAAGCATTAATGTATGGGAGGGAAATATGGACATGGAAAATTAATAAATCTATTACGTAACTAAAAAAACTTTCGGCTGGATGTATAAGATTTACATATTTAAGATCTGCAACTCTTTAATTGGAGCAAATCACACGAGATATTTGCATCCCATTATGCAACAGCTCATAATCTGCAGCCTCAATAGCAAGTCATGATTCATAAATGCAAAATTAGGCCCGTCTTACAAGCTGGATGAAAGACAAAACTGTGCCAATGTCTATATGCACTGGATGTGCATTTTGCGTGTAGGGTCATTTGATAAATTTTTGGTTTCATTTTTATTTTTAGTTTTTTTTATTTGTACGGTGTTAAGAGAGAGATCTTAGAATGAATTTTTGCGAATTTCAAAGTCATGGTGATATATGGGTGAGTATTAAAAGTTTAGAGCAAGTTGTACAATTCTACTATTTATGTAGTCTTATCTCAGATGATTGAAAAAATACGAGGGATTTCGTACGGCGTGTAGAGTTAGAAGGCAAAGTCAATAGGGCATTTAAACATAAAGGGTCTTTCAAATTGAGCGGTTTATTTCATTCAATTTTTTTTTAATTTTCGAATAAAACACACACTTTGCTTTGATTTCAAAAATTTTTTTATTGGCCATTGAAGTATGTTGTAATGTATGACCACCTTTTGCAGCTCCACATATGTCAAAATTTTCGATGATATTTTGGCATAATAGCGGTTCTAACTCACCAATAACGCGAATAATTTCGTCCTTCAGCTCAGGAATTGATTGGGGGTCATTCTTATAGACCTGGCTTTTGACGTAACCCCAGAGAAAATAGTCCAACGGTGTCAGATCACGTGATCTTGGTGGCCAATTAACATCACCGTTTCCGGAGATTTCAATACATAAAATAATTCAACAATTCGAACGCGTTGTTGTATTGTATACGAATCCATTTTTATAAATGTCATACATTACTCTTTTTAAATGTCACAAGACCCATGTACATTTATCCAGAAATCCGTAAATCTTTGGAACTAGTACGTAAATAGGTTTGCTATGTACATAAATACTGATCATTTCCTGGACTGTTGGAACTCCAGGCTTTAAGTTGTTTTAAGTTTATTTTCTATGTTGCGAGTAATTTTACCACATTGACTTATATATTTATTTCCATTATTTTGTTTATGAGCTTATACGAGTATATGGCACGTCTGGCGGCTTTTATGTTATACAACAATTTCTCCCAAGCAAAAAGCTCATCTTGGACACATTTAATTATTTTAATCTATACAAATTTTACAAAAAAAATAATCGTTTACATTCAAGTAACATAATTACGTTCTCTCATATACGTAAATAATTATGAAGCACATCTGATAACTTTTGTGATCATTCCACAATGGCGCCGAGTAAACCGCAAACGAAGGTGTGTAAAATGTGTATATATTTTTTTATGAACAGTATTTTGGTGCCAAGTTTGATGTATGGGAGTGAAACATGGGAGTGGAAAAAGATCGATAGGAGCCGATTAAATTTTGTGGGATTACGTACATTGAGGAGAATATACTTGGTGACAATGTTTGACAGAATACGAAAATAAGTTATAATGAATGAATGTGAACTTAAGGCTGATGCGTTGAGTAAGGTAAAAAAGAGCACCCTGGAATGGTTTGGGCACATGTAATGAATGAATGAAGAAATACTAATAAAACAAATGTACAGTGCATATGTGAGCACGATCCACTCCTTAAACAGTAGAAGAGATCTACGCACCTGTTGATTTTATACGTACCAAAATTGCAAACCCTTTGTGATTGACGAACTTTCGTTTAATGTACTTGATAATATTTTTACGCCATCGTGAATCAAGATTGTTTTCGGTGTCGTATACACTTCTCGCATGTGGCATGATCTAGTTGAACTATTTTTGGATATTGATACATCTCGGAGAATAAATTAAGGTTTGAGTTGATTAATACATTTTTTAATCGTCCCTGAACCATTTTACATTAGATATTGAGTAATCTACGGTCCTATTGATATTATTATTTTTATTTTTTCTTATACTGTTTATTTTGTTTGACGGAATTAGTTTGACCGTGTATCAAATTTAAACAAAATAAAATGAGCCCAAAAAATAATTTCGTGAAGAAAAAAAAATTTCTAAAAATAAAATTGGAATAAATATTTTGTTGAGAAAATAAAATGGGTACAAAAAATAATTCAGTAAAAATATTTGTATATAATGAAACGGGTTTCTGTCCGCTTTTAAATTGAGTCTTCTTTTTGATTGGTTGGGAGATATTGTCACGTGGGTATAAGCCCACCAGATAGTACTGTTTACAACGAAAGTAATACAATATAACATATAGAGTCAATAAATACAAGACAATTACTCTAGATATTCGGTAAAAAAAAACGAAAAGATTTTTTTAAATTTATTTATTTGATCAAGTAATCTATGCTACACAAATTTACCAAAGGCTGTATCCATACGCAAATTTCTTATTTAATCAAGACTGAATGACTAACTTAATTTAATTTCCTACACGTAATTAAATTTTTTAATAATATTATTATTTAATTTCTTCGTAATAAAATTAACGGCGAGCTTTTAAGAGATAAATATTAATTCCGAAAGGCATTTAACTTTTTAAATGTCAAATATTGAACTAACCACACGAACCTCCCTTGACATAAATGCATACGTTAAATGGAGTGAATCTATTGCAATATTATATGTAGTTTCCTTGCAAATTATTTAATGTGTCAGCGAATACATTTAATTATATATAAATGTCCTCCTTACGTCCATAGAAAAAGTATGTCACTGCTCTAATTTCCTGTTTTGTTTTTTTTTAGGTTTGCAAACATTATTTAATATCAGGGTTTTGCAAACTACGATCTGCGGGATTCAGGGTTCAACGGGATGGGAAAAGACGTTCCGCGTTCAAAACTGGAAAGTATGACAATGTAATTTTTTATAGTATTTACAATATATGAAGTTGCGTGAAATTACGTTAAATTAATACAATTTTGTATTGTTCTAAGCTTTAATAAATCATCATCATCCTGTCGTGTATCTAATGACTGAGCATCGTGACTCCCATGATTGCTCTTGACGACTCCTCTCAATTGATCCCTGCACTCAGCAGTTCGAAGAGCTATTGTTAATGTAAGTCCTGTTGCATCTCTTACTTGGTCAGTTCAATGCAATGTAGCTTTTCCTCTTGTGCGTTGTCCTTCCACATTTGACGACTCCTCTCAATTGATCCCTACACTCAGCAGTTCGAAGAGCTATTGTTAATGTAAGTCCTGTTGCATCTCTTACTTGGTCAGTTCAATGCAATATAGCTCTTCCTCTTGTGCGTTGTCATTCCACATTTGACGACTCCTCTCAATTGATCCCTACACTCAGCAGTTCGAAGAGCTATTGTTAATGTAAGTCCTGTTGCATCTCTTACTTGGTCAGTTCAATGCAATGCAGCTATTCCTCTTGTGCGTTGTCCTTCCACATTTGACGACTCCTCTCAATTGATCCCTACACTCAGCAGTTCGAAGAGATATTGTTAATGTAAGTCCTATTGCATCTCTTACTTGGTCAGTTCAATGCAATAAAGCTCTTCCTCTTGTGCGTTGTCCTTCCACACAAGCTTCCAGTGGGCACAAGCTTCTCCAAACTGTTATATGTATTTCTTAATCTAGTATATTTTTAACTAGACAGATTTCAATTTACAGTACATTTTAAAACAACTTATGGCTTTAGGTAATGTTTTAAAGCTGGACAATATTTGAAAAAAAAACAGAACCATCACCATTACGACAAAAATGCATATATTAAAGTTTGTAGTTTTCCCATAATTCATGCATGACGCGGAGACTGGACTTTGAGAGCAAGCGAGAGACGTAGAATATATGCATTTGAAATGTAATGCTGGAGAAAGATCTTATGAGCTCTATGAACAGCAAGGCTAAGTAACGTCTCCATTCTCGAAGAACTGCGAATCACCGACATATTGTCGACAATATGCCTTTGAAGAGTCCTCCGATCCTTTGGGAATATTGCTCGTGGCCAAGGAGACAGTTTGGTGAGATTCGTGGTTACTGGAGGCGTAGAGGGACGACGCAAAAGAGGAAGAATCCCAATGCGTTAGACTGACCAAGTGAGAGACGCACCTGGACTGTCCTTAACAACTACCCTTCCTGCGGAATGCAGGGATGGATGGAAAGTAGTCATCAGATGATGATAACAAATTTGTCAAGACGCTTGACTTCCACCCAGTAGTTTAGGGTTCGATTCCCGATAGTACCAAATAAAGGTTCCCAGTCGGATTAAAGAGTTTACCTGCAAATACAACTCGCATACAAGACGTGTGCGAGTGTTACTGCTTCTTTTTGAGTACTTTCTATTTATCTATTTTCATCATCAACCCTTCAACCTAAGGTGGGTTTTGGCTGTTAATAGAATTCTCTGCCACCATCTCTCTTAGCAAAGTTCCTCCAATAGGGTATAACCAGTAGGCTTTTCTAGAGGAGTCACCATTCATCGCTGCATTCCGCGACCCAAAGGGCAGTTCTTAAGAATAGTTATATTGCGTATCTCACTTGGTCAGTTCAACGCATTGGGATCTTCCTGTTATGCGTCGTCCTTCCATGGGAGTTACGATGCCCAGTCATGAGTTACATGACAGGATGATGATGATAAATGTTTTAAATAATTTCTGCTTTCAGATATTTCGTATGATGCGCGATACACATAAAATGTTTTGTATTGTATTCCATATTTTATAAATAAACTTATTCTTGTAAAACCGAGAAATAACTTCGGACAAATTTGATTTACTAAGGTTAGATGACAACAAGTCTCGAGTCTTCAAGTCGTAAAGTAACAACAAGTCTCGAGTTGCAAAACGTGCCAAGATTAGCATTAAACCACCGTTTCGGTTTAAATTTACCACGATGTCGATGACTGCACCTGCAGTGATTTGCATAAAGTGCAATAGTGAACTGCAGCAGCGGCAGTTAACGAACTTGGTGAATTATGTTGCATTGAACCATAGTAATCGAACCTTAATTAATTTCAATCAGGTTACATTAAGGCAGGCATGCTGAACTCATTTGGGTTAACATATAAATAGTGTCAAAAATGCTTCATAAAGCCCAAATACATTTTACGTATTTCTTAAAAAAAAAAACAATAGAAAATAAGTGACGAGAGCTAAATAAATACTCTTGTTTGTGGTAGATATCTGGTGTTCCAATTTATGACGACCACTATTGCGTAGTTTGGGAGGCACTAGATTCCACTCGGGGGTTTTGGGTTCTATTTCCCAATGGTAGTAGAATTTTTTTAAAAAGGATCCCAGTCTTGTAAAAGATTTCGTCTGGTGATAATATTCACACCCACTGGACTTGACATTTGTGCGAGGGTTGTATTACGCTTTTGTTGTATAAGTATAACCTGGCGGATATATTGCCATGTTGCAATCTCTTTTAACCTACCAGTAATATATTGAAGAGGCCTTAATTGAATTTCAGATTGGAATCCATTTTTAATAAAAATATGGGCTCCAACGGCAATCGAACCTGCAGCCTCTGGGTCGGTAGACACGCAACCTGCCAACTAGGTCACAAAGGTTCCATACAGCGTTGTGTTGTCTGAAGTTTTTGTATCATTCGTACAGAAAGAGCCCATGTTTCACATCAATATGTATTAATTAAATACCTTCCTTAGCCTTTTCCACATCCATAAAACATCTACCATTTCTCTTACTTTCTACTTTTCCTTCTTTCAGAATATTTTTCACTTGATCCAACCATACTTTTATACGTCATCCTCTCACACGTATTCAACTCACATTTGCACTATACGTCTGTTTTGTTAATCTTTATTCATTCATTCGTTATATATGCCCAAACCATCTTAACGTACGCGTATCAATCTTACTTACTTGCATGAAAGCATTGTTATTCGAAATGGGATAAGTTTTTGTTTAAATACCATATCCTCGCTTGGACCGTGAAGTTCTATAAAAGTCAACAAAATCATAGAAATCCCTTAGTCGCTGCCCTGGGGGCTTACGAGAATAAATCCGATCTACCCTTCCGTTATAAGCACAGGCTCCCGAAGCATTATCTATTGCCTGACTAGTCCACCTACAGTATTAGCTGGAAGGACCAAGGTCTGAGTGAATGTGATGGAATACAACTAGCCTGAACTAGTGGATTTGTTCTTACTAAAAAAATAGTTGTAAGAATTGTTATCTAGTTATAAGTAGTATGTAGGTGTTAATTATTTCTAAGAAATCATATAAAAAATAAAATTACACGTGGAAAGTAAAATTCAGTAAGTTCATAAATTATAATATATAAATAAGATTCGTTAAGTAATACATTTGTATATAGGTATAGCCTTGGCAAATATTTGTACCATGTATTACTTGTTCACTAAAAAAAATTGTGTGGAAATAATGATATCTGTATTGTGTAAAACTAAAAATAAAGGGTGAATCATATAGAATAATGCCGGTAAACTGTTGTGGTGTTAGAATTTCATACATAACATATTATAACAGGCTCTACAAGATGTTTCTTATGATTTTCAACAAGCAAAACGGCAAGGTGTTGTAAGTATTGGATACGTAATTTTTGATGCAGAAAACGTCAGTGCAATACAAGATAAGGAATTCCCAGCCAAATAAACGTAGAGACCGACGACATGACTAACTTGATTGTAGTCTGGACACTACCTATACACAAAGATCAATAGTTGACCGCCCAATAAAGATAATAATTTCAATAAGTTGATTCAATTCCTATCTTGGCATTATGCTTGATAACGTATAAAATAGTTGGTAGACAGTCTATTCAGTTGGGTTTTATGTCAAGGACTCAAATCTGATACTTCTATTTCTCATAATCTTGCGTTTTAAACGTAGCAATAAAATTAAGTGTCTTGTGACATTTAAGATAATTGTATAATATTTGCAACTCATATGGCTGTCGTCTATACAAGAGGAGTAAAGAAATGAAATTATCGACATTCTCGTTCAAACAATTACTTTTTTGGTTAAGTTCCCTAAATTATTGATTTTTCAGGTTTAATTTCCTACTTAACAGGTTTAATACGCGGCTATTTGGCAGGTTTAATAAGCTGCAGCAATTAATCCTGCCGAATCAAACATCAAGAAATGGATGTACCGTGTTTTTTTTGCATTGTTTACCGACCCTATTAAAATTTATGATAAGCAGTATATACATTCATACCATCATGCTATCTCCCTCCCTCCCTACATATACATCGGTAGAGAGAAAAAAGTGAAAGAAACCAGACTTTCCTATCGCGACAAATAATTTTCTCCTTTTCATACAGTTCCTCTGATTTCTCTGACTTTTTGCATTTCAATTTTCAAAATATCGTACACTTGATCCAACCACACATGCACATGCTTGGTTTTTCTCTACCACGTGTTTTCCACACATGTGCATGATATATTTGTTTTATTAGTCTTTCCTCATTCATTCTACGTGCTCAATCTTTTGAGTGCTTTTTTTCATCTTATTCAAGATATCAGCTTAAAGTTCACAACAACC
Source organism: Odontocerum albicorne (assembly GCA_949825065.1). Lineage (NCBI taxonomy): Eukaryota > Metazoa > Arthropoda > Insecta > Trichoptera > Odontoceridae > Odontocerum > Odontocerum albicorne. Next base: position 34,682,209 of record OX463849.1, on the reverse strand, counting down.
CCTAATCACTTCATTCCATACTTTTATAAGCTACAAAAAAAAATTATTAGATGTAAAACGGTTAAGAGAAAAACGTCAAAAGAATGAAAAAAATCTTAAAGTGAATCTGCCAGGAATCGAACCTGGGTACAGATTACTTAGCGTAAATGCTAAATGGTAGACCACGGCTGCCGTTCATGAGTTTTTATAACACTGGCATATACGAGGCATATCCAGAAAGTAAGTGTACTGAATTTTTGTAGGTTACAATTTTTTTATTTAAACACAAAAATTACGTGGTTACCGTAGTACATATGTAAGCTATTTTTCGACATAGTCGCCATTCCTCTCAATGCAGGTGGTGAGGCGGGGTATCAACTTTTTGATGCCTTCCTCGCAGTAGTTTCCCGCCAACCCCTCCGTCCACTTCTCCACCTCCTCCTTTACCTCCTCGTCGGTTGAAAACCTTTTTCCACCCATGTGCAGCTTCAAGGAGGTAAAGAGATAGTAATCTGAAGGTGCTAGGTCAGGGGAATGCGCGGGATGGTTCAGGACATCCCATTTAAACGAGGCGAGCAATTCCTTCGTGGCGTTGGCCGTGTGTGGTCTGGCATTGTCGTGCAGCAGGCAGACTCCCTTTGTTAGCATGCCTCTCCTCTTGTTCTGAATCGCCCTCCGCAATTTTTTTAGGGTCTCACAGTATCTTGCAGAGTTGATGGTCTCCCCTTGAGGCATATATTCAATTAAAATTATGCCTTGACAGTCCCAAAACACAATTTCGTCAATCACAATTGAAGGTCTTCCGCTCCTCTGATCATCATGCACAGACGTATGATCGTTTTTAAATTCGCGACACCACTTGTACACACTCGTACGATTCATAGCTTTATCACCATATGCAGTTTTCACCTCATTATAAACCTCAACCGGAGGTTTCCCCTTCCAAACGAGATAACGGATGACGCCGCGTATTTCGCACTTGGCGGGAGATTAGATTGACATTTTTCACGAAACGTGTTGTCGCGTCGACACTTCTCAACGTACTGACGTCGAACCGGTCTCGTTGCGGAGGAGAAGGGTCAGGCTACACGGAAGTGTAGCCAACATGTCGAAAATAAAGTCCATCCGGTCGTGAGAGCCCCAGTACACTTAGTTTCTGGATACGCATAGTATTATCTCAGTATCATCATATACCGAAGATATAAAAACAGCTTGGAGGCCTGTTGAGGGATGAATTTCCTACAAGTTGGAAAGATCGTGTGAGGTCCTCATTGAGTGCTGCCCTCATGACTCGGGAGGAGGAAAATGTGAATCATCCCCTCAGTTGTTTTAGATTCATCGGGGAATCACGAAACCCACATATAACACGACTAATAAGAATGAAGAAAGAAGATCCACCATTTCAATTTGACAGAAAACCTTTCAATAATCATTTAAACATATGTTATATATCTCTTCCGCCAACATGTTTATTTATTTTGTTAAGGTGCTGTAAGCCTACTACTTCTCTAATTTTTAAATCTTCATTTAAAGTCAACTATTCTTTAACATGTGTTAATTGTTATCATTTACATGTGTTGTCTCTTCACCTTTTCTCTGCCGCAAAAAAAAAATTGGTGAATCCTGTTAGACCAAACATAATTTGCAAAAAATAACACAATCATTTTTTTTTTAAATTACATAGAACTTATTAATGAATTATCATAGATTGTGAAATATATAACCTAAAACAGTTTTTATTAACAAAAATCTAAATCAAATATTCGGCATTTATTCAGGGCTGTCACACGCTCATATTTACACTAGACCAATATCCAATATGCAAAAAATATTTTACTACACAGTAAGAAACAATGAAGAAATATGTAAATACGCGTACCTCGTTTTTGTTCACTATTGTACATAAAATAGCCCGATTTCGATATAAAATAAGGAAAAAAAAGCATAAAAGGAATCTAAAAATAATAGTTGTATAGTTTCCCAGCGAGGTAAAAAGAATTACGTAAATTTTACAAAAAAAGAACTTTAAAAAGAACCAACATACAAAAATACTAAGATCGCGAACGTTATAAACAAAGGACTTAGGATTTCGGCTACAGCTTTAATAAAGGATAGCCCTGAACGGTGACATATACAGCTGTTAAGTGGAACTGTCTTCGAAATATGTCAATAAGTGGTTGATAGAGGATTTGAGACAATACAAAATGTTTGTATATGATTGGATAGACGTCAGTCGGGTGCTGATTTATAAATTTGTCAATAATATTTAGTTCTGACGCAGTAATTAAGTACTCAAGTATTGTCAAGATATCTCATCTCTAGTGTGGCGCGCACATATGTATGGGACGGCATATCTCGTATCTGACAGTTAACCGGTTAAAGGAACGTTAAAAATTAGATTTATAATTTTTTTAGTTTAAAAAACAAAAATAAAACAAATATAATAAAATTGACGCTGTCGATTTTAATTTCATAAAACTCGATTTTTTATTTGCAAAAACGTAATTACGCCTTATTGTTAAGTGTGGGGGACTTATAATCCACTTGATAGACAATTCAGAAGACCACGACGCTTAACATTGATTACACAATGAAGAAGAAGTTGACCCAATCTATTTAAAAAATCACACTCGGTCAATACATGCCTTTAAAATAATCTCTAAATTACCAAAACTATTGTCCAGTCCAAATCGTGTTTTATCCATTTCGCATACTGTCCGAATATCGAGAATATGCCTGACACGAGAGATTGTTTAAGGCTCCATATACCAGTTTCCTTCTTTGGGGACCACTTATGGTTGCAATGCATCCTCCTCCCACGCGTTGCCATCATCCTGGTAACTTATTATTTTTATTTTGTTTTTATTTAATCACGTATTTAAATTTAAATCACGAAAAATAATGTTAGTTTGACTGAACCGGTGCTAAAAATCTTGAAATAAAGATGTTTCATGTCATATTTGGAATAAATACCAATTTGACTGAAAAAATTATTGAAAATATTGTAGGTGAGGAGAATAACCCAGTCCATTGCCCGCATTCAGTACCTTTATATCCTAAATCAAAGTTTTTTTTTTGTATTATTTTTAATCTTAATAGCAAAAGAATAACAGACGAATACATGACACTTGACACAGGTGCACTGAGGGAGACAACGTGTGACATTATACGGAATGAAGTGATTAGGAAGAAATATGAATTTAAGTGTAATGTATTTAAGTTGCATGAAGAAAAGCACCCTGAGATAGTTTGAACATGTATAACGAATGAATGAAGAAATATTAACAAAACAGACATACATACAGTGCAAATGTAAGTAAAATGCATTTGGGAGGAATACCTAGAAAAGTTTTGTTGGATCAAGTGAATGAATGATATTCTGATCTTTCTAGCTAGACTTTCCTATCGTAACACACATCATTATATCATGCACCTATTCATTAAACTCGCACTATTTCTCTGAATTTTTACATTACCATCTCTCAACTATTATTGTTCCAACCATACTTTCCATGGTCTTTCTCTACCAAGCATTCCACTCAAGCTTTGTTTATATTTCTTCATTCCTTCGTTATACGTGCCCAAACCACTTCAAGATCCTTTTCTTCTTCTCACTTAATACATTTAACTTGAGTTTATATTTATTCCCAATCCCTTCATTCCGTATTCTGTTACACATTCTCAACCCATGTATCATTCTCAGTGGACTATTAATTTTCAAAACCGCTTGTTTGTTTGCCTCTACCAGTTCCAGTATTTGATCTTGTACTTCTTCAGGATGTGTAGTGAAGAGAATAATATCGTCTGCAAATCTTAAATGACTCAGGTATGAACCATGAATACAGAATCCTTTAGTTTCCCTTACGAGCTTCTTGAACACATCTTTCAGGGTAGCGTAAAATAATTTTTATCCTATATACTATACCCCTTTAAAACCTTGAAACCATGGAACAATATAATATAATGAGAAAGAACAAGATGGAAGTGTCAGTCATACATCGGTTGCGAATGGGCTATTCCATAGTGGCTTGCCACCTTTACAGATTATAGATCATGTGTTTTTTGGTTGTCCTTTACATAATATATTATAATGAGAAAGAACAAGATGGAAGTGTCAGTCATACATCGGTTGCGAATGGGCTATTCCATAGTGGCTTACCACCTTTACAGATTATAGATCATGGGTTTTTTGGTTGTCCTTTACATAATATATTATAATGAGAAAGAACAAGATGGAAGTGTCAGTCATACATCGGTTGCGAATGGGCTATTCCATAGTGGATTGCCACCTTTACAGATTATAGATCATGGGTTTTTTGGTTGTCCTTTACATAATATATTGGGTATTAACATACGTTGTGTCCGTTTTTTTTCAAAATTAAAAATGAGCACCAAAAGAAAAACAAAATGGTAAAGGTTATATGTCATTCGAAAGAAAATTTTCTGCTATACAAGATATTGTGTTTGCTTTTACGTTACATATATTATTTTATTTGATTATAAGCCTTCAAAATGGAATGTCAAGTAGACGAAAGTGAGCATTTTCGACACCTCCTTCTGTTCGCGTTCAATCGAGGGAACAAAGCTGCCAAAGCTGCTCGCGATATTTGCAAAGTGTACGGTGAAGATGCTATGAATGAAAGAACAGCTCATCGATGGTTTTTGCGTTTCAAAGACAGTAATTTTGACCTGAAAGACATGGAGCGTCCGTTTTATTATTAATTTTTTTTGTATGGACTGGTATAATTACATAAATGACTGGTGTGGGGGCACAAATTATCATAACATAGTATGGGTTAATTGCTTATTAATAAAAAAAAATACTGTTTACACGTCAATGTTAAATTTTATTTGAATATTGTCTGTGTTTTCACCTCAGAATTAACTTCGTTAGTAAACAAAATTTTATTTTATGATTCCGGAAGCTAATATAATTGCTGACCATTTAACAAGCGTAGAATGAAAAAAAGATAAAAATGGAGATAAAAGTGATGTGATGAACAATATTTTAACAACCTTTAGATAAGGTAGCTCTTGTAACCCAGATTAAACTTACCAAGTTATTCAGTGGGTCACGAATACTCATTTGACCTTTGACATTCAAAACAGGTCAGTAAATATCAAATTAAAAACATTAATTTTGACTATTATTATGTGTTTCACGACAAGTCGACGAAACAGTGGTGTACAAAAAAGCTCCTACATACACACATATCATTATACCGTATTATTTGCGAGGTAGGCAGAGAAAACTTTTCTATCCAAGCACACAACATTCGCCTCCTCCACATGCATATATCTTCAAAGCACAATTTTCTATTATTTATACTTTTCACTTTACCTTCTTTCAAAATCTCGTCAATTTGGTCCACCTACGTTTTCCTTTGTCTACCTCTTCCACTCACACCTATTACTTTTTGATTTGTATATTCGCTTAATCATTATTTTATCATTCATTCTCTCAATATGTCCAAACCATCTTAAAGATCCTTTCTTCATCTTACTTTAAAAAATCATTTTATCCATGCATCCTTTTCTGATGTCTTCATATCGCCTTCTTTCATACATTGGCATTAAACAATTGTCACGTAACCACACTAAACAAAAGAGGGAGAGAGTTATGGGAAAGATAGGAACGAAAATATACACAAGGCACGCAAAGTCCCTAAACAGACACGATTGACGAAATGTTTAAAAAACTTTTGGAAGTATCTATTAAGTGAATTTGCCCATAGATGGGATGGACGGTCGTGAACTATTACGTTCACATTACGGTTGAGACTCTGCTGTAGGTCAAGTGGTACTCGTATCCCAGCAAAACCCACTTATGACGAAGTTGACATGTTTAAATAATCCCTTAAGATGGAAACTGCAACGTTTTCGAAACGTCGGAATCATAAGCCAAACCACGGTCTACATAACACTACGAAATACCTTATCCAACTGATGCGAAGTACCACGAAAACATTAAAATACATATTATTTATAGTTAAAGCATTAATATTGTGGAGGTTTAAAGACATCGTAATTTGTTTTATCAAACACTGTTTATTCCACCTTATGTAACGGTATAACCCTACCGGTTTCAAGGTTTCACCACCTCATCAGGGGAGCACAAACAAGACTGAATTCTATTCGAACTGGTACCGACATACACACTTCTAACGGCAAACATTCGGGTTGGGGATTGGGGTGGAGGGAGGCAGGAGACAAGTTCAGCAAGCAGCGGCAAGATTCTGGGAATATATGTGTTTACCAGATGTTCACCCCGATGCACTGACTTAAATATTTCCAGGGCCTTTACCCTGTCCAATTTATTTCCGTTCCTACTGATATTTAAGAATTTGGCATCATCGACGAAAAATGTGTGATTTTCACGGTGACAATGATTAGCCATTTTAGAATCAATTAGAGGATTTGTGTTCACGAAATCTCTTGTTTGGGCTCCCCTGATGATGAATGAGGTGAAAACCTGGAAACCGGTAAACCGGTGGAATAAACAGTATTTAATAAAACAAATTACAATGCCTTAAACGTGGAAGAACGGTTCTTAATTGACGTTGGAGTGGCGAGGAGATCATCGACTACGAGGCCCGGTAACGACGAAAATGTCTTAAAACACTTCTTTGTTCAATATTTTACGATGATGAAGTAAAATAAACATTATTAAGCCTCCTGATTTCATTTGTTATGGTGTTTTCTCGCTACGCCAATGCAACAACAGGACTTCTTTCTTCGTCTTTTTTTATCACGAACGTCTGATAAGGTGTCGGAGTTGAGTGTGCTGTTAAGAGTTGTATAAACGTATAAGGCGGCGTATAATGAGAGGTGTGGGTGTTGGCGCGTGCGCGCGAGCTGGTTTGACCCAAACACCTGGTCAGATAATATGCATGAGGCTGGCGTTGGCCAAGAAACCGAGGCTGCTCCGTGGACCACTCTGCTAAAACATTTAAATACTTCCAATAACTTCAAAATATCGTATTTGAGAAAGACACTGAATAACCTTAAAGCAATCACGCAATTGTATTAGCAGATGATGGACGAAAATATTTATAATTACAATATTTATATTAATCGACCTAATATTACGATGCTTTGTCGTCTCTACACTAGCTCAAGTGTCACGAATGGACAGATTTCAAACTTTTTTTTTTTATATTCAGATCCTAAATGGGATATCTCCATTACTGAAGAGTGATTCATGGATGAAGTTTAGATCAATGACGGGATTTCTATGTGATCCGAAAATGCCAGTAAAGTTAAAAGGAAAAGTATACCAAACGATTGTCAGACCTGCACTCCTCTATGGCTCCGAATGCTGGACGATGTATAACTCTTACTCTAGGCAACTAGAAACTGCTTAAATGCGCATGCTAAGATGGTCAGCAGGTGTGTCCCTAAGAGACAAAATAAAAAGCTCACACATTCGTGGAAGCCTTGGTGTTACAGACATCATCAGCAAGATGGAGGAGAGGCGATTGAGACGGTATGGACACGTTGGAGGCAGAGCACCCGATCACATTGTGAACCAGGCAATCTCCATGGATCTTCCTCGAATAACAATTAGAGGAAGGCCAAAGAATTCAAGGGTGGTGCAAAAAGATAACATGATGCAGAGGCACGGCCTGAGGGACGTAGTCCGGGACAGAAGAGCATACAACCTGAGGACGAGGAGAGCTGACCTCAACAGTATTCGCAGACAATGAGTTGGGATGGAGCCAGGGAGAAGAAGAAGGATATCTCCATTACATCTTTCGAATCTGTATGTGAGAGAAGTTGCGAAGTCTTTATATCAAATATGAGATAATTTGCGTCTGAGAGAAGGTCGATTTCGTCTTCATCGATCAAATTGATTGTTATGAATCGATTCATTAGGACGGAGTATTTTCACATGGCTTTTGAGATCGCTGGACTGTGGTGTGGAATGGTCCGCTTCTAAATTTTTAGAGATATGAGTGATGTATACAGTCTTAGAAAGCACATGAAGACAACTCTTTTTGGGAGTTTTTATCAAAATGTATGATTATGACATACATTCATTACATTTCATCTAAATCGAATGTACACTTCCAGTTTCTCCAGCCTGTCATCATCTTTTCCAGCAACATTTTTTAGTATGACATCGTATTGCAAAAGAGAAAAAAAACGCTGGAAGTTATATTTATCATTTTTCGATAAATGCATATACAATACATACGATTGCTGTCATATAAATATAGGCGACGTGTTCATACATAATTCGAGAGAAACAAAATACAGTTTTTTACAACAACAATTTGCAATACATTCCTAAGGACTGTTTGGTATGCAGTGGTTTCAAACGCAAAACAACATTTTTTTATCCAGTTTGCACGGATTTCTTCTGCTACGCAAAAATAGTCTGCTTCTAGTCAATTTCTTCGTAAGGAAGAATTTCAGCCAGGGTTTTTCTCATACTACGAGTACTAGTTGATGGTTTGCTCGGAGTGTCGGTCCGATTTTTGGACACCTTACTCCTTCATCGGGTGTGTAAAACGGACTCGGTATATTTGTTTGGAAATTTGGGTGGTGTTGTGAAAAGCTTTTAAGAGAGGAAAGGATAGGATTTGATACATAAATTAAAGTTATAGATACATAAACGTTACTTATTAATATACTTATATTTTTATATGTCACGAGCGTTGATAAATATGTATACCGAAGAGAAAAGATAGAGATATATATACTATGTTATAATAAATATACTATGAAGACGAGTACTAGGTGGTGCCGAGAATATATCCAGTGTCACTCAGTTGGTTTAATATCTCTATACCACGCATGACTGATAGTTTAGCCATGGTATTCGTTCTGTAAGTTGGTATATAGACCAGAAGGCGATTTCTTGCACGGTTATATTTATTGGGGACATAAAATTAGTGTTTCTAGTTTCCCGGGGCAAATGCAACTTGTAGAAACCTTTTGTAGGAATATCGCAATGGATTCTTGCCTTCTTGTTTCGAGGCTTCTATATAGTAGTTACACACCGAGATAAGTTTGACATGGTGCGCATATTTTGGGTAATCGCCCTTTTTTTCTGTACCATGCAAAATGTTTCGCCCTTATTCAACGTGTTGCTTTTTGGTCAATAGACCATACAAACTTCCGATGTACGAGTAACATGATAACAGTCTCACCTAATCACAGCTTTCTAAATAATTCTGCCGAAAAGAGCCTAGGAATGGGAGGCAGAAACAGGTGTAGCGGGAATTAATGTAAAAAGTGGAATAACAATGTATTTTTTAGTAAAATCTTTTAAAATGGAGTTTCACAAAGTAAAAGCCGAAACCTTTGATAAGCTGTAATTTATTTGCAATACTTACACACCATCACGCCATTTCACTGTATGGGTAGGAAGAGAGGACAAAGTGCCAAACTTTCTATGTTGGCACACATTCTTCGCCTCTTCCACATCCATGCACCTTCTCATACAACTAATATTTCTCAGAGTTTCTACGTATCCTTCTTTTAAAATATAATTCACTTGATCCAATCATACTTTCCGTAGTCTTCCTTTCACGCGCCTTCTTCTCAGATTTGTACTATTTATTCGTTTGGTTTTTCTTCCTTAATTTTTATCGTTCCACGTATCCACACCGTGTCCGAGTGATGTCCTTCGTGTTACTCTACACATCACATTCATCCTTAACCACTTCATTTGTATTCTCTCATACATTGTCATTCCATTTATTCTTCTCAGTACAAATCTTTCTACAGTATTTATTCGACTCCTATCAATCTTTTTCTACGTCCACGTTTCACTCACATACAAAATATTGTTGGGAACTATCAGCTTAGATATTTAATAAGTAAATATATAATGAAGTTTATTCTCTGTTGATGCTTCGTCCTAATTTTACCAGTCTGCAGCAACCACAACCACATAGGTACCCTGGACCAATCTATCTACTTGATGAGATTTAGATGTATCACAAAGTATAACAGGAGTATCTTAGCGTATTAAGTTGAAATGTCAAACCTTCGTTGTCAGCCTAGTGTTGGATTAACTGTTTTAAGTGTGCTTAGGCAAATATTGAACCGAACAGATTTACATACATTGACTCGTGGACAGAGATAATAGACCGTGTCTCTCTTAAAGGTTAAACTGTAAATAAAGAACCAGAAAGATACGTTCATCAATATTAATACCAACTATGGGATAATTTATTCTTGGAAAATTCCTCGAGTCTTATAGAGATGTTGTGTATCTGTATTGGATATAGTTTATACAAGCAAACTATAGTGAACTATGGTAACATAAGTTCCGCAAGGCTGTAATCTCTGTCCGAGATTGTTTTTTAATATCATGAATTATATTAATCGAGTCATTTTGTCATTAAGTGGGCTGCCACCAATGTTAAAATTAGGAAGACGTCCTGAATTTATCATTTAATTAGCTGTTATCAACGTAAAAGAAAAGAAGGTGCCCTGTACTTGTTTTTAGTGAGCTGCAACCAATGTAAATATTAAGAAGGCTTCATTTGAGAATGAGGGTCGGTCGTCACGTTGCTGGAAGAAGACAAATATCTTGCGAAATAATAATGGAACGACAATTTATGTAGCATCCTCAAAAGAGCAGATTCTTTTCAAGAGCTAAACCGGGTCCATATTCTTTGACAGTGGATCAGAATACAAGGAGCCCAAGAGCTATTCCATAAGGCGCAAGACAGAAAGGCCTTTGTCCAAGTGACTGCCGAAGTTGGGCGAACCTGACATAGGACGAGAAGATGATGGTTCTTAGTTATTAAAACTTAACGACCATGCATCAAACTTCACTATCCTTCAAATTGAGGTTATGGGATCAATTCTCGGTGGAACCCAATTTCATTTAAAAAGGGCTCGTCTTGCTTGTTTGACTTAAAACTTCCATAGCATATTTCTAGTGAGCTGGAAGAGAGTGCCAGATGACAATGAACTCGCCGGGTTGTACTGTATTCAACGAAAGTGTAATACAGAACAATACCCAAGTTCATTACATGAGACGCAAATGTGAGTCACTTGTTATATAAAAATGTCAAAATTCTTGTGGCGCAATACCCATAATGGCGCAAAATAATAAATGTTATCAAATGCGGTCAGTGTAATCATTCATTGTCTACCACACAGTTTTTGATGAATCCTGAATCATCTTAGATGAAGCCACGGATACAGTGTTCAAGCCTTGAGTTTGTGGGATTTCATTGATTCCCACTTGCACTCATGTAAAGTGGTTCAAACTGTTACTCACGCCGTGAATAAGTCTATAAATTTCTTAAACGAATTGAGGCGATCATTCAGGTTGCTCTTGGGTTGTATTGTTTATGAGAACCTAAACGTACAACTATGAGATACAAACTATACCAGAGTATATAAGTGTTTTCTTTGAGAATCCACAGTTACCCACTTATGATATGCGGTCAGTGTTTTCATCGAAAATCAAGGCAAATCATTTCTGAGAGGGCTAGAGATTTACCAGACTCCTGAGGATGTGAAAATCTTAAATATCCAGCTATGAGAAAGAAACTGTGAGGAGAAACGTTTCTGTCGACATTATTTTGCATGCTTAACAATTCCAATTCTTCTTCATATCTTCGCTAAAACTTCCAGTTCATTTCAGAATTTGGTCGTTCAATTTGATCAGGAGATGACAGCCTCCTTTGCATAGTAACACTTCACACCACATTTACAAATATTTATTTACTGTTCACTCGGAACGACTGTGTAATAAATGTCCTGGATTTATTGGATATGCACCAGCCTTGAGCGAAAACTGAAAAAATATTACATTACACAGAATATCCTATCATCCTAATTTTCCTTTGTTCCCTTCCTTATCCTTGAACAAATTCCTTTTCTTTAGCTCTGCCATTATTGATAGAAATAAGTAATTTGTTGTTTTTTTTTACTTGAACCTAAACGAATATTGTAATTTATTTTTATCAAATACTGTTGATTCCACTTTTTTGTAACGGTATACGGTCTTGTTTGTGCTCCCCTGAAGATGAGGGGAAAGCTTTGAAACTGGTAGGGTTACACCGTTACAAAAAAGTGGAATAAACAGTGTTTGATAAAAATAAATTACAATGTCTATACCGTGTTATACCGTCACAAAAAAGTGGAATAAACAGTGTTTGATAAAAATAAATTTCAATGTCTTTAAACCTCCACAACGTTAATGCCTTAACTATAAACAACATTACAATGTCTTTAAACCTCCACAACGTTAATGTCTTAACTATAAACAATATATTATATAAACTAATATTGTTTTTGTAACATCTATCTTGAATTTAAACAGATAAATGTATCCAATTTGAGTTAGTTGGTTGGAAGACATTGTTGTGTAGCATTAAATCCGCCTGATGTATTATACCATGTTTAACCATGTACACAAAAAACTAATAAAAAAATGTTTTCACTGAGAATCCACTGTAACCCTCTTTGAAGTAGGGTCAGTGTTTTCATTGAGAATTCAGTCACTATATGTTAATTGAAGGGGGTCAGTGTTTTTTATTGAAAATCAAGGCTAATGATTCTGCGATTTCCACATGAGTTGTAATTTTTAATGATAGCTGATGAAGTTGTTTGTCGATTATTAAAATGGAAGTCTAATATAATTATGATAATCTGTTACTGGCTAAACAGAGGCCCTCTTAAGTCAACAGTAATTCAGATAACGAGTACTATTGACAGAGAGCAAGACTGTCAATGTTTGACATTGGTGAGCGAATTTAATGGCATAATTATGACTGGTGACATACAATGTCAAGAACCATACGATTATTTCACTTTGGGTGTTGATAAGTTATGACAAATGCTAAATGCTAGATAAGTGACGATAATTACAAATAAGCTAATGTATAATTATAACTGAGTGCTTAAATTTTATTTTTGTCACTTTTACAAACCTTTTTTGACCTCGCTAATATTACCAATCAACAAACTAACTGCTTCCTCTTTATATGGCTGACTAAGACTACGTAATTTATTTCTCATTCGTATGATACCATTCAAACATACCCTAATTGGTGAATCGAACCCTTTCAGTAATAGAGTCTTCAGGTTTAGAACTACTGAAGTTGGCATGGAACTCGTGGTTCGTTATTGCGTGCGTTGGTAACACTACCGCGCGTGAAGGTAACAACTCTCGCACGCGTAGACTCGGCACAAGTGAGTATTGTTATTTAGGAACACTTTTATCAGACTGGCATACTTTTATATTTTATTTTTTTGTACCACCAGGAATCAAACTTGAAATCCACGAGTATAAGTAAAGGGTTTTGCCAAGTGGACTTTTTTTTTTCATATATAAATTTCAAATTAATATTTCGACTTTGTATCATGTTTGCATATTCCAATCTATTAACTTAAATTAAAAAAATATAATTTTGGTGTTTAATTAAATATACAAGAATATTTTTTCTTTCGTAAAATGATTTTGAATTGAAATTTTTGTTGAATTTGTTTTTATACTAATTTGAGTTATACCATACTTATAATTTTATTTAACACCTTAATGTTTAATGTGTTACTTTCAGTATTTCAAGTTATACGTAAAAATATTTTTTTATTCAAACTTCTATAGACTTAGAGAGTTAAATTTGTAAGTTGATAGCTTCCAACGAAAATAAAAACTCTTATTAAGTCATTATTTTGTGTCGCGTTTGAATTATTATTTGTTCTTCAAATATTTATTCTGGTCTGCCTGATTAGCAAATGAATTATTTGTCATTCAAATATTTATTCTGGTCTGCCTGATTAGCAAATTGATATGTGTTAGTAATAAATATTGGCATATTAGCCCGCTTCTAAAAAGTCTACACGGGCTCAAGTAACACGAAGGGATTGATTTCAAACGTTGTCTCTTTGTTTTCAAATCCTTTAATGGGATGACTCCATTGTATCTTTCGAAATTGTGTCTGAATGATGTTGCTTCGGATAGAAGTAGAACTTGAAAATCGATTTCGTCTTCATTGATTAAATTGAGTGTTCTGAATCGATTCAATAGGATGGGGTATTATAACAAGACTTTTGGCGTTGCTAGTCCTGTGGTGAGGAATGGTGTCTCGCAGTGTCATTCAATGATATTTTTATAGAAGGAACGTAGAAAATCAAAGAAATAGTTAATATTAATAGATGTAGAAGAAGCCAAGGATGTGTCATGATAGGAAGATTAGGCGTTCTGTCTTAGGGCCATTCTATGTAATTGAACTATACTCTTTGTTATATCAATAGGGTTTTGTGTGTAGGGTATTTTTTGTATATGTAGGCTGTCCGAAAAGTATTTTTGTATTAGGCTGTCTGAAAAATATTTTTAAATGAAATTCAAACACCAAATTGCACCAAATGCTTGTGAACAACTGATTTCGATATTTTCAGTATCTCAACAAGGTCTCGTGTCACAGGACTCTGGTTATTGTTGCAGAACGCTGGTATCGGTCATCCAGATTGGGCACCATATTCGGTTTTCCCATCACCATAATGGATTATTTAAACACCATTTGACACAAACAACCGTTCACTGCATTGTCAGCATATAATGTACGAGTACATGTATTTTTTGTTTGGGTCGTATTTTTTGTAGAAATCGCAATAAAAAGCACCAAGCATCGAAAAAATCACTTATTATGTTCTCTTTTCAAAATGACGTCAAAAAACAGCAAAAGCTATTTGGACAAACAATGGCCAAAAAAATGACCTTAACCAGCCCTTGGAAGTTGGAGTCGCGAGACGCTATTCTAAAATGGATTTTTCACATGATTTTTAAACTTATCGGTTACATAAATTACATTTTGAAATTATAAACTATGCGGCATCTACTACAAATAGCGTGTATTATGATGAGGAATCTCCGTATATATTATTTAAAAAAAAAACTACATTTAAGTAGTAACACCGCGTGATTAAGTGTAATGTATGATTAACAATATATGTTCTATATAATTCAAAGTGGAGCTTTAGTCGGAGACAAACATTTAAAATTTCTGGAAACGAAGTCAGAATTTTTGTGCCGACTCAACACAGGTCTTAACTTATAACCTTGCATAATAGAAAATAATCAACACGTTTAGATGATGTAAGCAATGAAAATTTTATACTAACGACATACACGAATATCCGAGAAACGCGAAACTTCTTTACCGACAACATATTACACACCCAGATATGATCTTACTATATTACCACCGTGGCCTAGTTGGTAAGACACCTGTCTTCAGATTTCAGGATAGCGAGTTCGATTACCGTTGTAACCTAGGATTTTATTTAAAAAGGATTCCGATCTGGTATTTTTAGACATCGTTCTAGGTAAATCATCTCAAGATTCGTTACTTGATTCTGCTTATAACATCCGTATCTATCAAACAGTGAGTTGCAAGAAATCGTCATAACAACTGGTTGTGCTGTATACAACAAAACTGTAATATAATACGTTGAGGTGTATGGCCTTACTGTAACGCACTGGACTTCCGTGCGGAAGGTCGCCAGTTTGAACCATGCGCTATGCTAGTTCCCTAGAATGACGCAGGCATTTTTTCCGTTTAGTATTCGAGGGTACAAGAATATCTATGACTTCGATCATATATATTCTGTCAAAAAGAGGAAAATAAAAATAATATGTCAGTGTGCCATCGGATCCAATGGCCGGTGGATTTGCTGATGTGCAGTGGCTCCTTTAAAAAAAACTACAAACTCCAGGGCGCAGCTTTGCTTTCCAATGAGTTGACCAGGCCCAGCAACGAACAAATGAATACGAAACAATGTAGCCAACTCATGTCATGTTTTGTTTCTTGATTCTACAATACATATGCGATTGGATTGCTAAGTTTAAATTAATTTAAATACAATCAAATGTGAAAGCAGTGCAATAACAATTCTATCCTTTTATTATTTATATTCCTCGAACTCTTGATGGAGTCGAGGAAAGTGAGCGCGATACGAGCGAGCGAGTGTTCAAAGGATATTTATGCCACAAAATAAAACACTACGGGTCGGAGTTGCTCGTAAATCTCCTCTAGTCCTTTGTTTCAATCCGTCAACTGGATGATTATTTTTAGATTAATGTTACAGCATCCACCAGATACGCTGGAACTGTGCACTTTGACGCTGTTGAGATGCGTCTATATATCTCTTCTTATTAAACCGGCATCTGTTTTTGCTGGATTTATTTTGATCTCCATACACACTTCAACTCGTAACTTAAATTAATGCTTGTTTTGAATGTTACATTACTTTTTTTCATTGACTAAAACTCAATAAAATATTACAATACAAAATTATAGATTACGTTCTAAAAACGTAAAAGGATCGAAAACATACAGTTCGTTGCTTAGCATATTTTCTCGATTTCTCTTCAAGTTTATAACAATATACAATTTCATCTATTTTTCGAGGACTTTTAAGTATTCCTCTTCATGTGGATCATTTTCAATTAGGATTCGAATTCTTTCTTCAAAATGTTACGAAGCGTTGGCTAATTTCATAAGTGATAATTCTCAAGAAATGTTTTACTTTCGTGTCACTTAAGGGTAAATCTTGTTTTACTTTTGTATCATTTAAAGGTGAATCTTGTTTTACTTTCGTGTCATTTAAGGGTGAATCTTGTTTCACTTTCGTGTCACTTATTCGCGCTTCATTTGAATTTCGATTTAAAAAATTTACGCAAATTGATTTTTTCCGGAAAGCAAATTTATTGATTGTTTTTTTCAATGCGTCCGTTAAGCGAGGTATGGGTGTACTGGGTTCATAATTATCGACACTACGAGCCAGTATTAGATCCAGATCCAGAATTTACCTCCACCGACCTCTGCCCTGGATAGCTAGTCATTTTCCTGAATTTGATGTGCCGACTTGTCCCTGGAGATGTTACTATATACTCCTTTTTCGTTGTCGTTGTTGACCTCGTAGTTGTGGATCCCCTTGCCGTTTCAACGTCAATTCAGTTGGAAAGCGAAGCTGTGCCGTGAAATTTTGTTTTTTTCATTATTTTTTCCTATTTAAATGAGTGATCCGTTGCACACAAGCAAACTCAGCGGCCACACCGCTGTGCTGGAATCGATAGCATGCCGAAGTGAGACAATCGGAATACATTGGCACATTTTTTTTTTGAAAGAATATTTGTTAATGAATTCATAAGAATCCTTATATCCCCAAACAGTAGGCAGAAAAAAGAACCTGTGCCATTAGTGGGAAATAGCACAGCGCAGGTTTCCAACCGACGAAATTCCATGGTAGAAGTCTAGTGCGTTACCGTGCAGTCATGCACCCACCATACCAATCTTGGCGTAATGACTTTCCATCATTCTTGATGCTCAGGAGACATGTTCGATACCATCCGCTGTTTCAGGAATCCACTGATGGTCTTGTAACATATTCTTCGGGGATAAAGGGATACTACTGCATTTTCAATTTTTACTGTTAGGAGAGCCTGCTCTTTAAACGCTGATTTATTAATTATTGTTTAATGATTATCACCCAATTTTTAATAGGTTATTATTATGAAACAAAATAATTTTAACAATAAATAAGTTGAAACGTTACTCATTGTTTATTATTCAGGCTAAGAAGTAGGTAAAAGTTAACTTCAAGCCGAAACATGATCGTACTAAATATTAAATTGACTCTTATTCACAATGACTAAACATTTGAGTCATAAACGTTTATTGTTTTAGGGTGCTATTACTTTAAAATGTAGGCAATAAAATCAGTCTAATAACAGACGACAGAACAGCTATGAAAAGGTCAATAGTTTATCAAAGTTAACGATCTTGGTTGCTTGCCGATATACGAGTATACCAGTTAACTACTCTTGTCCGTGTACCATATCCGATATTCTGTATAGACTAGATCGTTGTGTTGTTTTATCTTCAGCAGTTGTTACTAAATAATAGATTTGCCTGGTTTAAATAAATGACTTTATTATTTACAATATTTTGCGTACAAGAGTTTGTTGTTATAAATATGTTATAGTCATATTAGTTCACTTCCAAAATGTCTACCTTCGCTGAAGTCTCGTGAACAGATTGATTTCAAACTTTATCTATTTGAAATTAAATCCCCTAATGGTTTGTCTCCATGTTTCTTTCAAATATTTGTCTGAGAGATGTTCCTTAAAAAATGAGTAGAACTTTAAGACCGAATTCATCTTTATCGGATAAATTTATTGTTCCGAATTGATTCAATAGAGTGAAGTATTATATAGACTTTTGCAGTTGCTGGTCCTGATGTGCGAAATAGTCTGGGTTTGAGTGTTAAAGATATGGGTAGATATGGGTAGTGTGCGTAACTATAAGAAATATTTGAAAACAACCTTTTTTGGAAAGTCTTGTCCAAATTGTTGATCACATATGAACACTATGTATATACTTACACTATCATCAGTATCCTGTCGTGTAGCTCATGACTGAGCATCGTGATAGTCTCCGATGACTCCCCTCATCCATCCCTGCACTACACGGCTCGAAGAGCAGTTGTCAATGGTAGTCCAGTTGCATCTCTCACTTGGTCAGTCAAAACCATTGGGATTATTTCTCTTGTGCATCGTCTTTCCAAGCTTCCAATAACACACACATACATCTCCAAACTGTCTTCTTGACCACGAGTAATGTGCCCAAAAAAATGGAGGACTCGTAGAGACATATTGTCGAAAATCTGTCCGTGATTCGTAGTTATTCAAGAATGGAGACATTAGTTCGCCTTGTTGTTTATGGAATTCGTTATATCAATACCTAAACTGTACTTAAAGCCGAATGTGTAACTATCACACACTGGAAGAACTACAAAGGTTTCTTTGTAGTTCGTCTTTCTTTGGTAAGATATCTACGGTTTTCTTAAAACGATGTTTTCTTAAACATATGCAATTATGGGAAAGTACCTGAACTATTGCCAGCAGCCACGACTTCCCTATCCTTTCACTCAACTCATATACATTTATTTTGTATTATTTTTATGTGTCAATAATACTGTGTTTGAATTCCGAGTTTGAGCAGCCTTAAGGAGAATCTGCTCTCTAAACGGCGCTATGTAAATTGTCTTTTTATTATTAACAAACTTTAAAAAAATTATTCATTGTCTTGGATAGATGAATACCGCCGTTTTAAATTCAAAGGTGTACAAACTACGAGTATGTATATGTTATTTTTTTAGTTTTATTTACATTTAAGTACTATATATTCCGGCAGTTCTCAATATTTTAACTAAGGCGTACCATCGAAACAAAAAGTGGAAAACTTTATTACCACCACCATGTACAAAAAAAATCATCCACGACGTAAGTAGGAATGTGAACAATATGCTATTTTTATTTTTTTAAATATTTATTTTAAAAAAACACACAAAAAGGATTAATTAAATATACAAATATATCGCATTTTTTATGTATTTGGCATTTGTATATAAAGTGCACAAATAAGATACCAAATGTTCATCTTAAGTTTAAAAATAACTAAATACCAAATAAATCATCTGAAATATTACAAGTTAATAAAAAAAAATTAATCCTAGAGTATGCAGTGTCTTTTAAGGCAGCAACTTATAAAATAATTTTTGTTCAGAACACGCATTTTACATTTTAAATTTACATTTTAAAATAATCTAACCAATCCTAAATTTACAAATTTAATCAGATTTTTTTTTTAATTCTTGCTAAATATAACGCATTCATTTATTTCTATTCTTTCCGTGTAATGCAATATTACCACACAGTTTATCGTACCACCTACTATTCTCTTATGTAACAACGGTGGTACGCGTACCACCAGTTGAGAATCACTGGTATTATTCATGCAATACGGAAACTGATAAATTTTAGAATACTATATGAATTAATACAAATTTTAATAAAAAAAAAACGATGTATATTCGTGGCGATAACAAGATTATTAAACAATGCTGTCATCAGTATCTGCTTGAAAAAATATTTTTTCTTTCAGAGCAATACTGCCCCTTTGTACGTCATCTTTTGCAGTTCACTGGACTTGATTTGGTTCATAACTTATTCTTATCATAATAAAAATCTTTGAAGTCATTCTTTATAAACTATGTGTATAATAACTTCTCCCTGACACCTTTTGAGATGAGTAATTTTATTTCAATTTAACTTTTCCTTTACTTTACTTTTCTTTAGACTATCATGGATACCGACAATAATTGATTATAAAACAAAATCTGGTTGGTTCAAAAAAATTCCTTCAAGGCAAAGAATTTGCCATTAACGAATAAATAAATAACTATGCATATGTATGGTCTTATGAACTCTTAAAAACCATCCATTTGTTTACAACATTCGTATTTGATGTACTGAAAAATATTCCCATGAAAATGAGAATTAATAATAGTTTTGTGAAAACACTGAAACGACCGAGTGGAAAACGAATTTATTTTCAAATCACGCATCGATCATAACATGTTTTCGCCGATTCAGTTCAGTGGATGGAAGGGATTGCAAATAGAACGTCAATACCAGTTTGCTAAATATTCTGATTGGAGTTGGCATACCAGTGCTTGGTTCTATTATGACATTAATCATAAATCATGATCAACGGCCTGGTTACGTTTCATTTTAAATAACAACTTTTGTACTCTTAAAGGATTGAGAAAATAAATAATTTAAAAATATTCCTTCCTTTTGTAGCTATATTATAATACAATACCAAACGCAGAAACATGAAATGATACAAAACAAAAAGGTTTTATTATTTTTTTTGTATACGGTACAAACTGGCGGACTTATTGCCATGTAGCAATCACTTTCAACCAGTCAGCAAGTTGTTAGAGGCCTTAAGTAAAAACTAGAATGGAATCATGGAAACGAACTCGCGAACCCCGGGCTAGAAGATTCTTATTTATTTGACCCCGAAGATCGTCAATTTTCCCTTTTAATAATAATTGCTATAAAAGAGGTATGTATTATATTATATATATAGCGCTGTTCAGAAAGCAGACTCGCCTTAAGGGTACTCTAGCTCGGGATTCGAACCACTATTATAAATAGATTAAAAATATTACAAATTAAATATAAATTAGCCATATGAAACGATAGGAAAGTGGTGACACAAATACTGATATTTTGTCATGTACATCTTTGACTAGTTATTGTATACAGCTTTAATTTCCATGGTTTATATGCGTGCTAACTGGCATCCCTATTTCGACTCCCGTGGACATCGCGCTTGATGATTCAACAGCAAAAAATATCTGGTTTCATTATAAGCCTTATTTAATTTGAATTTGTTTTGGTTTACATATTCAACAAAAATATTAGTCCTTAAAATATTGACTAGAGCTACTCGTATACTTATTATAATGACACATATTTTGTTTTTGTGCAATCAAAAATCGGAAAGAAGTATCGATTTATTTTTATCATGCTTAATATCCTCAGTGAGATACAGGCAAAAGCCTAGTTTACTGGGGATACGACAAATGAAAGGCAACAAACCCAGATCCATTAAAATTGTATGTCCAAATCAAATTATCTGTTGTTTTTCTCAAATTGTGTATATTTCTTGTCATGTGTAATAATAAATAAAAAATAAATAAAATATCAAGTTTCATATTAGATATAAAAAGTTTTGTGTTATGTATTGTGTGTCGGTCCTCAACAGTCTTGGTTTGTATGTTCTGGATAATAATCTGAGTCCAACACACCCATAGATTATTCTTTCAACCTATAAGTCGAACCAACCTGCCTTTGGAAATGTCGGTAGGTAAAGCAATTACATGTTTTAACCGTGCATGCCCTAATATAGACAGGCGTGTTTCATGTGTCCCTCAGTTCCTTCAGGAAAAAAACTCTTAAATTTAGTGTAAAAATTGAAATAATTTCATTGTGTTTATTATCTAACGTGTCATAATATTTTAGTGTAACATACACATTTTCACTATTGTTTTTTTACTTGTTTTGTTTGGTCCTTGTACGAATAAGGGAAACCTGTAATATGCAAAGGATTTGAAGAAAATAAATGAACAAATAGTTGAAAAAATAAATGCAGTTTGTATTACCATTTATTTGTATATGGTACGTGACATGGTGGGTTTAATAAGATTTGGCGATCTATTTCAACTAACCATAAATGTTTTAAAGAAGGTTGGAAACTTTGTCCAACAAGAATGGCTCCCATAATCTACGATTTTGAAGACGTACATCTAACAAGAATGGAGCCCATAATCTACGATTTTGAAGACATACATCTAACCAACCAGTCTACGGAGCTTGTGCATATCAGTTCAAAATTACTAGTCCTATCCTCACTTAACAAATATCGATATTTTTTGTAAATTCAATTTTTATAATCTTTATAATTATAATAATGTCCAAAGTTAGTGTTTCACTAAATTGCACTATTTTTAATTTTCTTATTTTTTGTACACTTTTAAAATGAATATTGCTTCCTTTTATTAATGCTGGATTTGACAATAAAGTTGTCATATTTTATTTATTTATTAGATAAAGTAATCCATGATACACAAATTTGTCATGGGCTTTATAATATTCATACACTAATTAATTACTTAAAATTAAAGGACTGATCTAATTTCTATATTATAACTATACACTTACTTCATTTTAATTTCTTACATGTAATTTTTATTAAATTCAAAACACAACTTCTCAACTGCAGCATTTACTTATACATGCACCCGCATGCATAGGTATCCTTTTAATTACGCCACTGGATTAAAAGAGTTTGCTACATTTCATGTTAGCAATTTTTAAATGTTTAAACAGGTGCGTAGATCTAATTTAAAGATTAACTAGTAAGTCCAACCATACCCATTAAATATATGGGATGTAGCCATGGGTAAAATACATTTTCTTTGCAATTCAGGTGTCGCAGAATTCTCTCTTGTACTCGCTCAAATATGAGGGATTCTGTATTCCTCTTGGATTCCATAAGATTAAGTTCTACATAACAATAAACCTCTAATGTTTTACTGTACAAAGTATGTTATGCAATACACGTAACCTTAAATTTTTTGTATAATTATTCATAAAATAAGTCAAAACGTAACATTTCACTTTCAAAATTTATCTTATTTTGAAAACATCAATTTAATTTTCTTTATTTTTTTCAATTGAGGTGCAGCAGCTGTAACAAAGTAGTCCATTTATGAGAGCTTGTCTCTTATTCAGCGCAATATGCAACTCGACTGCATAATATCTAAATGAGCAGACCTACATTTCGCCATTATCCAATTGCCAGCAGTTAAACTTCAATTACACTTTGTTTGTTGTGACTGGAGATATCAAGTAATATTGTTAAACTGGTCGAAATAATAATTTGTAAGTAATAAAATAAATTACGTCGATTATTCCTCAAGTTAAAATGCAAAACGCTACTGATTGTTTTGAGTGGATATATTTTTTAATGACCTTTTAAGAGAATTTCTTATAAATCTAGGAAACCTATGGTTTTAATCAATCAAAAATATATTAATAATCTCAATTGTGAAAAAAGCAAGACTGACAATATTAATAAAAGGACAATTTATATAGCGTCGTTTAGAGAGTTAACTCTTCTCAAGGGCGCTCTAACTCGGAACTTGTACCCATTATTGTTAACAGATTAAAATATAAAAAAATATATAAAAGTTGAGCGTTTGGATAGAAAGTTACTGATTGCGATCATTAGATTAGGTACTTCTTTGCATCTGCATTTATTCAGCAAAAACATATTTGGTAAGAAAACCGCAGAAAACTTACTAAGGGAAGATGAACTACAAAGAAACTTTTGTACCAGCAATGGCAAAATCTCTGTCACAGTACCATGCCCGATTAGATAGATTAGATGAAGAAGAAATCGAAGAAAGCTCTGCTCCTCTTCGAAGGAACGTCTCTCAGACACATATTCGAAAGGTACAATGAAGACATCCCATTACTACAAAGAGAAATATTGAAATCAATCCGTTCGCGATACTTGAGCCGGTGTAGGATTTTTATGACAAAATGTTTATGACTACCATATATCAGCCTAGCATTGCATTGAAAACAGACTGGAGTCTAGAAATTTGCGAATCAGGCTGATTAGAATTGACAAAACTACAATAAACCAGATGTAACACAAAAAAATTATTAATGATAATTTTTATTTTCATTGCTGGAAGACATCGACGTACAAATATTAACTCTCTAAGACTTATAGAAGTCCGAAGAAGCCATATAACATATTTGCATATCCAGAATATGTGTATTATAGAATCTTACTATCAAGGATACATATATTTTTGGTAACCATCAGAAATCAATTTTTTTTTAATACACGGACACATATTTACCGCTTTCCAGTAACATTTATTTTTTGTAAAACACAACTAAGACCTGTGCTAACTTGCGTATCTGAGATCTGGACGTTTACAAAGATATAGAATAAAACTCTATACCTTTGAGAGAAAGATTCTGCATCGAATATATTGTATAATTTATGTTATAAGGAATGAATGTGAACTTCAGACTGGTGTGCTAAACGAGAAGTGTAACTTGAGATGGTAAGGATACGCAGGACAAAGGAATGACAAAAGGCAAACCAAATAAATATGCAACGCAACTGTGAGTGAAAAGCGAAGTAGAGGAAAAGTAAGGAAAGTATAGTTGGATCAAGTGAATTCTATTTGGAAAAAAATACTGAAATCTGAAAATGTATAGTTTTATTTTCTACACCTATTTGAGATATATAAATATTAATTTGTTTAGACTGGCAATAAGTAGAAATATTAATTTGTATCGACTGGCAATAAGTAGAAATATTCATTGGTTTAGATTGCCAATAAGCAGAAATATTAATTTGTTTAGACTGGCAATAAGTAGATATAGGAATTTGTTTAGACTGGCAATAAGTAGAACTATTAATTTGTATCGACTGGCAATAAGTAGAAATATTAATTTGTATCGACTGACAATAAGTAGAAATATTAATTTGTTTAGACTGGCAAAAAGTAGAAATAACTTGACAGTGATCTTTCTTTATTTCGCGAACTTTCCTTTTTAAAAACAGTCTCAAATATTGAGATCTGCAACATCTTAGAATATGTTTTAAAATACTTGTATAATATAATTCTATTGAGATTTCTAAGTGGGATAATTATTTTACCTAAACAATGATTCCTTAATTGATATTCTTAATCCGTATATACGAGTATTTCATTTTCAACTTTTCACGTAATTGTGCCTTACCTGTATATTAAAGCTACAAAAAAGAAATAAACATAATTTCTGAGATAAATGCATTTAAAATTTTAACACATTTGTTGGTTAAAGAGAAAATAATTCCATAATGTATTTTCCTTCTTGAAATAAGATGATTCTATTACATCTTTCAAAATGTCATTCTCGTGCGTTTAGTCCAACTATACTTTTCTCAGCCATCCTTTTTCGCGACTCCCACTTCTGTTTGAATTGTAAACTTATTTAATCAGTATTTCGTCACCCATTCGTTTAACATATTCAAACCACCTCATTGTGTTTTCTCACCCAACGTAACACATAACTTTTAGCTCACATTGCATAAGTCAAGTTTACTGGACAAATGAAAAGCCAACAAACCAAGATTCAGAAAATATGTATATTAACTCATCTCGCCGAAAATGTTCTGCGTCTTTCCGATTGTGAATTAACGCTACGTTCAAACATAGATTGAATTTTTGTATTTCCAGTTCACCGCTTTTCTATTTTTACGTCGTCCTTTACTATACATGCAGTAAGACTCTGTTACAAACCAATCAGTTAAAAACTCGTTCCGTCCTTGGCATGCTTTAAGAAGCGACTGAAAAAATTCTTAATTTCTAGTCAGTAATATAACGTGTTTCATTCCTGATTTTTTCCTCTTGTCTTCACCATCCCTTCCTTTTCTTTTGATTGATGGTATCTCACTTTATATGAAAATGAATGTTCGGGTGATTGTCCGTATTTGTGGGGTTTATAGGCGTGTATGCTCATGTATACGAGTATGTAAGTTTATGGATTTCGTAGGGATCGATAGTCATTTAAATACTTGTAACTTTCTTCATTTATATATTATTTATAGTTAAGACATTAACATTGTGGAGGTTTAAAGACGTCTTGTTTGTGCTTCCCCTGATGATGAGGTGAAAACCTTGAAACCGGTAGGGTTATACAATTAAACAAAGTGGAATAAACCGTGTTCACCAAATCAAATCACAATAACTTCATTTAATTTGGAAGATAAGCCTGCGAATTGTATTTGCTGTGAAAGTGTTAAATAAATTACTTGTTTTTTTCATAAATTATGTGTTTATAAAATTTCTTGTCTTTTTTTCTTGTTTATAATACTTTTTCATTCTGTCACAGAATAACGAAGATAGTTAACTGTACTTCGCTTTATTTTTCGCAATTTATTTAATTAAAATTCACTTAGTACTAATGTTACTGATAAACAGTTACTGATGTCAAAGAATTTTTTTCTGAGACATATCTATTCTGAGAAAAATTTTCTGAGACTATCATATACGTATTTCTGAATACTTACTGTTACTGCATTTACGTATTAAAGTTATGCAATAAATAATTGCATCATTCAACTCCCGTCCATGGTCGTTTAGCATTGAACTTTTATTATTATTATTTTTCTATCCATGCATCGTGTTATAGTTGACCAATTTAGCTAAATTATATTTAATAGCCTCGATGCTAAGGCGCAACAAAGAGCGATCACTCGAGTTGCACCGGTGACGTAAGAATACTGCACATATATCGCGACTGGTTGCAATAATGGATGCAGTATCTGCTCTATCTAAATGCGTTTCGGTTGCAAATTGAATGCAACGCAGAGTTTATCTTGTATCAGGGTTGAACAAACTGTTACCTATATTTTCATTATTTATTTATATTAAAATTTTATTGATGATCAAAAAATTATGGGTGTATTGTAAAGTGTAATATTTTCTATTTAACCATACCATTGTTATACAAGATTATACATACATATTTTTATCATTTATTTATTACACAATTTCATTTTAGAAGGGGAAGTTTTGTGATTTGGTGCAGTGTGCAATTATTACCAACCAACTATAATTTTTTTTAACAATGTTTTAAATGATAGGTGGGGCATTTTGTTTGTGTATTAATTATGATTGTATATAATACAGATAAAGGAACAGCAAGGAAAGTATAGTAGGATCAAACGTAAGATATTTTAAAAGATGGAAATGTAAATAAAGTAAGAAGAATCGTAGGAGCTGTATGAGAAGATTTATTGATGTAGAAAAGCTGGGCGAGAATTGTGTGTCGCGATAGGAAAGCCTAGAGCTATCTCTTTTCTGCCTACCCCGATAAGGAGACACTGTGATGGTATATATGTATGTACAATACAACTCGGTGAGCTTATTGTCTTGTGGTAATCTCTTCCTACTATTTTTTTAAAGAGGTCTTAAATTCAAACAGGATTGAACCACTCTTAAAAAAGTGTGAATCGAACCCGGAACGTCTGGGTTGGGAGACAGATGTCATGAAATAGTAAACATTATTAGTTCCTAAGTCTTTTAGTATTGTGATTGTAATTGTAATGTAATTTTTTCTGCAATTTTTACGTTTTCTTTAACTTTGGCACAAATCACAAAGTAGACAGTCAAGCCAAATCAAACCCAAAGTTCTGATCGCACCCAGATCCAAGTTCCAAAACGATCAGCAAGTTATAGTATATTTTCAGCATTTTATTTGATAGTTCATAAAGCGTTTATTTTTGTTGCTTACTAGCGTTTAAAAATAAATGATAACTAGCTTATATAAGCTTTAGAACGTTAATTTAGATATTTAATGGTTTAAGGTTACAGACCCCATTAAAAAAGTGAAATCGAATTAATTAATTCTTCTCTTATCATACTTCTATGTTTCTCTTGCTCTCACTAAGGAAGATTTTTTACTTATTTTTTTTAACAAAACAGTACTAAGCGTGCCCTTGATCTTGTTTTATCCAGTGACATGCTTTTCAATGTCTTTATTTATCTTACTTTTTTCGGTAATATGCTTCCCAATTAGCGAAATTCTTTAACTTGCTCTTATCTTTAAGAAATTTCCTTATCTGAACCATTCATTGTAAATTATGATGCGTATTGCCAGTAGGCGATAACTAAAGTTCGCCTTATCATTCGTGTCAGTCAGGTCTTGTCCAAAGTACGAATATTCAAATAAACTAGTATGCCTTCTGTCCTGTACACCCACATCTTCTGGGAGTTTATTCAGGGCTCTCCAAGTAGGCCAAGGCAGTTGGTTTCCAGGTGCCATCTTTCCAGTCTTCTGTTTTTTTTTATTTCCACTTCAGAAAACGCGTTTGATCCAGAGGAATCATCAGTTCTTGCAATCTCTTCATGAAACCATTCCTAGATGGCAATCTTCATATTATTAGATGGGTACAATATATTCGGTGTCTTGGAGTCTGAACTTGCTTTGTTCTTTCTAGGTCAGATTTTAAATAAAATGTCAAATTTTAAAGATAATGTTTACACAACCCTATCCTTAGCACTGCCACGTTAGTGTTTGTTTTGATAGGAAAAACGTTGACTCGGAGACCTTGGATTAGCGTGCAGCTGTGAAGGCTTGGCTGCTGCATCGGCATGCTGGCTGCAGAGGATTGCTTCTGTCTTCTGGTTGCAGATTGCAGACTGCAGACACCGACCACCATCTAGCTCTAGGCTACCTCTATCCACTTCTGCATTGTGTCATTATACGCAGAGCCGTTGCATTTTCATGTTCGAATGTATTGCGACGTAGAAAGATTTCAATTCAAAATTTATACTGAATCTTACTAGTTAATATTGTCATTAGTAATTGTTAAAAGTTTTGTTTCATTTATATATTTTTTTCAGATCAGCTACAAAAATTAACGTAGTTAAATTAAATTCTAATATATACGAGTATATAAACATGAAAAGGAAACATAAAATGTTTTTACTAGGAAAAAAAATAATCATGGTAAGTATAGTGCAAAGATGGCGAAACCTATTTCTTCAAGTGTGTCAAAGAATACACCCAATTCTTTAAAAAAATCTTAGCATGTGAGATAATACAAAAATTGAAATTGTGTTAAAGAAATAATCATAATTTATATGAAAATTTAAATTTTCACTCCTTTCTTCTTCTGATAACAACAATAAATTCTAATTTTTCGTTTCAAAATGACGTATCACATTGATGGTAAGTGTCACGACACTTTTATTACAAATAGGACAAAATGCGCCATTCTTTTTTTATAATAACACCGATTTTACAAAATCATTCTTCGTGATACAATTGTCCACTTCCTCTCGGTTCAATTACTCAATTTTTGTTTTTTTATTCATAGACATTTTGATAAGAGTATATAAAAAAATAATCATATACTTCAAGTACTTTGTTTACGGAAACTGACAATGCAATACACTAGGATACAAGACACTCCCTCATTCTCACGTTTGGCCAAAATCTTTCTGTTTCTCGCTCACATCATAGTATAAACAGGTCAAAACCCATACGAAGGTTGTCGTCGAAGAAAGAATACGAGAATTGAATTTTGAATACAAGAGAGAAATACTTGGATTCTCTCCGAAAGTAATTCGAAATTTGAATCTCGGTGGGTCCGTGATAACTGAATGAATTTTAAATACCTAGATAACAATTTTTGAAGCGGTGTAAAAGGGGACGATGTATAAATGATCTTTATATATAAACAAATTTTACATTTATGAATATATATTTTCATAAATGTAAAATTTGTTTTACTTCCGTGCATATATTTCACGGGCTGCAACAAGTATAAAGTAATGAGCGTGCATGAGACGTAAGGGTCCCGCGCCGCGTATGCGTATTGTTCTAAGAAGATGGGAAAGAGTAGTGCACTAAGATGAACGAATCTTTTTTCAGTCCTTCAGTAAAATTAACCATTTAATTTAGTTGGATGATTTAATGTTTGCTCAGTGATTGGCAGCAATAAAACTCGACTTAAATACATTTTTAAACCAAAATTGGATCCTTGCTCGCTTGTCACTAGAAATGGACCACGTGTCACGAAGTGACACGCATGTCATAGGGTCGCCATCCCTGTTATAGTGCAAACCTATAAAATCTACGTACAATACATACATATGGTAAACGTACCAGTATAATAAACGATACGATAAGCTATTTCTCGTGATAGAGTAGGATTTTTAGGCATCTTGTATTAGTATAAAGTGTGCAAGCTTTTGCACTTTAGCAAGCCAAAATTTGAAACATCACACCCAAAGTTCCAGTGGCAAAGAGTCAAATTTCAATGACGAACAATAAGATTAATCGGGTATGGCAATCCGCTAGTCATATTTTTGCGTTGCTTAACATAATAGCACCATAACAATTTATGACAAACATCATATAAGTTATAGAAAACCATTATAAATTCAGAACCAAAACGTTCTGAGTGCAAAACCAGACCGTGAGTGGATCTGCCAGCAATCGAACCTGGAGCGCTTGCATGTTTAGCGTGAATATTAATTGTCGGCGGCCGTGGACACGAAGTGTATTATACCTATACATTGGTATAAAAATCTTATTAACATAAAAAAGTAATAATATGAATTATTATACAATAAAATAATAATAAATTTAAGTGGACGAGAGGTAAATAAGGTAAATCAATTTTACTTTGTCTAGCTGTGGAAGTTTAGACAATAGGCCATATTATTATACCTGCTGTACGATGCCTCATCAGGGCTATTAACCCATGTGTTCTGCCTTCTGTGAACATGGCAGATGCACTACAAGTGCACAAGTGGCCAAATATGATTATATTCGAGCTATTATTTTGCACCCCGAGTCCTTCCACAAAGGATCTTTAAAATGTATCAATAATTCGCATTTTTACGTACTCATATATGATTTGATTTTGGAAATATTCAAATTCTAATTTATAGATATCATGCTTTATGTATACTTTAAGTGTATATTTATTTTTTACGATGTAGGGCTGCTTTATTTATGATTATTTGACGCTATGCATAATTCCAAAAATATTTCTGTTGGTATATTCCAAAGGTATAAAGTTTAGTTTTCGGCCTTTTCAATGGTTTTACAGGGTTTTACTAGACGCTGTACGATTAATAACAGTACAGCTTGGTTGTATACAATACAACCTGTCGTGTTTGGAGAACCTCCGTAACCTAGTCGGTAGACGTCTGTCTCCATCCAGGGTTTTCGGGTCTGATTTCCAAAAGTACCCAAAAAAAAAAAAAAAAAAACAATCTGGTTGAAGACTGCATCTAAAAACAATACTCACATGTACTAAACGTGTACGAGTATTGTTTCATCTACACGTATGGGATTTAATTCCAAATACTTGCTATGACAAACCGCGAGTTCCATGTCTTCTCTAGTGATTTTTAAACCAGAGACTCGATTAATGGGGCTAAAAACAGTGATGTCCGCCACCGATTTTGATTTTGCCACCGATTTTGATGTTTCCTGATTAAAAAAACAGATTCGTTGAAAAGTTGGAATGAGGAGTGAAAATTAAAAACATCTGGTGCATTAATTGACATATGGCACTTTCTTCAAACTAACTGGAGTAAAATATACCATAACCAAATTGGATTAAAAAAATCTGAGTAAGAATTGAACCCGCAGGATAGGCTTGTAAGTTTGTCAACGAGAATGAGGTCGTCGTATGAACGTATTAAAGATTTTTTTACCGAGACCGCCACAAAATGAATTAAAATCAAAAGAATGAAAAACATTGAAACAAAATCGTATTTTTTTCTTTCGTGTTTTAATTTATTATTCGCATGAAAAACACTACCAAGAAACAAGGAAATGAAGAAACGAATCCAATAAACTTAATTCATAACCCCTGAGCTACGAAGAGCTATCAGCTTATATTAACTAGCATGACCAAGACCATCGCAATGGGCAGGCCCTGGTCAGTAGAGCCCCCATAAAGCAGGTCTCTGATTGAAGTCCCGCTGAGTGGCCACTTGCTACCGGGCTTACCACTACTTAAGATGGTCTTCCGCCCACTCGACCGGCTTGGACCAGGACACTGATACTAGGATATCGTATGGGCATGTTTATTTATTTTATTCATCATAGATACAATTTGCTATAAATTATTATAATTATCTTTCAAAAATCTTGAAATAATAAAAAGTGTCTAAATCATCATTAAACTATACACTAGTTGTAACCCGTGAAATATTCACGGAAGTAAAACAAATTCTATATTTTTTAAATAATGCTTTTGTCTGCATTAAAAAAAGAACATAAGATAAATAAACACAAGTAATTATAAGGTTCAATATAGTAGGAAATAAATGAATTATTTAATGAATTACAATTCAAAATAAATTGGCATCGTCCCCTTTTACACCGGTTCAACAATTGTTAGCTATGTATTTAAAATTCGTTCAGTATAGTTTCGATCTGTTCATTTATCACGGACCCACCGAGTTTCAAATTTCAAAATATTCCTCTCTCGCTCTCTTGTATTCAAAATTCAATTCTCGTATTCTTTCGTTGCCGACAACCGTCGTACGGGTTTTTGACTATTTATATTATGATACGAGTATAATCACACGATTTCTGTCATAGAAAGCAGATTGGACAGAGCGCCAGATACAAATCCTTCATCACTTCTTTATCCAAACAACTTGTCACACAACTCCTACGATTTCTCAGACTTTCTCTGTTTCCTTCTTTCAAAATATCATTTATTTGATCCACAAATACTTTTCTTGGTCTTTTCTACCACGCATTTTACTCACATTTACACCATATGTTTGTTTTGTTAGTCTTTTTTCATTCACTCGTTCTACTCGTACATGCATCAACCATCCAAGATGCTCTTCTTTATTTTATTCAATTCATCGGCCTTAAATCGTCAAATCACCTTGCTTCTATTGGGGTATGAGAGAAAACAGATTTCCATTTTATTCTTTTCTGTCATAAATATATCAATTCTGTCCTGCATATACAATTAAATATTTTATGAAATTAAAGGATATGTAATCAAAATTTGTGCGTGGCAAAATATATAATAGAGTAAGTATAATGTGGTAGAAATGAGAACATGTGTAGAATATCTGGAATAACAATGTATAACAAAATAAAAAATGAAGGTATTAAGATAAGAAATCGAAAGAAAACGTAGTGCTTAAGATGAAGAAAAGAACATTTAGATGGTTCGACCACAAAGAAAGAATGATTGCAGAATTATTAACAAAAATAATCTTAACAAGTAGTATCATTTACGAGAGGTTTAAGACATTCTAGTTCAAAACGAATTTAATAAGGTATTGTAAAAATTTCCCTGTCTCGATATGTTTTTTTATTATAAAAGCTATAAGCATCAAACATTCTAGTTTAGAACGAATTGAATAAAGATATTGTAAAAATTTCCCTGTCTCGATATGTTTTTTTATTATAAAAGCTATAAGCATCAAATATTCTAGTTTAGAACGAATTGAATAAAGATATTGTAAAAAATTCATTCACTGTCTCAATATGTTTTTTTATTATAAAACTTATAAGCATCAAACATTCTAGTTAAGAACGAATTGAATAAAGATATTGTAAAAAAATCCCATTCTCAATAGGTTTTTTTATTATAAAACCTAGAAGCATCAAACATTCTAGTTTAGAACGAATTGAATAAAGATATTGTAAAAAATTAATTCACTGTCCGAATATGTTTTTTTATTATAAAACCTATAAGCATCAAACATTCTAGTTTAGAACGAATTGATTAAAGTTATTGTAAAAAAATCACTGTCTCATTATGTTTTTTTATTATAAAACCTATAAGCATCAAACATTCTAGTTTAGAACGAATTGAATAAAGATATTGTAAAAAATTCATTCACTGTCTCAATATGTTTTTTTATTATAAAACTTATAAGCATCAAACATTCTAGTTAAGAACGAATTGAATAAAGATATTGTAAAAAAATCCCATTCTCAATAGGTTTTTTTATTATAAAACCTAGAAGCATCAAACATTCTAGTTTAGAACGAATTGAATAAAGATATTGCAAAAAATTCACTGTCTCAATATGTTTTTTTATTATAAAACCTATAAGCATCAAACATTCTAGTTTAGAACGAATTGAATAAGGATATTGTAAAAAAATCACTGTCTCAATATGTTTTTTTATTATAAAACCAATAAACATCAAACATTCTAGTTTAGAACGAATTGAATAAAGATATTGTAAAAAATTAATTCACTGTCCGAATATGTGTTTTTATTATAAAACCTATAAGCATCAAACATTCTAGTTTAGAACGAATTGAATAAAGATATTGTAAAAAATTCATTCACTGTCTCAATATGTTTTTTTTATTATAAAACCTATAAGCATCAAACATTCTAGTTTAGAACGAATTGAATAAAGATATTGCAAAAAATTCACTGTCTCAATATGTTTTTTTATTATAAAACCTATAAGCATCAAACATTCTAGTTAAGAACGAATTGAATAAAGATATTGTAAAAAAATCACTGTCTCAATACGTTTTTTTTATTATAAAACCTATAAGCATCAAACATTCTAGTTTAGAACGAATTGAATAAAGATATTGTAAAAAATTCCTATTCTCAATAGGTTTTTTTATTATAAAACCTAGAAGCATCAAACATTCTAGTTTAGAACGATTTGAATCATGATATTGTAAAAATTTCCCATTCTCGATATGTTTTTATTATAAAACTAAGAAGCATCAAAAGTTAGCATCAAAACCTTGGATTTAGTCACTCGTTGTATTGTAATACTCCTGCTTATATTGTATTGTATGTTGATGAAGGATTAGTGATGATGATGGACTGTAAGATATACACAATGAATGATATTGACATTGAGGTATTTGTGTTCAGACCAGGAAACTAGAGAACATGCCAGAATCATCAATTCGGATATGTAGAATGGTTACCATGTAAATTAAAAAAAAAACAAAATGGGGACATGGTATATTGATTGAATGGATGCATGTTTTCAATAAATGTTGAAACTCTCGATACACTCCCTCTGACTGGAGGAAGGCAACCATTGTACACTTGTATAAGGGAAAGGGTTCTAGAATGGAGTACAACAACTACAAAGTTATTAGTTTATTAATTGTAGTAGGTAAACTGTATGCAAGGATTATGATAGAGTGGATAGTAGTAGGGTTAATGATGTAGATATGCGTGCACTAAAGGAAAAACTGTGGAGTGTCAATGTTTGAAAGAAAGTGGAATGAAGACTCAGAAATGAGTACATGACTAGAATCGATGTTTTAAGTAAGATGAAGAAATGAGCTTTAAGATGGTTTGGGCATGTGGAGTATTTAAGTTTGAAGTGCAAGTTTTAGATCGAGGTAAACGTGGCTGGATCAAACGGACCAAATGTTAAAAGAAGATAAAGTATGAATAATAGACGGTTGTTAATGACGATATGTGTATGAATGTGGAGGAGGTGAAATTTTGCTTGGATATAAAAGTTTGGAGATTTGTTATCTCTGCCTACACATAGCGTGATAATATGTATGTGTATATTGGTGATAATAATGATAAATATGTAGGCCCATTAATATTGTAGAGAACATCCTCGTCTATAGTAAGAATGTAATTTTACATAAAGCTTGAAATTTATTTTTACTTTTGAGTAAGCAACAGTCGCGTGAGTCTAATTGTTAGAGTGTCTACAAATACTAGAGGTTTCTTGCTTCTTCCGTGTGAGCTGGACTGCAGGTGGCGTGTTAACACTTAGACGCGTTCAACTAATCACACAACGCGCAACTCCAAGATTTAATGTTGTCACTTACTCGTGTGTGTGGCAGTGCTTCTCAAAGCTACATGGTATGAGTGTCATATGAAATCAATCAGACGTTGCGGACTAGGATCCCGATGGTAATAACTTTTTTCAAAAGGTAAAACCATTAACATCGTTCTGGTTGGTTGGAAGAGATTGTCACATGGTAATTTATCCGCCAGGTCGTAATGTATACGACAACTTTATTATTAATAACGCCCCTTTAAAAGTGGAATTTTCGGTCAATCTTAACAGCATCAAATACGATAGTTAAATGAAACCTAATTAATACCCACGATTTTAAAACTTTTGCAAAATTTTGTATATTTTATTGAAAACAAAATAAAATAGCACCAATATTATAACTTCTGCAACAATTAATATATATCATTGAATGAAAAACAAAAAAAACAACATTTTAATAACTTCTGTAAAAATTTATGTATTTACAATATTATACGAGAATTTAACGAAAAACCAAAAAAAATCTAATTATAACTTCTGCAGTAATTTATATATTTTATTGAATAGAAAACAAACAACCAATGTTTTAATAACTTCTGTAAAAATGTATGTATTGTACAAGTATTTAATGAAAACCAAAAAAAAAAACAATGTAATATAACTTCTGAAAAAAATTATATATTTTATTGAATGAAAACTATAAATATTTTTTGATACTTACTCTTTCATTTACTATACTTACTTTTCAGCATCATTGCTTCATATTACCACACATTACTTTCAACAATAGATAAGTTTCTGAAATCTGTCACAAAATAACTGACCATTTAGTGCCTTCAGCCACTTCGTCACATCCCTTTCCAAGCCATTATAGATTTCAAATCGGTGATGTCCCTTCAATCATCTATCACAATTCTCTGAAGGGATTCCTAATCTCCATTTTCATATCGAGACAAAAACTGGATGCAATTTTCAAGTCGGTTTGTTTTCTAATGTGTGAAATATAACAACAAACAATTATGAGATAAAACAGTGGCAATAACTAAAATATTGAAAAAATACATGTTGATTAATTCAATGATTAATAAATGTTTTTTAACTCTATCTCTCAATCAAATAAAACTCTCACGAACATAGAGAATTACGGATAATATGAGAGTGAATTAATCTTCGAAATACTATTTTTAAGGCACACGCACACTGTTTTAAGTCTCGCTATTGTTCCGTTTTAAATTAGATATAACACAGTATGATGTACTATAAGTTTTGGTACTTTTCTATAAATTATTAAGAATGAAATGATTTCAACACGTACATATTTCATTTTGGATATTATTATTTCCATTTATTTGAATTTAAAGAGTTAATATTGTTGAAATATGACCTCATTTGACACAAATAGTCGATAATGAAAAGTTGTCAGTGTTAAAATGGTATATAACACATAAATCCTTCCCACAACAGCAAAGCACGTACAGATTTAGAATTTATCAATTAAACAGTAGCGTTTGATAATAATTACAAACCAAATAGCTTATATAATTCTTCATGGTGCAAGTATGTTTCTTTTTTATTCGTTTGACTAATGCAATCAAAAATATCTCGTTGTTTAACAGATGTGCTCTTCAAAAACAAACAAAAAAACCTTTCAATAGGTAGCAAAGTTCAAATATATAAGACCTACGAGTATGTCAAGCTGATCATGATTTATAATTTTGAAATAAGAGCCGACACAACTATAATAGAACGAAGTCTTCTTCGGACATCCAAGATGAGAATATTACAAACCATCGCAGGGAAATCTCAGAAACTCTCGCATTCAACATACTTGTAAGACAGAGGATATTGTCAGATGGAGCAAGAAAAGAAGACGATATAGGCTTTACCATGTGGATAGAATGAACAGAGATAGAATCCCATGCATAGCTGCACACTCGCAAGACAAATTATACCAGGAGGACTACCTTAAAGGTGAACAGACAGCTAACCGCCGAAGAATGATTTTTACAACAACATGTATACGATCTACATTAAAAACAAAAAATTGTAATTTATTTTTAACAAACACTGTTTATTCCACTTTTTTATGACGGTATAACCCTACCGGTTTCAAGGCTTTCACCTCATCTTCAGGGGAGCGTAAACAAGACTAAATGCTGTTCGGACTGGTTCCGATATAGACACTTCAACGGATGGAGGCGGGAGGGGTGAGAGGAAGGCTAGGTATAATTTCGGCCAAGAGCGGGGAGATTTTGGGGAGATAACTATTCAACAGATGCTCTGATCGGTGTACTGACTTAGAAATTTCTAGGGCCTCTAGTCTGTCCAATCTATTTCCGTTGCCGCTAATATGTAAGAATTTGGCATCATCGATAGAAAAAGTATGATTCTCACGGTGACAATGATTAGCCATTTCAGAATAAATTAGAGGATTTGTTAAAGCAGATTGGTGTTCACGAAATCTCTTTTCAAAAGATCTTCCTGTCTTTCCTATATAGAAATTATCACAGTCAGCACATAAAAGTTTATACACACCGCTGTTGTTAAGTATTCCATTTTTGCCTTTCCCATTAAATAAGAGTTTCCGGAGATTAAAGTTAGTGTAAAAAGCTGGCTTTATGTGACTTGGAATATTTTTGGTTATTTCATTTGATATATTTTTTATAAATAGGACTTTGCTCCATTTATAGGTATGCTTATAGGTGTCGTTAAATATATAGTCTTTTATAAGTTTCTTTTTTGTTTTGTTTTTTAAAAGTGAATCAATGAGGCTTCCAGGATAGCCATTATTTGTAGCAATTTTTTTGATGGTTATTAATTCCTTTTTAAATTTGTCGTCGGTTAATGGGACACTGAGCAATCTATGAAGCATACAGTTAAAGGCGGCGAATTTATGATTATTAGGATGGTTAGAAGTTGCTGGAATTATAGAGTCTGAATAAGTATTTTTCCTATATATATCAAAGTCAAATGTGCCTTTTTTCCGAGATAATGTTAGGTCCAAGAAATTTAATTTTCCGTCCTGTTCTGTTTCTAATGTAAAATTTATAAAACTTTCTATAGAATTTAAATATTTAAGAAAATGGTGTAATTGTCTATCGGTACCCGTCCAAACACAAAGAATGTCATCTGCATACCTAAACCAGCACAAAACATTTTTGGTTAGCTTAAACTTACTCCTAAAGATACATTTTTCAAAATAGTTCATAAATATTTCACTGAGAAGGGGAGACAACGGTGAGCCAATAGCTAAACCATTCGTTTGTTTATATATTTTATTGTTGAAGTTAAAATAATTTTGTTTGATGCATAAGTCCATCAGTGAAATCAATTCCGAATTTTTAACAAGGTCCTTACTTTTGTCATTTATGATATTTTTTGCGAGCTCTAAGGATCTCCAACCTGGTATGCTTGGATATAGGTTAGTGACATCAAAGGATACCAGTTTTGCATTATGAGGCATTTCTATGTTTTTTAATTTATCAATTAATTCCAATGAGTTTTTGATTGAGTATTCAGCTTTAAATTGGGTTAGATTATAAAACTGTTCTTTGACAAACTTACATATTTTATAGGTTGGTGCCTGGTTATATGAGACTACAGGTCTTATAGGTATATTGTTTTTGTGTAATTTGGCTAAGCCTTATAATTGCGGTATTTGTGGATTCATTATACACAAATTCTTTTTAAAATTTTGGTTCATGATGGAGCTACAATTTTTAAGGACGGATTTTACTTTAGTCTGCAGAGAATTTAAAGGGCTGGTTTTTATTACTTGAAATTTATTGTTATTCAGAAATTCTAGGACTTTTTCTTCATAATCTTTTCTATGAAATATAACTATTGATTCACCTTTGTCTGCCTTGGTTAATGTTAAATTATTATCTTTCAAAGTCTTTTTGATGTTCATGGCCGTGGCTAGTTCCTTCCGGGCGATGTTATTCACTTGACACATGGCGATGGATTTCTTGATGTCGGCTGCACACTTGTATTGCACATTTTTGTCCTCATTACGAAGTAGTGCAACAGCGTCCACAGCGAGCTGCTCTATTTGGTTGGGAACATTTTTTTGAATTAGGGAATATTTGAGCCCTTTTGACAAAAGGTCCAGTTCTTCATCCCTAAATTTATGGTTCGATAGGTTAAACACTTTTTCTGCGAATTTTAAATCTTGACTTTTGTCGCTTGTGTTAATGTTAGGTATTCCGTTAATCTGGTCACATTTTAATTTATTTAGTTTTTTATCCAGAGTTTTTTTTCTTTTTCGATCCAAATGCACTGACAGATTCATACACATAATCGTTAAAAAGGTCCCACTCAACCGGATGCAAACAATGAATGAGTTCTGTATGTAAAAGTTTTATATAATTTTGTAAGACGTTCTTTTGTATATGACACTGTTTGATTTCTTTGTTAAGCCATGTTTTCTTAGCACTTTTCACTGATTCTTGGCCTGATTTGGTTTTACTATTGGTATAAATATTAATGTATCTAGGAATAAGTCCATTTTTCTTACAGCACTGGTTGAAATATATTTTAAGAGACAACATTCTATCTTTAAGCTTGAACTTTTTATATATTTTCGCCTTTTTTGCCGTACTGGCATTTAATATGTTGTTTATAGTTAATCATCAAACAAAATTATTTTAACTTCAACAATAAAATATATAAACAAACGAATGGTTTAGCTATTGGCTCACCGTTGTCTCCCCTTCTCAGTGAAATATTTATGAACTATTTTGAAAAATGTATCTTTAGGAGTAAGTTTAAGCTAACCAAAAATGTTTTGTGCTGGTTTAGGTATGCAGATGACATTCTTTGTGTTTGGACGGGTACCGATAGACAATTACACCATTTTCTTAAATATTTAAATTCTATAGAAAGTTTTATAAATTTTACATTAGAAACAGAACAGGACGGAAAATTAAATTTCTTGGACCTAACATTATCTCGGAAAAAAGGCACATTTGACTTTGATATATATAGGAAAAATACTTATTCAGACTCTATAATTCCAGCAACTTCTAACCATCCTAATAATCATAAATTCGCCGCCTTTAACTGTATGCTTCATAGATTGCTCAGTGTCCCATTAACCGACGACAAATTTAAAAAGGAATTAATAACCATCAAAAAAATTGCTACAAATAATGGCTATCCTGGAAGCCTCATTGATTCACTTTTAAAAAACAAAACAAAAAAGAAACTTATAAAAGACTATATATTTAACGACACCTATAAGCATACCTATAAATGGAGCAAAGTCCTATTTATAAAAAATATATCAAATGAAATAACCAAAAATATTCCAAGTCACATAAAGCCAGCTTTTTACACTAACTTTAATCTCCGGAAACTCTTATTTAATGGGAAAGGCAAAAATGGAATACTTAACAACAGCGGTGTGTATAAACTTTTATGTGCTGACTGTGATAATTTCTATATAGGAAAGACAGGAAGATCTTTTGAAAAGAGATTTCGTGAACACCAATCTGCTTTAACAAATCCTCTAATTTATTCTGAAATGGCTAATCATTGTCACCGTGAGAATCATACTTTTTCTATCGATGATGCCAAATTCTTACATATTAGCGGCAATGGAAATAGATTGGACAGACTAGAGGCCCTAGAAATTTCTAAGTCAGTACACCGATCAGAGCATCTGTTGAATAGTTATCTCCCCAAAATCTCCCCGCTCTTGGCCGAAATTATACCTAGCCTTCCTCTCACCCCTCCCGCCTCCATCCGTTGAAGTGTCTATATCGGAACCAGTCCGAACAGCATTTAGTCTTGTTTACGCTCCCCTGAAGATGAGGTGAAAGCCTTGAAACCGGTAGGGTTATACCGTCATAAAAAAGTGGAATAAACAGTGTTTGTTAAAAATAAATTACAATGTCTTTAAACCTCCACAACGTTAATGCCTTAACTATAAACAACAAAACAAAAAATAACATGACGATTTCCGTGGCCAAGAGTAAAACGCTTGGTTTATACCCGGGAGTTTTGTGTTCGGTTCCGGATGATACCCAAATAAAAGGGTCTTAATCTGGTAAAAGAATGTGTCAGGTAACAATTTTTGCACTTGAACGAGTCTTATTTTTCCACGAGCAGTAGTATTACCAACGCATACAATGACGAGATACGTGCATACTCTAGTTGTTCTAAACACGAAGGCTGGATTACTTGGACCAAATACAACATTGTCTCCCAGTCACGCTCTTCAATACGTCTCAATCAGCAATTCGGATAAGCTGAAGGGTGACATGAGGAGGAAATTTGTTATTTATTATTTAATTAGTTTTATTATTTATTCAACAGGCTTAAGGATTATGTATTGAGTAAGATGACAAAGAGGACTCTATAAAATGCTTCAGGTGAAATGATCCTCGAAAGAGAATGTAGAAACACTTGTTGCGGGGATTAATGTAATTAGCGTAATCACAAAAAAAAATATTCTAGTTTGGGGTTCCACAAAGCAAAAGCTGAAATCATCACACACATATTTGCACCTCTCACGTCGATACACCTTCTCAAACAACTACTACGATTTCTCTAACATGTTACATTTCCTTCGTAAATAAGAAAAAAATACGTCGATAATTTAACCGATTGTTAATTATTTTTTATTCAATCCCTTTGTCATAAATTTTCATTCAATTGATAAGTTTTGAGACCTTATTACGAGTATTCACAACATGGGTAAACCCTTGGCGTATTGCGTTATAATATTGCGCAAAAGCCTGTCAAACTAAAAGTTTTGTTCTCTTAGGTAGTTTAAAAAACTTATTCCTGTTGGGGTTTTTTAAGGCATCCTATAATTTACCCGAATGAGTGTTTCATATATGGTATATTAAAGAGAAATTGTCTTCAATATGTCTAAAACACTTGACCCTTGAGCGATGAGGATTGATAAATCCTTACATTGATTTTTTTATTAAATATAAATACAATTCACGTTACAAGTCACGTTATATGAGATAGTTATTGCACGTAAAGAAGAAAATATTTATATTGTACTCGTATTTTATTTTTGCTATATACAATTATATTACAATACTATAATTATGGATCATATTTCAATAAGATTTTTTATATTTTGTTATAAATCTCTTCTGCGTGCCGGAAATCTCGAGTGTGTCGCTTTTGTTATACAACTATATTTTATTGCTATTTCCTTTATGATTTATAAAAAAAAACAGGTCGCTGACCGCACAAAACACCCTGGCGGGCTGCGAGTTGGCAATGCCTGCTTTAACCTGTTTAAAAGTAAGATTTTACATGAAAAGCGTCAGTAAGTGATCCTTTGGGTTAAGAACATCTGGATTAGGCACGGAACTTGCGGTTCGTCATTGCACGTGTTGGTAACACTATTGCTCGGCGTGTGTGAGTATCGTTACCAGACGAACTCTTTTAACAGACTGGGATAATTTTTTGTGTACCATCGGGAGTCGAACCCAAAACCCTCGGGTGAAGTCAAGAATATTACCACTAGGCCAGTGATCTCCAAACTTTTTTGATCGGGTATATCTAAGATAGAAGACATTTATAGTGCGACAGCCTTAATATACACGTATATAGGGGTTCGCACTATACATTTTTATATAATACATACGTAAAAACTAACATGGATTGGCGGTATTAAATTAAATAAATATATTAATTGAAAATAAAAATTGAGCATGTTAACTTTTTTTTTAAATATCAGCTAGGTAGCCTACTATCATGTCACTTTCTTGTCACTTGGCGTACCCCCAAGTATCGACTCGCGTACACCCTAGGGTACGCGTACCCCACTTTGGAGACCACTGCACTAGGCTACTGAGATCGATGTCCCTAGCCTAAGGAGGTTTGGTATTGAAACATTTATTTATTTAAAAAATTTATTGCAAATACAATCTGGCGGG
Organism: Odontocerum albicorne; assembly: GCA_949825065.1. Taxonomy (NCBI): domain Eukaryota; kingdom Metazoa; phylum Arthropoda; class Insecta; order Trichoptera; family Odontoceridae; genus Odontocerum; species Odontocerum albicorne. Next base: position 34,638,623 of record OX463849.1, on the reverse strand, counting down.
GTTATTACCAGGCGGCAATCTCTTCCAGCCAACCAGACAAACGCGAATGAAGCAAGTTACATGGTCGCAAAAAACATTCAAATGGCTATCCATCCCCACGAAATCTATGAACACATACGAGCATATGCCCACAAACCCCACAAAGACGGACAATTACCGGAACATTTATTTTCATATAATGTAAGATATCAATCAAAGGAAAAGGAAGGGATGGTGGAGAGGAGAGGAAAAGAAAAATTGATCAAGAATGAAACACGTTATTTTACTGACTAGAAATTAAGAGTTTTTCATTCGCTTCTTAAAGCATGCCAAGGACGGAGCGAGTCTAACATTGGTTTGTAACTGATTAGGTCAATAAACAATCTGTTTGTTTAAGCGTAGCGCTAGTCCATGATCGGAAAGACGCTAAAAAATTTCGGCGAGATAAGAAGGGACGGCGGGCCAGTTAAGGATATACAATAGAGAGAGTATGTGAAATATCACTTCTTCCAATGAAAATAAATGCATATCCCTATTTTAACAATGTTGTTTTATAAAATATCTGATCATTTCTGTGCACGCATTTTATTATTTACCGATATGTCTAGTCATTATCAGACAAACTGCCCGAAGCTACAGAACCTAGTCCACGTACAAATGATATGCATTTGATGGTTGCCGAAATCAAATTTCGTCTGCAAAATGCATTTTGCTTATAATACCTCTATTACAGATTGCCAATTACGAGGGCTGATTTGGATTTGAATTCTATCATAATTGTTAATTAGGGGTCTGATGCAGCATTTGTTGAAGAATGGATTTGGTTTGAAATTAATTACAGGATAAATTTTATGATTTCAGTTCAATTAATGATTTTTTTATTTCATTACAATAATTATTATTGATTTCACATTCATAGATGTAATTTTATTTAATCATTCTTATAGTGCTTCCTAATACGCGAGTAACTGAATTGACTTTCCAGACATATTGAAGAGCGTGATCTAAACACAACATTTATATTCAGAACCATTAGAGTAAGCACGGAACTCGCAGGCTATCATCAGACGCGTTGACAATACTACCGCCAGTAATGATGCAATAAAACTCACACACGTCTAGCGTACGCGAGTGTTACCACATAGTCCTTTTTTCAGATATCATCACGATTCAGACCTAAAACCCTTGAAGGAAGTTCAGCGTCTTACCAACTACACCACAAAAGGTCGTCAACACTAAAAATACTTAGTTATACTTAAAAAAATATATATATATATGAGACATATACAAAATAAAATTAAATAAGCATACATTTTGTGGAACATAACAATGAGTCCTTATTTACAAATCTTTGTGGAACTTTTTATTTCATCTCAGTCCACCTGAAGAGGTCCTTTCAAGAAAGGTTGAAACACATTAATCGGTGATTAATAAAACAATAGATTTTTTAATTTATTTAGTTAATGATGGACTTTCAACCAACTTCTTAAAAGTAAATAAAGTTACATGCTCTCAAAAATATAAGAAATATAATGATTTTTTTACAAAAGTCAAGGACAATATAAATAATAATAAAAGTGAGATTTCACCAAAGGAAAAAGGAAGGAATGATAAAGAGGAAAGGAAATCCCGGTTTACCGACTCGTGAATGAAACACGTAAATTTATTGACTTGAAATTAAGTTATTTCAAATATTTTTTTATAACATTCCAATAATGAAGGTAGTTTAACATTACCTGGTAATTGGTTATATCGTCTCCCTGCATGGACAGTAAAAGATGACGTAATAATGAAGAACGGTGAACTGAGAAACAATTTGAGCGTAACGCAAGTCCGTGTTAATTATTATAACTAGAAAAAACAACATTTTGCATGGTCTTCAAAATAACAATAAAAAAAAATTGGCAATTGCGCTCAACTATTTATCACCTTTCATAATAATATAAATTCAGCACGTTTGAAGTGAGGTTTTATAAATGAAGATTTTGTCCTAACGACATCTATCAAGAAATTCAAAAATTATTTCCGGACAACATATTTATTGTCTTTTTTATCACCATTTACCTTATTGCGGTGTTAATTATACGAGTAAGTCCAATCTAATATTTATATAACACTAATCTATAATAATATTGATATAACCCACCGACCCCAGGGGCGACGCGTCCATATGTGTAATGTGTGCGTCATTCACAGCCAACTGATTCAAGTGACTGCCGCTCTTTGAATTGCCTGTATTCGCTGGTTGCCCCTTATAACGTGGCGTTTTCATGATCTTGGTCACTTCGGATTTAAAATAAAGTTCCTATTCATAATATGCTATATTATTAACTAAGAATCTATATATTCAAGGAAAATGATTAAACTTAAGCCCATCTTAATTGAAAAAAGTGATCTGTGACAACTCTTGTACTCTTGAATATCGTTTAGTATGGGCTATGATACCCTTGTACTATATCTCTTAAATAAATTGTATGGGCTATGATACCCTTGTACTATATCTCTTAAATAAATTGTATGGACTTTGATACCCTTGTACTATATCTCTCAAATAAATTGTATGGGCTATGATACCCTTGTACTATATCTCTTAAATAAATTGTATGGGCTATGATACCCTTGTACTATATCTCTTAAAACACAGTTGTGTTATTGTTTTCTCTGCGTTTTTTTATACACTGGACTGTGAAATTAAACTAGAAATGACATAGGATATGGATATCAACTTAAGACACGCTTTCGCCTACTTGAATATAAATAAATTTGAATAATTGAAGCACGTAACGAAAATTTACGATTATTACCTACCTGTAATGTATTCGCTCGGTATCACAAATAATGTATTTGCTTTAAAAATATTTAAATTTAACTAGGGGAAATTTTTGGTTTTCACACACACGCAACTGTACCTCTCGCAAAGGCCCTGTCCCACCCAGATATTATAACAGATCCCCAAGTCACATCTAACACTGCAAATTTGCATTCAAGATTTTAACCAATTTGTATTAATTTGTATATTTGTGGTAATGTGTAGTTTCGCCTGTGACAAGCGTGCAATTTGATTTAATGCGCTGAAGTCGACAATTTGTCTCGCCCACCAGCTATGGTTGGCGATGCGTGGCTACACCTCACGAACTATCTTTAATTCAGGAGTCGGAAAATTTTACTTAATTATTTCTTACACTTAACTTTGTATGCAATAAAATTTGGGTATATTGTAATATTTCCCAACCGATTAGTGTTCGGTTGTTCCGAAAATAGTGTAAGAAAAAACAAAAATAAATACAGAATATTTTATAACAAGGAGTCATTAGAAAAAAAAACAATACTAATTAATAATTTAAGCGTTTAGATTTTTACCACCAATTATAAAGTTGGATCACTTGTCGGTTTTTTTTAAATAAAGCAAAAAAGTAGAAATAGTATTAATAGTTTCATTTAATTAATATGACTAATATAATATCAATCCAACCATTTTTACAATTCAGCTTGTTTCATAAAAACTTTCGACAAAATTTGAGATATGTATTTGTTCATACAACCGCGTACAATTTTATTTATACAAACTCGCGTTATACGTAATAATCCGTTTTTATTTACTTTTACTAATGCATTTTTTAATTCGTGTATTCATTAATTTACTACACAAAAAAATTAACGATTTTAAATTATAACGTTATGAGCCAATCACGTCATGTTTTCAATATTCAGTCTCAGTGTTCATATAGTTAATACACTTTCGTTATATACAATACAACCTGGCAGATTATTTCTATGTGGCAATCCATTCCAACCAACCAGAATATGTTTAAGGACACTTAAGAGAAAACAAGACATGAATAATAAAAAAAACTGAGTACAAATGAGAATTGAACCCATGACCGGGTCGAAAGACATGCCTCCTGCCAACTGTAATATTAAAATCTAAATAAAAAAAAATTAACTGATGAAATAAGTATATTAAGTTGAATTGCGTACAAATTTGTCGAAGCTTCCTTAAATAAATGACTCACGTGGTTTCATTGCCATATATATTAATTAAAGTTCAGCGAACAGTGACTAGAAAATGTGTCGTCGTCAAATGTTTGCCGACCCCTTTACACTGCTACACACCAGTTTTATCGTCATATTGGATTTTGGAATAGAAGACTGACACAAGTCCTTATTTTTTCTTGAAATTACTTATGCATAATTTTGAAAAAGAAATAAATGATTCTTAATGACATACACGCACATCTCTTCATATGTCATAGTCTTTAACACTTGCCACCCTGTGATGGATAGCGAATGACCAGGACTTATATTTTATTTGTTTATTTGACGTTTTAATACATAATAACATTATTTTTATAGCTAATTACAAAAAATAACCTAGCAGATTTCGCATAATTTTAATTTAAAACATACATTTTTCACTGGACGCTTAGCGTCCAGCACCATGGCTGGCTGAATTTTTTAGCACAGTAAGGCAAGTGTTAAATGAAATGTTATTATTTGCAATTTGGGAAGGTTGAAAATTTGGGGGTTTAATGAGCACTTTGCCTCGAATTTATAGTTTTACCTTTACACTTAATACCAAAATATTAACTTTTTTATTGAAGAATTTAGACTGTTTTATTGTCATGTTGCACGCTTTTTTTTATTCCACAAAGGACGTCTGCTATCACAATAGTTAGTTTATTCATGAGGAAGAATATCAGCAAGGATCTAAGAGTATCTCATACTGTACCACACGTGATTGATTGTTCATTACCCCACTTGAACGTGAAGAGCGTCTGAGGTCCGATTCTGAATATAAATCAAAGAAATTTTTAGTCAAGAAATTCGTGTTCAGGACTAAACGCCCTAAACTTTGAATTTGGGTCACTTATGCCCACTTCATTTCAATAAAAAATTGAGATGTGATGCTGGATCATCGTAAAGCAGGGGCTCTCAATTGTATTATGGTAGGCACGACACATTCCAGATGAGGAAGAGAATGACGGATATCCATATATTTTTTTCGATTAAAATTTATACTTCTTCATTGTATCAAATGATAACACATAAATATTATTAGTACGGGAAAGATTTTTTAATTATATTTTCAATACTTTTTATTTTAACTTGACATTCTGCCTCCGTGGATCATATACAAATTAAAAGAATTCGAACATACGAGTATTACTGTTCAAAAATATTCACGACTGCAGTTACGAGTAACTCGGTAACATAGCAAATTTGGCCCCATAATAACAGTTAGTTTCGGATTACTGAAATACGAGTTGAAAATTTTTTAATAATGTGAGATCAAACATTAGTTTGTCTTTTCTTGATAAGTTTTCAGCGGGTTTCTTACTGATAAATGTAGATACGGAAAAGTACCAAACTAATAGCCGCAACCCTGTCTTCACATTCTTACACGTAATTTATATATTATATATTTATGTTGTAATATTTTTAATTTGTCAATAATAATGCGTTTGAGTCCCGAGTTAGGTCACTCTTGAGGAGAGTTTGCTATTTAAACAGCACTAAATAAATTGTGTTTTTATTATTATTACCTATATAACCTCACCCATACTGAGATTTCAAATATTGTTTTTTTTTTTTAATTTTAATTTTAACGGTCAAAAGAGTTTTTTGGTAAAAAAATTAAAGTAATTTAATTTAACATTGAAATATAGGCACTATTTATTATATTATACAATAGAAAAAAAAAGCTCGTATAAGACGAATCGACTCAATACAGTAAATCTTTAAAATTTAATCAAATCAATTGTGTAGTTTTGTTTTATGGGTCGGTTCGTCTTATAATAACTTCTTCACTTCACTCCTGCAAGTAATCAAAGTCACATGAAAATCTATATAATGCATATATTGATTGTGCAATATGTGCAGTCTTTCAATGGAAGAATTTTAAAAATAAACTCCGTTGAGCATCAAACAGTCATTTACTCGTATGTTAGATTATCGTTTATACATTTTGATGTAATCGGTAAATATTAAAATTTCAACAATATGAAATATTTTATCTCTGTTACGTCATTAATGAAAAACAAAAATAATATTGGCTCCAAATGAGAGCCGTATGAAACACCAATTTTCGAACAAAAATTATACAATGGACGTGACGTGATCTTGACACCAAGATTACAATTCTTGAGATTACTCTCAAACCACCAAAGCAAACATCCTGTTAAAACCCGTGCATTTTAATAAAACTACGTGTTATACTTTCAAAATGCCTTGCTGAAGTATGTATGTATTTTTCAACTTATATTTCTTCAGCTAGATCATTTGAAATAAAGTTTTCATAAATATTAAAATTATAGATATTAGATTTTACACAAACAAAATCACGCTGATTCGTATTCTGGAAATAAGTCTCATTTAAGGAGCTCGTAAACTTACAACATTTTTGACCGTATCACATCTTGCCCCGCCATAACACATAATATCCGGCAAGTATTTCTAATCACTCCGGATAATACTTGTGAACTTCCGAAAACAAATAAAATAATTTTTAATGATATTCAGCGATTTTTTTTAGAGATTCTTGATAAAGCTATGTATTTATTTCTAAGCTGCTAGTTTTTCTAGTGGGGCATTTATAAACCTAAAAGTTATCACACAAATGACGCACTATTATAAATGTTCTTGTTTCGTTATTTAATAATTTGTAAGGGATTCAAGCAAATAGTTCGCATTAGCACCCGCGGGAAACGCGTTGAGAATCGCTGTTATGCAGAGTAATTAGCAAATGTAGTACACTACTCACTGGATTGGCAATCTCTAAATAAATATGAAATCAGGACACGTAAAATAATTCAAATGCACACTTAAAAGGTAACAGCAGTAAAAACAATTTGAAAATTAAATTATGTCGACACTATTTTGTTTTGTCTTATGACAGTTTAGTTTCAAAGGTGCGATCGGGCCTTTAGAAGGTGGGCGTCCTTCATCACAGCCTATCTCATATTTCTGAAGTAGAATTAATTTCTACACCTTCTGTCACATGCAGGCGTCAGTGTTATTAAGTTTTCGAAAATACGTATATTAAAAGTAAATTTCTCTATGTTTGTCAACACTTCAATATCAATTAGTTGAATAGAATGCTGCAAAATCCAAAGCCAAGATTCAAAGAAAGATTAGAGAAAGTTAAGAAATTCTGCTATTAAGGTAGTATTTTCTCATATAATGGATGAGTTACGAGACCCATCGAGGGGCATGTAACGATAAGAAACGAAGTCAATGGGGCATTAAAACATATATACTCGAATCAGATCAGTATCCAAATCTGCTAAGATGATAGTCTACAAGTGTTCAAGTGTACTAACTTTGATGTACAGAAATGAAAAAGACTGCCGAGAGCCGACTGAACGCTGTTGGACAGTGTGTACTGAGATTAATACATGAGGGGGTGCAATAATATCAGAATTTGAAGTGAACTTCAGGATGATGTATTAAATAAGATGAAGCAGAGCACATTGAGATAGTTTGGGCATCTAGAACGAATGATTGAAGAATGGCTAACGAAACAAACATAGTGAAAATGTGAAGCAATGGCTTGATAGAGGTAAACTAAGGAAAGTATGGTAGGATCGAGTGAAGGATATATTGAAAGCAGGAAATGTAGAACGTATGAGAAAACGTAGACGCTGTATGAGAATGTGTATGGATATTGAAGAGGCGAAAGATGTGAATTGCTATAAGAAAGATGACCTCGTGCCCTGGTGGTAAGATACTTATCTGCCGATCCGGAGGTTGCGTGTTCAATTCCCGCTGGAACCCAGTTTTATTAAAAATAGGATTCCAGTCTGGTTTTTACTTAAGGCTCATTAAAACATATTTCTGGTTGGTTGGAAGAGATTGTCACATGTCAATTAGCTCACTTAGTTAAAAAAGAAGTTTTATGCTTTATTTATTCCGACAGCGACACGGCGTGATGACAAGTATGTACGCAATTGGTGAAATATGTAACACCAAAATATCCTAAATTGAATAGCATCTACGTTATAAGGATGCCTGTGAGAGTCACGATAACTTGAAATATCAATTAAGAATTGTGTGAATATAATGCTTAAGACCGAAATATGTCGCTCTAAGTGCTTCGTCTAAGCTGGGCGACATGGTTTTGAAGACCTCAAATTCAAATGAGAGAAAGCGAAGTCTAGAGTGCTCCCGGACCAGGACTCGATGTGGCGTTGCTGGTGTGGTATTTTTTTGTGGATTGAGAATTTGTCTCCAAAGTCATCAGAAAATATTCCGCCAGCCCTATGCTTTCTTTAAACAATTATTTATTATAAATCGCTGTATTACCATCGTCTTTCAAGACGGGCAAAGGCTACCAATTATTATCAATTACTGCGATGTCGTGGTTGGCGAACCCTCATTGGTAAAATGACTTACCAACCTGACCACCATGTCGTACCAAATCACGTATGATTAGTTTCGTTGAAATTCCCGGAGTAGGCAGATTGGAAAGAGCGTCAGAATAACATTCATATTTCGTATCTTCTACATACAAGTATATTGCATTGTATTACGCTTTCGTTGTATTCAGTAAAACCTGGCGGGCTTATTGTCATATAGCAATCTCTTCCAACCAGCAAGAAATAAGTTAAACATGCCTTAAGTGACAAGCAGACTGGAATCTTTTGTAAAAAATCTGGTTTCCAGCGGGATTCGAACCCACGACTTCCTGGTTGTGAGACAGGTTTCTTACCGACTAGGCCACAGATGTCTTTGTAATAATGTAGAAGAGGCGAAATATGTGGTCTATATACACTCTCATCCAACTCTTATGATTTCTCTTCCATTTAAAATTTCCTTTTTTTTAAATATCATTGATCCAACAACACTTTCCTGGATCTTCCTCTACCACCACGCCTTTAATTCACATTTGCACTATATACTTGAATTGCTAGTCTTTATCATTTATTCATTCTGCATGTCCAAACTATCTCTCTTGTTAATCCTCATTAATACATCAGCCTTATGTTCACATGCATTCCTAATCACTTCATACCGTATCCTGCCATACATTGTCCTGCCGTATATTTTTCTCACTGCGCGTATTTTTACAGCATTTATTCGGCTAATTTCAGTATTTTCTAGTTTTTCATATCCCTGTTAAAAGTGGATGACACATCAAACAAAACATGACGTGTCAAAATGGCAATGAATTCAGAAGTCAGAGCTCTTTTGTTGGTTTAAATTGTGAATCCATTCAACATGTTTAAAGGCGTGAAGTTGAACGGTGCAATTCAATTACAATCAACTTTTAAAGTTTCGGTCCGTAGTAGGGAAACAAAATAATTTATTTTTGATGTTAACATTATTTTGAAACACATTTTAGTCAGTGTGTCAACTCGGAAGGATTTTTTTATAAAATTATTTAAATATTTGGCATGCTTTTATTCCGTTATATTTATTAAATTTTAATTTGTATACATAATACACCTGGGGGGTTGTTGCGGTTGACCTTAACGTGCAGTCCAACCAGGTCACAACGTCCGGTGTTTTAAGTTTTGCAGCTCCTGCAAAACTCACTCTCCAGAGAACGAACACAGTGGGCAGCTGTGCACGATGTGGTCCATGGTCTGGATTTCACTCACAGGAAATACTCCATTAGGCCCCTCTCATGCATATTATGTGTAGTGTGGCCCACTCCATATCTGATTTACAGTACTACTTATTCATAGTACTCCTATTTAGAGTACACCACTCTTTCTAAAGTAGGGAAAACCCAGGTAACCCCATCGTCGGATCATTCGCAAGATGTATATTTTTACGTCACACTCCGTCCCACAGGACCCCTATTTATCAGCGATCGGCATGTTGTCGCTTTGCCCCTGAGTCTTCCTGATTGGTCGACGGGAGTCGAGACGGAACTCGGTGGTGATTCTGTTATATCCGTAATAACAGACGGACAACCACACATATCATACATAGTCTTCCTCTCACACGCCCCCTATATATTTGTTTTGTAAGTCTTTCTTAATTATTTGGTTCAACATGTACAGACCATCTAGGCATGCTCTTCTTCATCTTACTCAACATATCAGTCTTAAGTTCACATGTTATGTTAACATATCCGTAACACATATTAGGAGACACTTCGAATGATACGTTGAGGATCATCTAATAATAAAACAATCGATCCATCTAAAAAAGATTATTTAGTATGTTTATAATCTGCTATTATTTATGTTATCCATGTCTGATAACATAATATGAAATCAGAAGCAAATGATGCCATTATCTCAAAATTAATTCAAGCACGTAATAATGCACACAAGATAAGTAATTTAATTCATAATACTTGTATTATCGTTATTGATTTACTAGTACATCTTATTGTTCCATGTAAGTATTATTTGTAGATTTAAGTAAGTACCTAAAGATAACCTTTTGAATAATCTTAGAAAATGTCACGTTTTATCTTAAATCGTCTTCTTTCCTTTTAAAATTATTCACAACTTTCTGATGGTTGAGCGAGTCCAAGAGATATTTCTGCGATACCTTTATTGCAGAGTATGAATTTTACCTATGACTATCCCACGTTTTTAATGGGTACGATTGTACCATATACTATATTGCCGGATACATTTCTATGTGAAAATGATAGAACAAATTTAATTTTTTTCACAATTTCTTCCATACCTAGACTGCACAGGATCAGAAATGGGTACGCTGCAGTCTCGGGCCTTTTTGGAGTTAGTTTGTTGACCTACTCGTCTAATGAACACCGAAAAAGGCACTTCCGAATATCCGAGCCTTGAAATTAAACACCGCGTGTCTTTCGCGGACTTTTGAAGAACTTTTTTGAACTGCTTTTAATTGATTATTATAGTTTTTTTAAATCAACTTTTGTGAATTTCCCCTGTGCTGAAGGACATTTGTGAAATTGCACCTCTCTGATTCCGCATTTTATATTTTGTTCAATGATTTTTCTTTCGTGTTTGTATTTTTTGCGCAGTGCGTGCTCGCCCCTGTAGACGGTCCTGTATTGTATGGGTAACATGTGATTTTGTACAATTTGATACCAGTTTATTTTTTATTGTTTTTGTTGTAATTGTTTAATTTTTTTTAAATATTCTGTCCTTATTGTGTTTAGCACTTACAATTTTTTAATTTTATTATTTTTATTATAAGGCACCTTGTACTGTTTATTTATATAAATAAAATACTTCGTAAACCTTAGAAGAGGTCTACGTAACTGTTTATACAAATACAAACTGTTAACAAGAAAAATATCAAACTCTTGATTAATTGAAAGGTTTTTCTTGAATGTACCGAGCAATTATTTACGCCAACCTAAATCAAATTTGTTTTCGGTGCCGTATAAAAAAACTAAGCTATTTACAGCGTCACCTCTCGCACATGGAATAGCCTTGTTGAATGACTTCCGATATGGATTCTGGGTAGATAAATTGAATATTAAATTCCTATTAAACGTTGTAAACATAACACAGTTTTTCACATGAGAACTTGAAAAAAATTGTTCGTGTTATAATCATAATTTTGTTTGACTTTTATTATTTTTTTTATTTGATGTACTCGTAATTAGATTAAACCTGTGTGAAATGCAACATAAATAATTAATTTTAAAAAAGACAGCTGAAAGATTTATATTGATTAAAATATACAGTTGTTCTTATTGTGTACTTTCAAAGTAGACCCTCCATTTCCATTAGCCGAACTGTTTGTTTAACCAAGGTTAAAACCTTGCGTCTCTCATCTCCGTCTCGAACTTTCCAATACAAGGAACGGGTCTGGAGGACACTTGCCCGCAGTCCCCATATTCACAATAGTAAACCAAGACCTAATCACCACTGCACCGGCTCGACTCCTTATCTCCGATATATACAACATATAATTTACTTTTGTGAGTCTAACGTACACACAAAAAAAATACAGACATACCATTTGAGGGTTATCACAATTTTTTCCCTAAAAACAGTTTTTAGCTATTTTAATTTACTTTTTTTGCTATTTCAAAATTGTTTTTGTGATAGTCCTACATTTTTTTCTTGAGGACTATGAAAAATAGAAGAACTTAAACAAGATTTACTTCATGTTATTTACAGTCTATTTTCATAATTATGAGAATAAGGATTTATAAAAGCGAGACTATGACAAGAGAAAGAGAATTTTCGAGAATAAGAAGTCTGTAAAGTATGGTAGTATAGCACATAATCATATTATATATGTTTGGTAATAATAATAAAAGAAAATTAAAAATATTCCATAATAAAATTGATGTAAGTTGAGTTTAGGATAGTGGCTGCGACAAGGAACAAGGTAAGCGGAGCACTTAAAGTGATGATGGAGCACTTAATGGAATATAAGTTAAGGGAAGCGACTAACAATAAGGTAAACGAAGCATTTAATGTAATATACAACAACCACGCAATATAAAAAGAAGCAAAAATTATTATACGTAATAGTGTGTTAACTCGCACATTGACGTGTGAAGTGTGAGCTCGACAGAAATAGGATAAAAATACGTATATTTAATATTTAATGAATTATACTCTCTCCGTGGCCTAGTTGGTAAGAAGCTTGTCTCCCAGCCCGGATGGGTCGGGTTCAATTGGAACCCAGCTTTTTCTAAAAGAGATTCCTGTCTGGTTTTCATTTTAGGCCTCTTTAATATGTTTTTGGTTGTTTGGAAGATATTGTCACACGTCAATAAGCCCGCTAGGCTGTACTGTATACAACGAACATTTAATACAATACAATCTAATTAAATCAACCGGCAGAGAAATGGTGTGATGGTATGTTTGTATATGATGAGAAGACAATATCTATTCTCAGATATTGTCATCTCATCATATAGAACTTGCTTTTCTTGAGTAATATTTTAATAGAAAGAATCGTTTTTTTGTTTGAAGTGTTATAAATATGAGATACGTGTACAGCTTAAAGAAGCAATTAAAAACAGACCTTTTTGGAAATCTTAACCAAATATTGGATTATCTTTATTAGAACACTACACGCACACTTCACTCTACCCAAACTCATCGTCGTAGTCGATGCTGAGCCTGGTAGTTGAGGATCCCCTCGCTATTCCAATGCAAGTCAGCTGGAAAGCGAAGCTGTGCCGTAGATTTTTGTTTAAGTGATGTACCGTTGCATACCAACAAACTCAAAGATCACACCTCTGTACTGGGTCTAATGGCACACCGAAGTGAGACGATCGAAGCACACCGGCATGTTTTCTCTCTTTTTCCCCCTTTTTTTGAAAGAATATACTCGTCATGTATGACTTACATCATAGGTATCTTTTATTCCCACGAATAGTAGGCGAAAAAAATGCCTGTGTCATTTGAGATGAATGGCACAGCGCGTGGTTCGAACCAGGGACCTTCCGCGCGGCACTCTAATCCGTTACCGTGCGGCTACGCACCTCCAAACCTAAAGTCGAATATGTTATTGTTACACATCGTAAGATCGAAAAAGTTTTCTTTGTAGTTCATCTTCCTTTGGTAAGTTTTCTGCGGTGTTCTAACCAAATATATTTTTCTAAACATCTGCAGATGTTGGGAAGTACCTTATTTAATGGCCGCAGCCACCATTTTCCAATCCTTCCACTGAGCATATTTTTTAAATAATATTTTTAATCTCTCCATAAAAACCGGTTCGGTTCCCGTGTAAGAGCGCCCTTGAATACAGTCTGCTCTCTAAACGGGGCATTTTAAATTGATATTTTATTATTATTATATATTGTTTTCGGGCCCAGTAATCAAGCCTTTGGATTGAGAACCATTGGCGTAAGTACGAAATTCGCAGTTCCTCGCGTGTTGATAATACAAATGCACGTGAAGAGGCAACATCACTAGCACATTTGGGTTTCATCGGAAATTATAACTGAAACCCCCGGGTAGTTATCAAGTATTTTACCAACTAGGCTTTGGAGTTCATCATAGTTTAAATAAAACTATCAATATTTCTAAATAATTTCCCATCCCTGATATCGAACCCGATGCTTGCGCTAACGTCTCGCTCCTAGTACATTTGTGCGTACCCAAGTCCTTGTCTATGGAGATGAAAAAAACATAACAAAAACATCGACACGCACTCCCGAGTTTTTGTAACGATCTTTTCAGTTTTTTTTAACACAAATTTGATAGAAGCTTATCTTGGGGACTACCATTTTGACTCGACCCAATACACTGCTGAAATAAAATACAACATGAGTTCAATACCGGTGGTTGACGAAACAGAAAAAAAAAACATTAATACTTCAGGAAAGTTTATTAATTCAATAAACTAATAAGTAATGCGTGCACTGAAAATAATACAAGGGATGAAAATGTATGATATGTTAGAATGCATAATGAAGTGCTCAGGGATGAATGTGAACTAAAGGATGTTATATAAAGTAAGACCAAGAATAGCACTCGGAGATGTTTAGGACATATTGAACGAATGAATGTGTTATGTCAGAAGTAGGGAATTTATGGTGATGATGGAAAATACTCAATTTCTTCAATAATTTATTGGACGACGATTATAACGATTACATTTACATATAAGTATATTACGGATACATATTAACGGGACGGAACGTTATAGTGACCTCATCCTTCCCTGCTGCAAATGTACCTGAAAAATGTTGGCTTCATGGACCCTTAATATACTCGTTTTGGCGAAAGAGATTTATTAATCTCTCTCCAATAGAGAGCGTAGGAGCAAAGGGTAAATGTGGTCAGATAACATATATTTCGTTTGAGATAAATATACTGAAACTCCTTTTCTAGCGATTCAGTTATCTGCAGGGGATAAACTAAAACTACTTTTCTAGTGATTCAGTTATCTGCAGGGGATAAACTAAAACTAATTTTCAAGCGATTCAATTATCTGCAGTGGACAAACTAAAACTACTTTTCTAGCGATTCAATTATCTGCAGGGGATAAACTAAAACTACTTTTCTAGCGATTCAGTTATCTGCAGGGGATAAACAAAAACTACTTTTTTAGCGATTCAGTTATCTGCAGGGGATAAACCTAAACTTCCTAGCGCTTTAGTTAATACATTGAAAATGTGAGTAGAGGACGTGATAGAAGAATATCGAGGAAAGTATGGTTGGATCAAGTATTTGATATTATAACCAAGGAAATGTAAAAAAGTCAGAGAAATCTTAACAGTTGTGTGAGAAGGATAGAGAAGAGTTGAAAGATGTCTGTGTCACGAAATAAAAGGATGGTGCTCTCTCATTTTAGCCTACCCCGATAGGGAGACAGCGTGATGACATGTATTTATTTATTTATTTATTTAACACTTTTATTTCAATACAATCTGGCGGGTTTATTGTCAGGTGGCAATCTCTTCCAACTAACCAGACAAAAGTAAATGAAGCAAGTTACGTGGTCGCATAAATCATTCAAATGACTATCCATCCCCACGAAATCCATAAACATATACGCGAGAACATGCTCACGAATCCCACAAAGACGGACAATCACCCGAACATTATTTTTCATATAAAGTGGGATATCATCAATCAAAAGGAAAGGAAAGGAAAAGAAAAATCAGGATGTAAGAAAAAAACATGTATGTAAGACTGATTAATATTTTAAAAGTTTACGAATCTCTGAAATATACGATATTCTTGTCTTCTTATTTGAACACACTTTGAGATAACAGAATATATTTTTGATGCTTTTTAAATAGGTTTCTCCAGATTTTGTTTATTTAAGTGGTTTGGAGTGACCACTTAGGAGTAAATAGGATTAAATCAGACGATTTGAGGACACTTTTTTATCCGACAGGGGCATTCATTTGTAGGAACTTCAGTACTTGGTTTGTACGTGGCTCAGATATCGATTTAGAAACATGCATTGAATATAGATTATTCATGATTTATATGTCATGAAGCGATAGGAAACAAAGTCAATTGGCCCCTAAAACGTATATTCTCAAACCGGACAGTATCGAAATCTACATAAATGATATACCACAATATTACGAGTATTTTCTAACCAACTTTGTTTTATAAGAATGAAACATGGATGTAGAAAAATACCGAGAAGAGCTGAATAAATGTTGTAGAAATGCATGTTTTGAGACGAACACATGGAGTGACAATGTATGATAAAATACGGAATGAAGTGATTAGAGATGAATGTCAATTTAAGGCTTATGTTTTGAGTAAGAAGAAAAACTAACAAAGCATGTATTATATGTAATACAAATGTGAGTGGAAGGGTTGTGAAAGAAAGACCAAGAAAAGTATGGTTGTATCAAGTTAATGATATTCTGAATGAAAGAAACAACGTAGAAAATCAGAGAAATCGTGGAAGTTGTATGAGAAGGTGTATGGATGCAGAAGAGTCCAAGGACATTGTCGAGAAAGGAAAGTCTGCCAATTTGTCCTCTCGGCCTACTCCGACAGGGAAATAGTGTGATTGTATGTTTGTTGTAGATAAAAAAACGGATGTACATTTTTTATTCATTGTATACAAGCTGTTGTACTCCAGCAAGCACAGAGTCTTGGCAAATTTAATAAAATGCACCGATGGAAATGAGATCAAAGTTTTGATACGATCGGTAACTTTAAGACAATCTGAAGTAATATTTTGTTTCGACAGATTTTCTATCGCTCTTTTTGAATTGGTTTTTAGGCAACCTTAAAGGTATTGCCTATTATATAAATAATGTCTATACAAACAAGCGCTATAAGAATGTACTATAAGTACCATGAGATACGAAAAAAACGTAAATGCTTATGTAGAGTCAATTCAGTCTGGAAAATAATCTGCCAGGAATCAAACCTAGGGCGTCTGCTTGCTTGCCGTGAACAAATACAACAGTCAAATTAAATAACTAAATAATTATACACAAATTGCCATTGTGTTGTGGTTTAATTAATGAGTGATTTAATTTAAACCATACCGTAACCTGGCTCGGTTTGACCTTTCTTAACCCAGATAAACCCGGTTCAAAATAAAAGATCAACAAGTTACAGTTACCAATAACAACAGCCAGAAAGGCCCCTTGGCTCGTGCCCCATGTCAACATAATGTGTTTTACTGCTTACAATAACACGTTATTATAAAAGAGTGACATTTATTTTTTGACGTTGCTTTTCAGAGGAGCTCAAAGTATTTTTTTTTTAATGTTTAAAAAGTAAATCTGTGAAAGGAAAGTGATAGAAAAGTTTGAAATTGATAAGTAAATGCTATATACTACATGGGCGAACAATGAAAGATTAAGAATTCCGCTATTTAGGTAGTATTTGTTTCAGATGGTGGAAGAATTAGATATATCGAAAGACGTGTAACAATAGAAAACCAATGTAATTGGTACTAAAACATATATGATACATGCACTCGAACCGGACAATATCGAAAAGTGCTAAGATGGAAGTCAACTAGTATCAGCATTAGTGAATAGGAATGAAACTTGGATGTGGAAAAAACACTGAAAGGAGCCTGATAAATCATGTTTAGATATTTCTACAAAAGACAACACCTTTCATCAGCAGTTTCACAAGAGTCATTGTCTATTTTAAGACAGTTAATTTACTGCTTCAATTATTTGATTATGGTGTTATTTACTATTTGAATGTCAACGAAATGTTTTTGCATCCAATACATGTGTATATTTAACATAAGCAAGTATGACTACTTGTTCTCTATGATTCACGTTCTCTATGAGTATTTTGCGTGCTTAATAATATCCATTATTCTTCATATTTTCGCAAAAAATCTCCTTTCTTTCAAAACACTGACGTTCTCTTCAATCCAGCGATGAGGAACTCTTTTGCATACCAATATACCACACCTCATTTTACACATTTGTATTTACGGCATGTGTGACTGTGGAACGAACTTTCAAGAGTTATCAGATGCAAAACATAATTAATAACGTTCAAAGAGAAGTGGAAAAATAGCCTTTCAAAAATAGCATTATTTTCCTCTTAATCTACCATTAATGTTTAGAGATAAGTTGATAAGTCGATGTCAAAGTTGAAAAATATATGGAAGAGCAGAACTATCACCATCATGACGAAAATGCGTCTAGTTAAGTCTCTCGCCTTCGCAATATTCATGTATGGTTTCGGAGACGTGGACTTTGGGAGCAAGCGAGAGACGTAGAATAGATGCATTTGAAATGTGGTGCTGGAGAAGAATGTCACTAATTCCATGGACAACAAGGCGAACTAACGCCTCCGTTCTCGAAGAACTGAGAATCCCCAACAGATTGTCGACAATATGCCTTCAATGATTCCTCCGATACTTTGGGCACATTGCTCGTGGCCATGGGGACTGTTTGGAATGGAAGCGTGGAAGAACGACACACAGAGGAAGGATCACAATACACTTAACAACTGCCCTTCGAATCGCAGAGTACAGAAATGGATAGAGAGGAGTCATCAGAGGCTATCATGGGAGTCACGATGCTCAGTCATGAGCTACACGACGATGATGACTTGAATAAAAAAAAACTTTCATATTTGTAAAATCTGTCATAGATTTTAAAAACCTAGCCTTTTTAAGACAGGTTGATTGGTTAGAAGAAATTACTGTATAAAAATTAGTCCACCACAAGTAAAAATAAGCGTATAGAAAAAATAAAAATAAATACAATATTTTTTAAGTCTCGAATCTCAATTTTAAATGCCCAGACAAATATATCAATAAACCAAACATATTATATTCGTATAGAAGACGTGTATATGTTCATACATAATATATTCATCTACATATTTATTTTTAGCATATTGACCAGTCTGAGATCTCAAGACGGAAGACAACATCCTTTTGGTTTGCGAAATTGTTATCC
Organism: Odontocerum albicorne; assembly: GCA_949825065.1. Lineage (NCBI taxonomy): Eukaryota > Metazoa > Arthropoda > Insecta > Trichoptera > Odontoceridae > Odontocerum > Odontocerum albicorne. Next base: position 34,619,866 of record OX463849.1, on the reverse strand, counting down.
ATCTGGTTTCCAATATCCAGTTCACCCACGCCAATCCCAACGGCCTATACAACCTGCCACTTCTCAATATACCTACTGTCCCTGTACACTGTACCCGATGGGATGTATACTCGTATATGTGTAGTATAAAATATACACACGCCGTGTCAACTGTAGGAGCAGACCACGTGTGCTCTTGAACCGGTGTTCAACTTATTGTGGCGGTTCTTCTCCCGACCAGAAACCATGTAAACAGGAATGTTAATCTCGACCACGGAGTCCTAAGGAATTTTTCATTTTTAATGTTATTTAATATAATTTAATTAATGAAACATATTTATAAGAACATAAAGATTTCATCAAAGAAAACAAACCGCGTATAAATGTTGTATTAAAATACGAAAACCCAAAATTATATCAACTAATAAACAATTCAGTAGAACTTAAAAATAACTTGTTTTATATAAAATAAATATTTGACTCGCTTGTTAACTATAGTACACCATTTTTAACTGAATAACGTTGCATATGTTTCAAATAAAACTTAGTTTATTCTGAATATAATGCTAGATTTTTTTTAATTCATCAATTTATTTGCCTAAAAGGATATTTTTTTAATGATAATATTATATGTTGTATAGTTATGTCATTTTAGTAAAGTTATTTCTAAGTTCTTTGATTTGAGCATTTTTTTCCATTTTATGTTTTATGGACTCTGAATAAAGCTCTTAATAATCTAGTAATACAAGGTGTTGACAATTTCAAAATAACAGTCTAATTTTTGTGTCAAATAAAATGGTGAAACTGAGATTTCTACACTGTGCCAGATGCTACAAATGTCTGTTCATTTTTGAGGATGAAGCCTTAAGGGCAAAAAACTTGGGACCTGTTTTTAAAAGGGACTCCTTTACCTCTTCTTTTCTTTACACTGGTGAACCTAGTGTACGAGTTAACTCGGCTATATAACCCTGCTGCGGGTTGTTAGTTGTTACATCAGAGTAATAGCGAGGCAGCATTATTATTTCTACGAAGCTGATGCGACATTAGCGAAGTAGGATATGTTCAATTTGAAACCGTTAATGTTCGCATCATTACTTCTTACTTATTAGGATACTCAGAAATTTATGTTATGATGTCGCTTATCTTTTTTTATATCTTGTTTGTTTATTAACGCATTGGAGTTTATCGATTTCATTACATCAAGTTTAGTGAATATTGTATCTTGTTAGCATGCTTGGATATGTGAAAAGAATTGAACAATATCAACTAAAGTAAAAATGACAATAAATAAAATAGTGTTCGTGCCATTGACATATAGAAGATAAACTAGAACTTGGCAGAAGAAGAAGTGTAAAATTTAGAGTAATGGTGGGGAGATACGTGCACTAAGAAACATTTGTGGAGAGTCAATGTATAAATGAAGGCGGAATAAAGACACCAGTTATGAATGCATGGATAAAATAGATGTTTTATGCAAGTTTAAGAAAGGAGCTTTACGATGGTATGGACAAGTGGAAAGAATGAATCTTGGAAGAAGAAGGGTAAAAGTAAGATTAATGGTGTGAAGATATGTGCACTAAGCAACATTTGTTGAGTCAATGTATAAACGAAGGCGGAATAAAGACACCAGGAATTAATGCATCTATAAAATAGATGTTTTAAGCAAGTTTCAGAAAGGAGCTTTACGATGGTATGGACAAGTGGAAAGATTGAATGGTTAAAGAATGATTAAGCGAGTATACAAGTCAGAAATATGAAGTATGCGAAGAGGAGACAATCCGAGAAAAACGTAGTTGGATCAAGTGGACCAGATATTGGAAGAAGGTAAATGATAAATATGAATAATATAAGCTTATGTAAGACGAGATGTATGAATGTGGATGAGGTGAAAGATGTATACTTGGATAGAAAAATTTGAAGATCTGTTCTCATGTTAGCATGCTCACAACGGAAGGCCACGCGAAGTAATATATTAAAATAAGTGAAAATGTGTTGAGTCAACCTACTGTGAAAGAGGAACAAAGCATGATACATACTTGTATATCATCACACCGAGTCCCTTGCGTGATAGGCAGAGAGAATAGGTCTCCAAAATGTTATGTTCAAGCACACAACTTTTACCTCATTCACATTCACACATCTCATCGTACATAACCTTCTATTATTCATATTTATCACTTTACTTTGTTTAAAAATCTGGTTTTTACACGCACACCTCGCACTTCTGACTTGTATACTTGCTTTGTCCTTATTTTTTTCATTCGTTCTCTCTACATGTCCAAACCATCTATAAGCCACTTTTTTATGTTTTAAAATATTATTTTTATCCATGCATTCATTTTTTATATGTTCGTTGCAACTTCTTTAATAAATTGACTACACCACATTTTTTCTCAGTGCACGCATCTCCATATTAATAATCTTACCTTTATTCTTAGACGATATTTAATTATAAACGTTACTGACCTTAAGTGATTATTTTGAATTAGTTTCTTCTTCGCTAAAATCGTCATGCAGAAGTTTTCAAATTTAAATTATTTAAAGTCATTATATCCAATTAGAAAAATGAAACCATATTTCTAGTTGGATATACGCAAAATTTGAAATCATAATATTTGTTGTACCTTGGGAGCATGTTCCCATCGGATGGGTATGTTAAACAATGTTTTAAGCGACCAGAGCATTTCAAGATAAGCAATGGTGACTGTTTATAGTAGAATCTAGGTTTAAAGATATTCAATCGGAATTTACACATGGTAAAAAGTGATGAACGTACGTATGAAGTACGATAAATGATAGCGTTACGTAAAATGTGTAGAAAAAATGTATATGACAGAATAAATAATAAGGAAATACGTAGAGAATGCTGATTTAAAGTAAATACAGTACTCAAAATGTAGAAAAGAACATCTGAGTAAGAAAAATAGAAAGAACGAATAACGAAAGATTTAAGTACAAAATAATTTATATAAGAAGAATGGAAGGAACGAGAAGTTTGGGAAGACTGAGAAAAACGTGACATCGTCAAATAAACCATTTTATGAAAGAGGGAAGAGTGTAAAATCCTTGTAACAGGAGATGAAGTTTATGGGCATGGCAGATACGATAAATGTTAGCTAGGATAGACTGAAGTGGTTATCTGTTTTCTCTACCTACCTCCATACATGAAGGTATGGTGACGATAATAATGATGGAGTTCATCGTGTATTATTTTTCTTATCGAAATTTAGTTTGGATTAAATATATAATGGCAGAACGAATGAATGATAAAAGATAATCAGGGGAAGTATAAAATAGAAGGCCGAAGAGGTGTTGGCAGGAGGCAACTCTCCTGGCTCCGCAATATACGTGATTGAATAAGGGGCATTGGAGATCTTTTTCGGGCTGCCGGGGACAAAGATGTCTACTCTCAAGTGATATTCAACGTTGGAGGGACCTGGCATGACACTAAGAAAAAGAAGGGGAAGTATTATATTGTATTGTGTTACACTTTCACCGTATACAGGACAACCTGACGGGCTTATTGCCATTTGGTAATCTCTTTCAGCCCACCAGAAAGATGTTTAAGTTGCAAGTTGAAAATCAGACTGGAATTCCTTTTAAATTTATAATCTGGGTTCCAACGGGAATTAAACTTCTGGGTCGGGAGACAAGCGTCTTATCAACTAAGCCACGGAGGTTGGTTAAATGGTTGAATCGAGGGAATGAGATTTTGAAAGAAGAAAACGTAAGATATAAGAGAAATCGTAAAAGCTGTATGGATGTGGATGAAGTGAAAAATGCGTTTCAAAATACGAAAGTTTGGCGCTATGTCTTCTCTTCCAGCCCCAACAGGAAACCGGAGTGGTGTTACGTTTAATATGTAATGAACACGAAATTAACTTATTTATTAAAATAATATATTGGATGGATATTTTAAACCCCACACGTCAACTTGCAAACAAAAAACAAAAAGGTAACTCAGGGTAACGAACGCGAACAAGCTGTACAGTCCGTTCCCTATTTATAGTCCTTCAATATTGTTCAACACTTGTTCAACGTTGGATTGATTGCTCGCAACGGGCAAAAAACACAACGCCAGCAGTCAAAGGGTTAAATTCATACTTATTGATTTTAAGTATTCATAAATGACTAATACGCTAGTTGAGAAGTTTATGGGTTGAATGCAAGAAACGTGATGGTCATCTAAAGTGATTTTATGGATTTTTGATTGAAGTTTACTCGTACGTTGTAAAATTTTATTATTTTCACAATATATAGGAAAATAAATTACGTCAAGCAGCAAAACTGATTTAAGACCTTAATGTACCAAATCAAATTCAATTGACTTTTATATGCAAAAATGATTCAACACATTTTAGGATTATTTGAAGCTGGCTAAGATTTAAGAAGACCTCACATGAGCTGGCGTCTGGCTCGTCCACATCAGATGTAGTGTTGTATCTGAGTGACGGCTCTGGTGTCCTTGCTGACGGCGTGCTTGGCCAATTCGCCGGGGAGTAGAATCTTGACGGTGGTCTGGATCTCTCTGCTGGTGATGATGCTCATCTTGTTGTAGTGGGCGAGGCGGATGGCGTTGGTGGCGGTGCGCTCGAAGATGTCGTTGGCGAAACTGTTCATGATGCTCATCGCGTTACTGCTGATGCCGGTGTCGGGTTGCACTTGTACGGTGTTCATCGAGTCGGCAACACTCGATATAGTCGTAATACGTGTTCAGTTTTCGTGCGGGGTCACCAATTTAGCGAGATGCTTAATTTGATACGTCGTGATGATTTTGATTTGTTTGTATTTAAAATAAAATTCGTCAATTCAGGAATGCGATAAAAGTGAGAGTGAATAATCGATAAATAGTAAACAGCGATGAATGGTCAATACTTGATCCAACTATACGTTCCTTGATTTTCATCTACCATGTCTTCCGAATATTTGTTTTGCTAGTCTTGATCCATTCGTTTGTTTGACGCGCCCAAACCATCTCAGAGTGGTCTTCTTCATCTTGCTCAACACATTTTATTTATTTATTTATTTATTATTTATTATTACACATGACAAGAAATATACACAATTTGAGAAAAACAACAGATCATTTGATCTGGACATTCAATTTTAATGTATCTGGGTTTGTTGCCTTTCATTTGTCGTATCCCCAGTAAACTAGGTTTTTGCCTGTATCTCACTGAGGATATTTAGCATGAGAAAAATAAATTGATACTTCTTTCCGATTTTTGATTACACAAAAACAAAACCCCGTTGCACGCTCTCATCAACCTGACAGTGACACTCAACTACAACTGGAAACATCTTGCGAAATTCAACTCCTCACATATCATCACTCCAGAAAGACCAAAAATATTCATCCCACACTATACCGCACACAATCATAAGAATAAAAATTAACTCAAAAATATACAGAAACACAAATACAAAACAACAAGAAGAAACCCACACTCACGAGCTCACATAAATCCCTTCCACTCGTCATTCATCCTGAAAGCCCAAGTACTCAAAATCCTGTCGCAATAACAACCACGCTCCGATCGACTGTCTAAATGGTTTTCCTACCTTTACCTTTATTGAAGTCGGCACGCCATTGTATGTAATGGGAGCCAAATAAGCATATTGCCTTTGGGCAAAAGAGGTTTTAACTCTAGGAATGGTGAACATTTCATTAGTTGCCATGCGTGTCATGTGTGTCTGCATCTAACATTATATTCACACTTCTTCCTAATCACTTCGCATTAATTAAACACACGACAATTAATTAAATTACACAGACCATTTCAAATTCTCTGAAAAAAGGAACATATTCGTATTTGATGTGATGTTTTTATGTAAATTTATTCACAATATTTATGTTAATTTATTCACATTTATTCACAATTGACAGTCCACAACATACTGGCACAAATTGGTTTTCACATTCCTACTAAAAGTATACGAAAGTAATCTCTTCCATTTCCAGACATCATTCAAATCCTATTCCATTTCTAGGTACCGTTGAAGTCGTCCTGAAGCTCCATACAGTCAATGAGAGAATCTGTTCGTTTGAAGAGTTTTATATATCATCGATAAACAGTAAACACTTGGAGTACCTGATTCAACTGATATCATTGATAAAAAATAAAAACAATGTTGGACCGAAATTAGAACCTTGCTGAGCACCTGATTGTAAAACAAATGGTTTTGATTCGAATCCTAAAAACAAACTTGTATCTGTTATCCGCATACTAAAAACAAACTTGTATCTGTTATCCACATACTAAAAACAAACTTGTATCTGTTAGACAAATTGTTTGAAGAGAGTCGTAGGAAACTATTTGGAATACCAAGATGATCAATTTTAGTAGAATTCAATTATTTACTCTATGGAATACTTTTGCAAAGTTATGATATGAACAATCAACCAGAGAGCCAGCATCGAGTATGCTAGAGTCAAAATCAGAAAATATCATAAAGTATGACTCAGTTGATTTGCCACGATATGATTTGAACACACGATGCACAAGGATCTCAAGCAGTTTCACTTAAGAACAGAGAATGACAATAGGCCTGTAGTTTGTAACATCTTCCATAGCTCCATTTTTGTGAATCGGCATGACTCTCATTTGCTCGGGAAAATAACAGCTTGAAGAGTAACATTGATGACGTGACGCCAGAATCTCTATTGTACATAATTTCGTACATATTTTCATTATCTAGGGGGTTGCTCATGTTAGAAATCAGAAGACTTTCGTTTAAAGATTGAATTGTTTAAAAAAATATTTGCAGGATGCCAATTATATGATATGTCCTTTTTTAGAAGAGGTATCGATCACGTGAAAACACGGGATTTTAACGCAAATCTAGTTTATCATGTTTAAACACAGGATCGGGATACAAAGTATTAAGTTGTCTTCCATTATGTTGTCTAGCCCAAGCGATGCTACTTCTTTCCACATTTTTTCCATTATTATATTATATAGGAATGGACTCACACTGTCTCCTTGTTTTTTATCTGTGGTGGTAGCAATCGTTTGGAGAGTTTTCTATCTAATCTTATATAAGATAACATCCGAAATATCTTTTCGGATATATTGAAAGGTATTATTATTACACTTTAATTGTACAATACAACCTGGCGGGCGTATTGCCGTGTGAAAATCTCTTCCCACCATCTAAAAATACGTTAAAGAGGCATTGAGTGATAAAAAATCTAGGTTTTCAAAGCGATTGTATCCGCAAACCCCGGATTGAGAGGCATGCGTCTTACCAACAAGCCCATGGATGTCGTCGAAGAAATGTGACATACGAAAGAAATCGGAAGTTAAAGTCATTTTCAGATAAGACCTCCAAGATGTACGAGTATATAGCTTTTTGTATACCATTTCTTTGAATTTTACGATCTTTTATTTTCACACGTTTGTTTCAATTCTTCTTTGGATTATAAAAAGTTTCGTCCCATTTTTTCATTTTGATTTTTTTTCTGCAATACCGTCTTCGAACAGAGAACTTGAACTATTAAGCACACATAACGTAGGTATACTATATAGGCACAGATAGGCACTTCACGAATAGCCTATTAAGCGCGTTCACGAGCGTTGTCTCGCTTGCAAAATGAGGCTTAGGTTTAGAGCACACTTTCAAATAATTCGTACATATAATGTTATTTCAACTAATTAAGTTAGTTTCTTATATATGTAATTGCTTTATATTGTAGTGTATCGTATAACACGTTTGTTGCATACTGTGTGAGATGGCGGGCTTAGTGTCATGTTGCAGTCTTTTCTAACTAAAATAAAATAAGTTATATATATGAAAACAAGACTGAATTTTTTTGGGTAATACCTATTGGGAATTGAATCAGATACCTCTGAGCTGAAAATCAAGCATTCTACCTACTAGTTCTCGGCTGTTATTAGCTAAGCCATTTTACATTGAAAGAGTTGTTACTTATTAACTAACTATTGCATAGTTAATTATATTTTTTTTCGAATTTTCAAAATCAAAAATATTAATTATACTGTTTATAAAAACAATATTTCAGTGTTTTTTTAAACGTTATTGAAAATCGAATCCGAAACATTTCAAATGTTTTGATGATTATACCAAGAAAGTCATCTTAATGAATTATTATTTCAAGACATATTGAATACTTAAAGATAACTTGAAGAATCTGTAGTGAAAAGTTTCAATGAAATGTTTAAATGAATAAATTAACGCGAATTAAAGAAGCTTTTAGTGAAAATTACATTGAATTTATTTTAATTGCTTCCAACGTGAATCGAATCCGCAAACCCCAGATTGGAAGACCGGCATCTTACCAATTAAGTCACTGAGATCATTTATCAGTAACGATAACATCGCGATTCCTTCTTCAACCAGCGTACTACATGAAATTTCTGAATTCTATCAATTCGAATGGGTTCTCGGACATTTTCATGATACGAGAAAAACATTTGATTTGGTCGTAACATTTGGCAGCCGCAATATCTGGTTGTATCGTCTATTTGTCTTTGCAGGGCTTCGTAGTCAAAGATCCCTCGCCATTCCGATATCAATTAAGTTGGAAAGCAAATATGTGCCTTAAAGTTTTTGTTGCTTTATTTTTTCTCCTCTTTCAGTGAGTAAGCCATTGAACACCAGTATCCGATAACACACGATCGGATTTTCCATTCTATTCTAATCGTGTCGATCCCACCACCCATGCTGTTATGGGGGATAAAATAACTCCCCATCCAGCGTGATCTACAATAGAAGAGATAAATATTCTCTATTTTTTAAGAGCGCGACGTTACGTTGTAATAAAGAAAGAATTGTGCAAATAAACTTCTCCAGTTGTGACAGAAATGAACTCAGTGTGAAAATAATAATAGCGAAGGCATGCTTAATGTCTAACGTCACGGAAGATGGGAAATTATTGGCAGACCAATAAATATACTAAGAAATGGTTAAGGTTTGGAGTTCAAATAGTCTAGCAAGTGGCCTGTTTTTCACAGGAAACATCGAATAGAGCAAAACTATCCTTTGACACAACGAGATCGAAATAGCTAATCAGTCCGAAGATGAACCGATGGAAGACTGAGTGGAGTTCCCTTCGGAAATTATTAACTAGATTATCATCGCTGTACTACAGAATATGATCAGCAGATTGATCCAGATGTCCGCAAAAATTACAATGGGCAAATGGACAAGATTAATAGCTAAACAGTTTTAAGTTTTGACACCACCATACTATATATATTGTATATCCTATCAGCTAAAAACAAACAACTATGATGATACCATACCAGACTTCACTTCTGCAGGTTTCTTCCAAACAGCTAAGGGTTAGCCATCAGGTGCGACATTATAATAAGGATTATAAACAGAAGATGTGGATAAGGCAAAGCTTGTTTGTTTGGATAGGAAGATGTGGAAATAGGTCCACTTTACCTAACCTATAAGGGATACGCCTTATGGTATGTATGTTGAGAAAAATAATCGTCGAGAATCGAAAATGAACTAAGTTAACGTCATTCAGATCATCCTGCAGTAAGGATAACATCTCAATTCCTTCTTCTTCTACCAGCGCACTACATGAAATTATTCAGATCATCCTGCAGTAAGGATAACATCTCAATTCCTTCTTCTACCAGCGCACTACATGAAATTATTCAGATCATCCTGCAGTAAGGATAACATCTCAATTCCTTCTTCTTCTACCAGCGCACTACATGAAATTATTCAGATCATCCTGCAGTAAGGATAACATCTCAATTCCTTCTTTTTCTACCAGCGCACTACATGAAATTACTTACTAATCTTATTTATATTCGCTTGTTTTTAAAAGTAGAGGTGTGCCTGTAGCTTAACGGCACAGTTTAGCGTTCGTAGATCCTTGAACTTCTGAGTCTGACGATCGTGTCCCGGCGCAGACAGCGCCCATTTCGAAAGGGAACTCGATCTGCGACCATGTCACACGGATAGCTATAATAATATACACCATTTGATTAAATTTACTGCCCTGCTATATCGTCAATTCAAGGCATCACGCCATATCTGGGCTCGACTTGTCTCATTTTATACCTTTGCTGATCTATGAAAGGATATACTCGTAGATATTGGCAAATTAAAGAAAATTATATCTTAAAAAAATATTTAAATCTTTAAAAAATATATGTCGTTCTCTTTGTGGTTTTTTCTACATATATTTTTTTTGAAATTATTTTACTTCAAATATTTCTAGTATTCACCACTTTTTTTATTTATTAAAGTCACCACTGGTTTCATAAACCTCTGCGATCTTCGTCAGGTGACGAGGAACTAAATTAAAAATGTTTTAAATATATTTGCTAGTAGTTGATGGTAAATAAAGAGAGGAATTATTTATTGATTTATTTTATTTTGTCTGACCCGAAAATTTCTAGACTCCAGTATGCTTTCAATGTAGTTGCTAGGCTTATATAATACATATATGGTAAACATAAATATTGTCATATTAGCCCGCTTCTAAAAAGTCTATACTTGCTTTAGTTTCGTCAATGGATTGATTTCAAATTTTGTCTTTTTGTTTTCAAGTCTCTTAATGAAATATTTCTATTGTATGTATCGAATCTGTGTTTGAGAGATGTTCTTTCGGATATGAATATGACTTTGAGATCGATTTCTTCTTCGGAGAGGAATATGACTTTGAGATCGATTTCTTCTTCAACTTATAAACGTATTGTTCCAAATCGATCCAAAAGTGCTGGGTATTATGATAAAGCTTTTACTGTTGCTGGTCTACCTCTTAGTGTTTAAGATATGGTGTCGTGCTCAGCTTAAGGATTTTTAAAGTTATTATTTTGTATATATGTATATATAGTTCATCAGCTTATTTAGGATACGTTAGTTCTTTTAATCCGACTGCTTTTATCAAGAAAAAAAATAAATTGAAATAAAAAAAACAAATCAGTTACCAATCTCTTAATAATACTGGTAGAACTATAAGAAAGTAATTCGTTCAAGAATAAGTAATGGAAACGAAGGAAAATAAGTATGTATGATTTTTAAGAAATATGATATATTCTTTTATTATCTCTTGAGCGTAAATAAAGACGATGCACATCTGACAAATCTTGGAAGTTTATTTCACTTGTGCACGGCCATTATTTACACTGAATCTTAAAAAATATATTTTATCCACTTTGTGGCAACATCTATCTTTTTTCTTTTATTCATATGGTGCTTCTCAGCACAACCGAACCAGTGTTAGATATATTGAAAATTGTGACCGAGAGATAAGACTAACATCGATTCCATCAATTGAAATTTTAAGGCTTTAGAACCGCTGGATTAGGCAAAGAAATCGTAGTTTGTCATTGGATGTGTTATCGATACCATCGCACTAATACTTTTCAGAGAATATCAGGTCCTGAACATAGCCAATTTACATCTCAAATCCATTCTCTGGCACTACCATCGAGAGGAAGGGAAGATGCAGACTCAGCAGACACACATGACACGCATGGCAACTAATGAAATGTTCACCATCCCTAGAGTTAAAACCTCTTTTGCCCAAAGGCAATATGCTTATTTGGCTCCCATTACATACAATGGCGTGCCGACTTCAATAAAGGTAAAGGTAGGAAAACCATTTCGACAGTCGATCGGAGCGTGGTTGTTATTGCGACAGGATTTTGAGTACTTGGGCTTTCAGGATGAATGACGAGTGGATAGGATTTGTGTCAGTTCGTGAGTGTGGGTTTCTTCTTGTTTTAATTTTGGTTGTTTTTGTATTTGTGTGTATTTTTTGTTTTAATTATAATTTTTATTCTTATGATTGTGTGCGGTATATTGTGGGATGAATATTTTTGGTCTTTCTGGAGTGATGATGTGTGAGGAGCTGAATTTCGCAAGATGTTTCCAGTTGTAGTTGAGTGTCACTGTTTGTCAGGTTGATGAGAGCGTGCAACGGGGTTTTGTTTTTGTGTAATCAAAAATCGGAAAAAAGTATCGATTTATTTTTTCATGCTAAATATCCTCAGTGAGATACAGGCAAAAGTCTAGTTTACTGGGGATACGACAAATGAAAGGCAACAAACCCAGATCCATTAAAATTGTATGTCCAAATCAAATTACCTGTTGTTTTTTCGCAAATTGTGTTTATTTCTTGTCATGTGTAATAATAAATAAATAGATGCAATAACACTCACACACGTCTAACGCATACGAGTATATTTGTACCAGATGATCTATTCCACATATTATCTTTCGGGAACCATTGCGCAACTTGCTTCATTTAATTTTGTCTGGTTGGTTGGAAGAGATTGCCGCCTGGCAATACGCCCACCATATTGTATTTGCAATAAAAGTGTTAAATTAATTAATTAAATTGTGAATCGAACCTGATATCCCCTGGTGGAAAATCCAGCATTTTATCAACTAGACTAATAAAATATATTTAACACTATTTTTCAATGTTTTCATTACTGTTACATTTATTTTGATCACTTTCAGTTACAAAAACGTCTGTCGTCTTCATCAGGAACTAGATTAAATATTTAAAATATATTTTAAATGCTTACTGGTAAAGAAAGAGAACGGCTAGTACCTAGAAAGGGGAAGGAATATAAAGGTTATTCTAGAAGTTAATGAAATTTACCTGATTATTCATAATAAAAAAATCTAATATTCAAGAATTAGAAGAAATCAGAAATCTTCGAAATCAGTAGTTTTTAATGAACTTTTAATGAACTAATAAAAAAATATTTTTTTTTAATGAACATGTTTATTTATTTTGACCTAGAAAAACAAACTTGACTTCAAGAAAATAATTCTCTTAAATTTGGACATTTTCGCAATACGGATACTGTCCTTTTTTGTGTTTAAAATACAAACACGGAGACATATCATCAAGGTGTGTATCATACGGGATAAAAATATTTCCATACTTTTCTATCCTAGCACATTTTTTTTGCTTCCATCGCATTCATTCCTCTCGTCATGCTGAATCTTCTATTATTCGTACTTGTCACTAGATATACCATGACGCCCTTTCCCCGCCCGTGGTAAGAAGCGAGGACAGCGCGCTAAACTTTCCTATTTCGGCACACATTCTTAGCCTCTTCTACCTTCACATACCTTCTCATACAGCTTCTACGATTTCTCAGACTTTCTACGTTTCCTTCTGTCAAAATATAGTTCACTTGATCCAACCATTTTTTCCTTGGCCCGAAAGTTTAGTAGAGATTTATTGACTTACTAGTAGCTAGTTACAAGACAGTGCAAGGTGGGCATGAATAAAGTAGACCGAGGAAAATGTGGTTAGATCAATTGGATCGCTTTTTGAAAGAGTTTATAGTGATAAGTGGGGATGAATGTGAACTAAAGGCGGTATTAAGTAAGATGAAGAAGATCACTCTGAGATGGTTTGGGCACACGGAACTAATGAATGAAGAAAAACTTGCTAATGAAATATATACTGCAATTGCAAGTGAAAGGCGTGGTAAAAAAAGATCAAGGAATGCACGTGAATAATATTTTGAATGAACGAAGTGTAGAAATTCAGAGAAATCCTAGGAGTTGTATGAGAAGGTGTATGGATGTGGAAGATGCGAAATATGTGTGTCGAGACAGAAAAGTCTGGCGTTCTCTGTTGAGGTCAGACTATGAATTTGGGCCTCACGAAACTTTGCATTACCTATTTAAACCCATTAATAATGACAAACATCAGACAAAATTTCAAGAGAACATTAAACATGCTTTTTATTTATATTTGAGAAGCTTGGGATGATTTAGAAGAATTTAATCTTAAAGGAGGAATGAGTGAAAACCCTTTATTATGCCAGAGTATGCGTGGCAAGGTTTATCGACGTAGCAGATTTGAAATATGTTATTCAGGATAGAATAAAGTGGAAATCTTTTTTTTCTACCAACCCAAATAGGGATAAGGCGTGATGGTGATGATGAATTCGATGTTTTTTTTTGTAGGTGGTATGCATGTGCTTACTGCTTTCTGATATTTTTGCTGTATATAATTTGTGTTAATGTTTATAAATTTTATGACACGTATCATCATGCGCACTCAAAACTCTTCTTTGTGTATTGCTTGTGTAACTTTTTTTAATGGTTTATAAAATACTGTACATTATAATTAAAAAAAGGTAATTTTATCACTGATCCGTTTATCTGTCACTTCGCACTGTGAAATAAATAAATATAATCAATTAAGGTCTTCTTTAACCCCATTTGCCCAACATATATACCATCACACAGTTTCCCCGTCGGGATAGGCAGAGAGAAGCGAGCGCCAGACTTCCTATCGTGACACTCCTCTATTACCTCAGCTACTTCCATACGAGTTCTAAAATTTCTCTGACTTTTTAAATTTCCTTCTTTCAAAATGTTATTCACTTGATCCAATCGTACTTTCCTTGGTCTTTCTCTACGACGCCTTCCACTCATATTTGAACAGCTCAATATTATATCCTTTCCATATATTTCCTATCACCTGTCAAATTTGACCGTTAAGCTCAATAAAAAAGCCCGAAAGCATGATCTGTGTGTTTGTTTGTCCTCTCACCACGACCAGTTGGCTCCGTGTTGGTCTGTTTGCCATCTAACGCTATCATTTGTAGTCCGTAATATTATAGACGAGTCAATACTCCCTCACAACTTCTCTTGTTAGCTTTTAACTCAGTATTATGATATCACATCAACATTTTCTTAGATATTTTATTTACTAAACAAACTGGCGAGATTATTGCAAGGTGAAAATTTATTTTAACCATCCAGACAAAAATACTTAATAACAAAGAGGATATTTACTATACATACGTATATATACCATCATGTAATTTCCCTGTCGGGGTAGACATAGATGACAGAGCGCTAGACTTTCCTATCTCGACCATCATCCTTCGCCTCTTCTACATCCATACACCTTATCATATAACTCCTACGATTTTTATGACTTTCAACGTTTTCTTATTGAAATATATCATTCACTTGCATCAACCACACTATATTTGATCTTTCTCTTTAAAACCTTCCACTCACATTTGCATAATATATATTTGTTTTGTTAATCTTTCTTCTTTGATTCTCCCATACACCTAACCCATCTCAAAGTGTTTTTCTTCATCTTACTCAACACATCACATACCTTCATTATTACTTCATTTCGTGTTCCGTCAAATGTTATCATCGAATGTACGTAATTCCACAAATTATCATCAAATGTACCTGATTCCACAAATTATCACCAAATGTACGTAATTCCACAGATTATCATCAAATGTACGTAATTCCACAAATTATCACCAAATGTTACGTAATTCCTCAGTGTACGTAATTCCACAAAGTTTATTCGGCTCCTATCAATCTTTTTTCACGCACATGTTTCCCTCCCATACATCAAAGTTGGCACCAAAATACTATTAATAAAAAATAACATACCTCATTTACATCTTCGTTTGCTGAATGAACTTCCAAGAGTTATCATATGTGCACCATACTTATTTACGTTTATGAGAGAATTAAAAAAAATGTTTCGTTGCTTGAATTAAAATGTTAAATTGTTTTGTAAAATTTGTCAAGAATTAAAATAATTTAATGAGCTAGTTGCTTGGAAGAAATTGCTGTATATCAAAAAACCAGTCAGATGTGCCATATTTAACCTCATATGCAAAAGAATGAAAATAAATATATAATTCAAAGTGGGAAAAGTATTTGCAATACAGTTAATATAACATACTTACAAAGAAGCTTAAAGCCTGGAGCTCAAACAACCCAGCATGTTAACAGTACTTACACAGAAAGCTTTGAATACAGCAAACCTATATACGCACTAGCTCCAAAGATATACCGATGTCTGGATGAATGGAGATCCCTTAAAAAAATGTTAGTTTAAAAGAATATACATAAATTTATTACTTGAATAAAATTTACTTAAATGGACATTGATCAAAATGATTTGAGGTCGACCTTATCGTCTTGGGCACGCAAGCTCTAGACAAGACGCCCGGCCACCGGTTGCCTCTTCTAAATTGACGCTCCGAGAACTGGTTTCTGTTGTTGTACTACAGCGAAGAGTGTCTCATTTTGGAAGATTTCCAGTGTGATAAAATTAAAAATAGGCTTACGCATATTGACTTGCATCTATAATACTCATTTATTTAAAAAATATTAAATTAGTTGGTGGAAATAAAACTGGAATATTTCAATTTCATGTCATGCATCTACTAGATATATTAAACTAAAACGTAAACGTGGATAAGCCTTAAACCAGGGTGACAATGTATGAGAGAATTCAGAATGAAGTAATTAGGGATAAATGCCAACTTAAGGCTGATGTGCTGAGTAAGATAAAGGAGAGCACTCTAAGATAATTTGGGGGACGTGAAAAGAAAAAACAAAGAAAGCCTTAAAAATAGATGTGAGTTTGGAGGTGTGGTAGACGAAGAGCAAAGAAAGTATGATTGTATCAAGAGTGTGACGTTTTGAAAAAGGAATCTTAAGTCAGAAAAATCGTAGGTACTGTATAAAACGGTGTCATGATGATAATTTATTGCACTATGGTATACAGTATAATCAGACGACGTGCATTTTGATTATTTCTTCCAAACGATCAGAACGATTTTGTGAAGTCGTTTGCGAAAAAATCATATTGAACACTTATTGTTGGGTAACATCGGGAACCACATACCAGTAGTTCGCTAAAAATCATTGTATCAGTAGGTCACAAAGATCGATTTTTAATTTCAGAATAAATTAACGTTATTTGGATTTTCTGCATGTATAATAATAAAAGGACAATTTGTATAGTGCCGTTTAGTAAGCAAACACTCCTAATGGACACTGTAACTCGGGATTCGAACCCACTATAATTGACAGATTTAAAGTACTACAAAATAAATATATATGTACGTATATATACGTGTACATATACACACATAAGTTAAGTGTAAGGATAGGGAGGTAGTGACTACGGTCATTAAATAAGGTTTCGTTGCATCTGCATATGCTCAAAAAAATATATTTAGTAAGAAAATTTACCAAGGGAAGACGAACTACAAATAAACCTTTGTAGATCTTTCGATATGTGATGATAACACATTCGACTTAAGGTTTAATGTGATGTTTCGTCTAGTGTTCATATGATGTCACAAATTTTTATAAGACCTCCCACTAAGGGTAACCTTTAAATGCTTCCTAAAACTGTACACGCCCCCCATATCTCTGATATTAAGAGGTAGATTATTCTACGCCACTGGACCAGCAACGGTAAAAGCTCTATCATAATACAACCAATTTTAAGGATGAAGGTGAAATCAACCTTACGGTTTTAATTCTCTCCGAAACACATCTCAAAGACGTGAATTCGAAAGTTACAATGGAGACATCTTATTAAGGGACTTTAATACAAAGAGATTGAAATCAATCCGTTCGCGACACTTAAGCCAGAGAAGACGTTGTAGAAGCGGACTAGTATAGCAATATTTAAGACTTCCATATATCAGTCTAACTGCATTGAAAACAGACTGGAGTCTATCATAGATATTTGTGATTATTCATCTCCGTCATTCCTCATTAGAATGGATCGTGATCAATAGGAAGTTGGTAGTACAGGTTACGAAGATACGTTTCCACTACTCTCGGGCACTTACCATTTACACTGGCAAGTACACGATTTTTCCAGTTAATAACTTCATCTGATCACTCCATTCTGCTGACGCTCTCCCTTTTTTATCCTGGCACACTTCTTATGACCACACATTTATCCAGGTTATCTGTCTCACTGTAACTGTACTCGTGAAAGCACAAAACGTTCTGGAAGCATATTGAGTGTCATCACCTTCAATTCCTGGAGTATGGAAACATTTGTTATTTTGGAGGTCCACAGGATTCAATGCATCCATGCCCACGCCACATCTCAAAGAAATTGATTTTTTAACGTTCTCGGGATTTTATTACTCATGTTCAGTGCCATTGTCTGGTCCTACTGTTCATCTTAGTCATGGACTATTTAACTAACCAGGAAATGAACAGTCTCCTAAAGATCCTACTATTTGCAGACGATATCGTATTAATAAGTGAAAAACACGAAGATCTGCAAAATAGTCTGGAAAGGTGGAGAAGAATCTTGGAGGACAATGGATTGTAACTGAGCAGAAAGAAAACAGAGTATCTGTACCTACCATTCGAGAACACAAATGCTGTCACTCCCGTAATGCAAATGGATGGAGAAACATTACCAAATTGTGACTCCTTTAAGTATCTTGGGACACTCATCCATAGCGATGGAGGATGTGCAGCAGATGTAACACATATAATTAGTGTGGGATGGATGAAGTTTAGATCAATGACGGGAGTTCTATATGATCCGAAAATGCCAGTAAAGTTAAAAGGAAAAGTATACCAAACGATTGTCAGACCCGCACTCCTCTATGGCTCCGAATGCTAGACGATGTATAACTCTTACTCTAGGCAACTAGAAATTAGTCCCTAAGAGACAAAATAAGAAGCTCACGCATTCGTGGAAGCCTGGGTGTTACATACATCAACAGCAAGATGGAGGAGAGGCGATTGAGATGGTATGGGCACGTTGGACGCAGAGCACCCGATCACATTGTGAACCAGGCAATATCCATGGATCTTCCTCGAATAACAACCAGAGGAAGACCAAAGAATTCATGGGTGGTGCAAAGAGATAACCTGATGCAGAGGCACGGCCTGGGGGACGTAGTCCGGGACAGAAGAGCATACAACCTGAGGACGAGGAGAGCTGATCCCAACAGTCTTCGCAGACAATGAGTTGGGATGGAGCCAGGGAGAGAGAGTTCAGCGCCACATATTAATATAGGAAAGATAAAGGTTCGGTCTAATTTTGTTTTGGTATAACTGGAAATACTCCAATATCTACATATTGTTCTATTAATCGGGTAATGGCATACTTGACAATTTACGTAAGAGTATATACGTACATCTATTTTAAAGACAATATTTCAATTGTATCGATGTGTTATTTTTTTAGTCAAAAACGGATTTGAACATGTTTGATTCATACTCACTAACATCACGTTTAGAAGAGTAAATCTTCACGTCGCACAGTGGTTTATTACTGAAGATCAACGTGGAAAACCTTGGATTATGTTGGGTGGATAATTTATAACCTTTTTAATCTCTTATAGATTAGGGATTTCTAATATCCGTGTAAGTAGCATCTAATTATAGTAGGAATCTTAAAAATATTTAATTCATATAATTTTTGATAGGCATGAAATGTATAAGTAATGAAAATTTTCAGGAAGAATGTGCATTGAAAACTTGTGTTTAATGCGATGAAATTAATGGAAAAAAACACGTTGAGGTGGTTTGGACATTTGAATAGATGAGTGACGAAAACGAACTAAATAAATTAAAAATGCAACCAACAGAATCAACTGAACTAAGTCGTGATAAAGAACGTTCGAAAAAAAGTATAGTTGAACCTAGGAAATGAAATTTTGAAAAAAATGAAATGTGAAAATTATGAGAGAAACAAACTGTAAGACAAGATATAATGTATAGATGTGGAGCAAGCGAAGGGAGAATGTAATGATAGGAAAGTTTGGGGCTCTTTTTTCTGCCTACCCTTGAAGAGAAATGGCGTGACAGTATGTATGTACTCGTATGATAGATGGGTATCATCAGTAAGTAATAACAAATTACAGTTTCTTTAAAAAGAGTTAAATGCCACTTTCATATATTTAAATTTATTCGTATGATACCCCTCGACATATCTGAGTTGATGGAGCGTACACGAGGAAGAACATGGTAAGGAGACTATATAACTCTAGTACTTTGTTTAAGAACCACTAGAGTAGACACAATAGTTTGTCATCGCACGTATTTAAGATATTAATTCATAACTAGATAACAATTATTACAACTTATTATTTTAATACTAATTATTTAACACGTACATGTCCTCTCGTTCAGATTCTTACATTTCATCACATTTAATCAGACCTTGGTCCTCCCTGCTAATACTATATGTGGACTACTCAGGTAACAGATGATGCTTCGGAAGCCTGTGCGCATAACGGAAAGGTAGGTAGGACTTGCTCTCGTAAGCCCCCAGGACAGCGATTAGAGGATACTGTGGTCATGTTGGCTTTTATAGAACTTCACGGTCCAAGCGAGAATGTGTTGTTAGAGGGATTTTCCACGCCGTTCAGCGTGAAGTCGGGAAAGGTTTTTATTCTGGGACGGGTGTTGAAGGAGATCTTAATTGCCTTGTGGGTGACGCTCACACAACCCAAATATTTAGGTGACGCTCACACTACCCCAAACGGATACATCATAGGTCAAGATGGGACAAATGAGGGTTTTATAGAGGAGGAGCTTATTTTTGGGTGAAAGGAAGCTGCGTCGGTGGAATATCAAACTGATAACTCCGATGCCCTTTTGAACCCTCTGTCTAATGGAGCTGCTAAATGTGGTGTGTTTAGTTTTTTTGGGAGATTCGAGCTAATAAATTTGAGTCCATCCATTTTTCAACTGGATTTAATTCTTCCTTCGATTTTGAAAATACATCATCCCATGTTTTGTCCTCAAACAGAAGAACCGTTGATTCCAGAACCTGGATATATGATACTTTTATAACCAATTAAAAAATAGTTTTAAAATTTTTTTTTATTTAAATTCTAGTAATTCAGATGACTTATGAATTGATTTGGTATTAATATTGAAGCATTATTTTCGACAGAATGATTAAAAAAAATCCATGCTATAAACTAACACTTAAGTGATATGCCTGTTTCACTTCACAAAAAAACGTTGTCGAGCTGTTGTAGAGGTGCTCGTAGATATCTTATCTCCAACTCCAATTACAATTAAGTAGTGTGTTAAGTATGTTATATGCTTATTTCCATAATAATTACTACTGATGTATTTCTTTGAAATATCAAGGCATAATTTTCCAGCTGATAACTTTCGTAGTCTTGTTGGTAAGACGCTTAACTTCTACTCGGGGTTTTCAGGTTTGATTTCGATGGTATCCGAAAAAAAAATCGTACCAGTCTGGTAAAAGAGTAGATGTTTTGTTGCCTCTCAATGTGCGGTAGTATTGCTAACACGCGTTATTAACCCTTTCTTTCTTGTGATGTGTAACTAGTACATATTGCTTCTAAAAACTTTAATATCTCTATAAATGTAATAAATACTGAGTTCAGATTTTAGGTATTCTTCAGTAATACATTTACGCATTGAATGAAAAAAATAATATTAATAATAATTAGCACTTATCGGCCACATCAGAGATATTTTGTGCAAATCGGGAATAAATTCACCAATACAATCAAACGTGTGCTAGTGTGTGACGTAGGTATATTCATTCTAAAAACCCGTTATGGGGGAGAAAGCGACGCTATTCACGTCTCACTCTCACTCTACTTCGGTATATGGGAACGCAAGAAATATAATCTCAGTTCGCTCGCTTCTCTCGCTTAGTAGCCAGCTGGCTTTCGTTCGAAGTGATCGTTTCGCCCGTTTCGTGAACACCGTCCGATGTTTTTTTCCATGTTTTCAGCAATTAAATTTCAATTATTATCCCTTTTTTTTCTTTAAATTTAATTAATTTAAGCGATTGGCTATGAATATTCTTATTTTTCCGATTTTAAATCGATCATTTTTACATGTGTATTGAATACACATCACCGAAACGGGCGGATTTCTTTAGCACAGGAAGGGAAAGGTTAAGCACGATTTCTGTGTTCATTAACTCAAAAAATCGATTAACGGGAATAGAGACAATATTGTCATCCGACCACACTCTTCAATGTGTCTGAATCACCAATTTGAATAATTTGAAGGGTATGAATGAAAAAATCCATGATAAGAAATTTTCGGAGCAGGTTTTCAAGTAAGCAAGCACTTTAATGCAAGTTCATTATGAAGATTATTTTTTTGGCATTGAAGTGTTAAATCATCCTGTTTCAAAATCCTTATGACTTTGAAGGTGTCTTTTGAAAACATTTCTTGCTACATTGTGGTTCTATGTTGCTTGCTACCAAGAGTGCCGCTCCTCCCATCAGCTGTGGGTCGGGACGCATACAAATCAGGTTCTCAAATCGAGATTCAAAAACAAAGCCCCAGGCGGTCTTGGTTCTCCACTGTACTACGCAAAAGCCTGGGTGCCCTCACTGGTGTAACGGACATGTTTATTATTCTTTTGTTATCCATTTATTATTATTGTTGTTTCTTTTGTTATTCTTGTTATATTGTTTTCGTATAATATGTTATGATTAAAAAAAAAATACGAGAAGATAATTCATAGTAATAGAACATGTAAACGTATGTCCAAAAATATCACATATAGTATATTTCAAGGCAATGGAAAAGGAAATACAATTAAGAGCTATATAAACTATCAAAAGGTTCATCTCATAATATTCTCCCAATCGAGATACACCCCTATCAATAGAATTGGTGCATGGCCGAGCGGTAACGCGCTGGACTTCTGTGCCAGAGGTCGTCGGTTCGAGCCCCGCGCTGTGCTGCTACACCTCTTGAACGAAACAGGCACTTTTTTCCCCTATTTTTCGAGGGTATTAAGGATACCTATAACTTCGGTCATATCAATTATTTAAAAAGAAAAGAGGGCGAACCCAGCCGCGAGGACTTCATATATGTTTAAGCCCACACCCTTATACACGTAAATAATATTATTGGGTGTTAACATAGGTTGTGTCCGTTCTTTTCCAATTTCAAAATGAGCACCAAAAATTAAACAAAATGGTAAAAATTATACATCATTCGAAAGAAAAATTTCTGCCCTATTAGATAAAGTGTTTGCTTTTACGTTACATATATTATTTTATTTGAATACAAGCCTTCAAAATGGAATGTCATGTAGACGAAAGTGAGCATTTTCGACACCTCCTTCTGTTCGCGTTCAATCGAGGGAATAAAGCTGCCAAAGCTGCTCGCGATATTTGCGAAGTGTACGGTGAAGATACTACGAATAAAAAGACAGCTCATCCATGTTTTTTGCGTTTCAAAGACGGTAATTTCGAGCTGAAAGCCATGGAGCGTTCCGGACGACCAGTGGACTTGATGAGAACCGCTCAAACCATAGTATTTATTTCACCATATCCTGAAAACATTCTCCTAAAATAGCGAAATTTCTCAACTTGCAATCTTTGATTGTTCACTCAGACATTGCAATTACTTAGAGAATATTTTGTTTCAACAACTATATTTCTGAAATAATAACATAAATGATTATTAAATTCAAATAAATTTTATTATCACAATACGGGAACAATGTGTTATTGAAAACTTGTCGATGTTGCTTGAAAGTTTGCTTGGAAAACTTTCAAAGCACATCTTCATAAGAGGATATCCGTAAAACCATGTTCACTAATTAAAACCAATGTCGTAATCCACCGTACCATTTCCACGGGGAATGCTTTTAGATGTGTTAGGGCTAACTTCCATTTTCCTTAGTCTCAAAGTTTTCAAAACTTGCGATTGTAATATCTAACTTAAATAGTTTTGTCCTTTGCTTTTCTCAAATAAAATATCAATTTTAATTTTGACTGTGGTAAATAAAATAATTAAAATATTATATCAACTAGTTATTTCCATAAATATATTTTATTATTTACATAAATGGACTAATTGATAAGACACTTTATAACGAACTCAGGGGTTTCGGGTTCAATTCCTAGTTGTGTTCTTCTCAGTTCTTTTTCCACGTCCACGTTTCATTTCCATGAATCAAAGCAAGCACTAGAATACTGATGTGGACTATAATCTTAGCAGATTTTGATACTATCCGGTTTGACTATATACGTTTTAGTGACCCATTGACCTTGTTTTCTATCGCTACATGTCATTCGATATATTTCATAGCTCTTCTATCATCTGAAAAAACATTATAAAAATTGCAGAGTTCTTTAAGTTGATCTGATATTTTATACTCACCCATATATCGCACTTGCTTTTTCTTTCCTACTTTTCTCTCCTAATGACTTGGATTATATGTTTGTATTAATTTTAAAAAGAGTATATTGAAAACGACAAAAGCCTAACTATTTTTGCGAAGTAACTGAAAGGTCTAAGATCTATCACATCTGAAATAAACGTCCAAAACTTAAGTCGTAAATATTCTTGTAAAATTGATATTTTATAGAAGTTGCTACACCAGTGCACGACCCAAATGGCTCCTCGATACCTCGGCTGGACTGGTCGGAGCCACTCCCGGAACAACGAGTTTATTGCCAATATTTTCCTCGACTTAATTGCACAGGATGGGGCGTGCTGGCTCAAACTACTCTGTGCTATGGATAATTCGAATATGAAGACCATATCTAATATTTAGTCGTATTTTCTTAACACCACCTTGATGATGAAGGCTACATCGCTTTCAAAATGTCGGTAATTTCAATATTTAATAATTATAATAATCATCATCACCCTGTCGTGTAGTTCATGACTGAGCATCGTGACTCCCGTGATAGTCTCCGACGACTCCTCTCCATCCATCCCTACACTCTGCGGCTCGAAGGGCAATTATTAAGGGTAGCTCTATTGCATATCTCACTTGGTCAGTTCAACATCATGTAATTCTTCCCCTGTTGTGTCGTTCTTCTATGCTTTCAGCAACCACAAAATCGGAGGGCTCGACGAAGGCATATATTGTCAACAATCTGTAGGTGATTCTCAGTTCTTCGACATTGAAGAGGTTAGTTTGTCTTGCTGTCCAAGGAATTCGTAAAATCCTTCTCCAGCATTACATTTCGAATGCATCTATTCTACATCTCTCGCTTGCTCTCAAAGTCCAAGTCTCCGTGCCATACATAAATATTGCGAAGACGAGAGACTTACCTAGGCGCATTTTCGTCTTGATAGTGATAGTTCTGCTCTTCCATATCTTTTCCAGCTTTGACATCGCATTTTTGCCATTACAGTTTTTCTTTTTACCTCAGCCTCGCATCCTCCGTTGTTGGTTATACTGGAGCCTCAGTAATAGAATTTGTGCCAGAGAGATGTTCGGAGAAGAATATAATTTTGAAGATGATTTATTCATCATCTAATAAAGTAACTGTTACAAATCGATCTGATAATAGAGCAGGGTGTTGTAAAACAGAAATTTTGACGTTAGTTTTTTGCGTTTGGGATATGAATAGCGTGTGCAGCTTTCGGAAGCACTTAAAGACAAATCTTTTTGAGAAGTCTTATCAAAATGTATGATGGCATATGAATGCTACACATACTCGTATACACTACACTACATCTCAAGCCGAATTTATAACTATCACGTATCGGAAGATATACTAAGGTATCTTTGTAGCTTGTCTTTTTTTTTTTGGTAAATTTTCTGTGATTTTCTTAACAGATATGTTTTTCTGAATGCGGGGATTGATTTCGAATTGCAGATGCGGGGAAGTACCTAATACAATGGCCGTAGTTACTATATTCCTTATAGTCAACGTATGTATGTTTGTTATATAATATTTTTAATCTGTCAATAATAATGGGTCCAGCCCCGAGTTGAGAAAAGTTTGCAGTCTAAACGGCGGTATATAAATTGCCCTTATATATTACTAGTGATCTGAACTTTACTAAATATATCGCCAAGAATAGCATATAATGGAGAGTGACGATTCGTCACGCAGATACACCTTATAAATGAAAAAAATTCGAAGAGTTAAACTCCATTTATTCATTTATTTTTCAAGTCCTTATGCATATCACAGGTTTCCTCGATTCGTACAAGGACCAAACATAACAAGTACAAAAAACTGTTTAGAACAATTCAAAATACAGCGTAATGAATAATATGAAATTTTTTATTATTTCAAGTACATATTACAATAAATTTAAGAGTTTTTTTCCTGGAGGAGCTGAGCGATACCTGGAGGAGCTGAGCGATACGTGAAATACGTCTATACCTATATAAGGACACACACGGTTAAAAATTGTGATTGCTCTACCTACTGGCATTTCCAAAGGGACGTTAGTTCAACTTATAAGTTGATAAAACAATCTATGGGTGCATTGTCTCAGATAATTATGTCGAACATACAAACCGAAAGTATTCATGACGGATAGGTTAACTAAATCACCCCTGAGCAAACAAAAAAAGAGAACATCCAATCGAAGAAATATTCCACTCTCTAATGATCTGTAACTAAGCATCCCCAGTAAGAAGTCACTTGGATAAAATCAGGGATAATATTCATACTCTCTCAAGTAGAGACAGCGGAAATCGATGATGATGTTAAGATACAAGAAAAAACTCCACAAAAAAGGGAACAATATTTTAATCTAGTTTATCAGATCAATCCATGGCACGTGTCTTATGAATAAATCATCTCAAGTGGACCCATGAATCTGTCATGTTTCGGTTGTGGTATCACTGTTGAAAGACATTTACCAATGTTATGTTTATGTTGTATACCATTAGTTCAACAGATGTTGTTTGTTTTTTTTGTGTTATTTTTTATCGATCTGTCTTATAATGTTATTTAAACAATCTTTTTTACTGCCCACTGAAATATAAATGTTTAAGTAGTTGGACATTAATTTTTATTCTCTTTTCAAGAATAATTGTCTAATATAGTTAACTAATCTGGCTTCTCATAATGGAATATTGTTTCCGATACAAAAAAGTATTTAGGAGTAACATGAGAAGCGCGCCCCAAGATTGGGCGTATAGAACGAATGAAGAAGAAAGACTAAAAAATCTAATATTTTTGTTGCAAATGTGAGTGGAAGATGTGGTAGACATCGAATATGTGACACAATTACTAAACAATGTTTAAGAATATCCGAAGTGAAACGAGATAGCTGTACGACCGGCCTTACCAAATAAGCAAGAATGTCGGCGTTTTATAAATAATTAAAAAATCAGGAAAAACTCACAATATATGGGAGGTGCCTTTAGAGAGACTAAGGAGCTTTTTTGATTATCTATATAACTCATCATGCCATATCCCTTACGGCAGTGATTTTCATACTTCCTGTGTTCGTGGACCAGTTAACCAATTCTAGACTAATCCTAATCCATCATGGACCAATATTTTTGTGAGAATAAAAAAATAATTTTAAAACGAAGAAAACTGATTTGAAATAACACTTTTTTATTTATACAGTGGATTTATAAGAATGTTACTATTACACATACAATACGCATATAGATGCAATCATAAAATCGAAATATATTTACAAAATATTTAAAATAAGTTCATTTAATTTTTTTAATAAGACAAATGAGCTTTTGCATATTCTTCCTTATCTTTTTGACGTGATCAATAAAATAACATATTTTAAAAATTATTTGAAAAAAATTACTAACGTAATACGTTAATAAAACACTTTGACGCGCACCTTGTGCAGAAGTACTCGTATTACATTTTTTAAAATATTTTAATAAATATCAAACAATATAAATAAAAACCCAACATAATACCAAAGGAAACCAAATAATTTAGATAATTCATCCCGGCATGCACTACTTTTTCACGCTTAGTTGTCAAAATTATAGAAAGTCCATATAATACCAATATTAATTACTGAACCTGTGTTGTCTTGTTTTGCAGGAGTACTACAAATAATTTGTTGCAATAATTATAAAAATAAAAGGACAATTTGTATAGCCCCGTTAAGAGAGTAAAATCTTACTCGGAAATCGAACCCACTATTATTGACATTAAAAACTAGGTAATTGTGGGATAAAATATAATGTTTTGCTGGGTACGTTCGAGAAAAAAACAAGACAGATGCACAATACAATTTCATGTAAAAGCTATAAATTAAATGGATTAGGTTTTATTGCCTATTGTTAATTGTGATTTTTTAAAACTCGTTGTAAAATTACATTAAAGATTTTTCAATGTTAATTTATCAAAATACAGTCCATCGCCACAGTCAAAATACTCAAAAAACTCGTAGTAAAATACATCCGTTAAATCATAATCACAAACAACAAACTCAAGCCATCCAAACTAGAACAACTTCATCACTTGACTTTGATAAGAAGTCAAGGTTATATATAAGTCTATACAGTGTCCTTAATCACAAATAATACACTCAAGCCATCCTAACTAGAACAACTTCATCACTTGACTTTGATAAGAAGTCCAGGTTATATATAAGTCTATATAGTACAGTGTCCTTAATCACAAATAATACACTCAAGCCATCTTAACTAGAACAACTTCACTTGACTTTGATAAGAAGTCCAGGTTATATATAAGTCTATACAGTGTCCTTAATCACAAATAATACACTCAAGCCATCCTAACTAGAACAACTTCATCACTTGACTTTGATAAGAAGTCCAGGTTATATATATAAGTCTATACAGTGTCCTTAATCATAAATAAAACACTCAAGCCATCCTAACTAGAACTACTTCATCACTTGACTTTGATAAGAAGTCAAGGTTATATATAAGTCTATACAGTGTCCATAATTATTGCTTAATCTGTGTAGCCATAGATTTCTCACGTCGTGTATTTTATTTGTATCCATCGTAGCATTCAATTTGACTTCTTTAAAAAATAAATGTTTCTTACATAATGATCTGCATCATTTCACATGTATTTTTTCGACGTTTATGCTTGTTTAACTTTTCTCACATTAAATCTTAAAATAATTTTGTCGTTTCTCAAATGATTCAACACAATACAAGGGGCGCGCGGCACACTAAATAATATTCCCATTGATCTTGTGATTTTGAATGACTAATTGAGACTATTTTTGACATCAGCTTTCAAAGTGAATTAATATTTAAACAATGTATGTAACGCAACCCTTCAGCATACCAAACCCATGTATGATTCCTGAACACGTGTTTTGACACGGTTCACTGCAACAGTCCCACGATAACGAATGTCTTCCTGAAGTCATCAGTAGGAACAACAAAATTGAACTAATGTTGATTTTTTTTTACTGAAGAAAAATTCTAAAAAGAACGAGTACATTTCCTAACTGATATGCACACTACGCACAAACACTACCTACT
This sequence comes from Odontocerum albicorne, assembly GCA_949825065.1. Lineage (NCBI taxonomy): Eukaryota > Metazoa > Arthropoda > Insecta > Trichoptera > Odontoceridae > Odontocerum > Odontocerum albicorne. Next base: position 34,590,930 of record OX463849.1, on the reverse strand, counting down.
TTTAGGAAGTGTTTATCTAAATTTATAATATGAACACTACACACAAACACTAGACTCCTCCTAAGTGATATGTGTTACTATCATATCATATATTGACGGCTCCATAAAGATTTATTTGAACTTCGTCTTCTTTTGGTAATTTTCTAAGAATCATACTGAAGAAATATAGAATGTACACTCAGAAGAAAACATGGGGTGAAAATGTATGATATAGTACGGAATGAAGTGATAAGGGATGAATGTGAACTTAAGGCTGATGTGTTAAGTAAGGTGAAAAATTGCACATTGTGATGGTTCGAGCATGTAGAACGATTGAATGAAGGAAAACTAACAAAACAAATTAATAATGCAAATGTTAGTGGAACGCGTTGTAGAGAAATACCGAAGGAAGTGTTGTTGGATCAAATGAATTATATTTTGAACAAAGAAAATATAAAAAGTTACAAAAATCGTAAGGAATAGTTTTGTTGTGGAAAAGGTGAAATATTTATGCCGAAATAGAAAGTTTAGAGCTCTGTCGTTTCTGCCTACCCCAACGTTGAAAAGGAATTATTATATTTTTGTATAAACATTTAACCGTGGAGTAGGCAAATAGATCAGATCTCTATTTTTTTTTTCAATCAAACCGTAAATTTTCGCCTTCTCCATATTTCTACATCTCGTGATATAAAATCTTCCACAATTCCTTTCAATATTTTTTTATCTGGTCAACCAACCACATGTTTCCCTGTCTACCTTTTCAACACACACCTTTGACTTTACACTTTTATACTTAATAATTTTTTTGTCATTCGTTCTCTCCACATGTCCAAACCATATACATGCTTCCTTCTTCATCTTATTTAAAACACCACTTTATCCAAGTATTCATTTCTAATGCGTTCATTCTGCCTTCTATCATACATTAACACTCCACATTTATTCGCAGAGCAGACATATTTACTGTATTAATTTTATTTTTATCTTACTGCTAAATCCACGTTCCACTACCATTAGTATGACATCTTATATTTTAATGTCAATTTTATTCTCACTTCTTAAAAATAAAGACAAATCTTAGTAAAAATGTAAGAAAAATATTTAATTGTTTAGTGTTTTACATTAATCTGAAACGCTGTCAAGTCAACATCATTGTATTACGGAAGGTCATTCAAAGGGTACACGTGTAATTCCATGTTTACGCCTAACCATATTGCAGTGAATCGATTCTTCATTGTTATTGTAAAGAAATAGCCATTGTTTATAGACTAAATCACAAGTGAGAACGATACACGGCATGCTATTCGAAACGCATTAACTATTGGGAATAGATTTATCGTGGAATAGGATAATTTAAGTATCAAATTACTGGGAAAATTTTAAGTTTTTAATGATTTTGATCAGTATCATAAGGATTCACCCATACTTATTTAACAACCGTAGTTTTGTATTTCTACAACAGTATTCGAGTGCCAACTTTGATGTACGAGTATGTAAGTGTACTAAATATAGATAGACGTGAAAAAGACTAAAGGTGCCGAATAAATTCTGTGGAATAAATAAGAGATTAGAGATTAATGTAAAAAAGTGATGTATGTAAGTGTTGTAAATATAGATAGACGTGAAAAAGACTAAAGGTGCCGAATAAATTCTGTGGAATAAATAAGAGATTAGGGATTAATGTAAAAAACTGATGTATTAAATAAGATGAATAATAACACTCTAAAATGGTTTGAACATCTAGAACGAATTAATATAGAACAACCAACAAAACAAATATACAGTGCTAGTGTGAAAGGAAAACGTGGTAGAGGAAGACCAAGGGAATGATAGTCAAATAAAGCGAATGATATTTTGAAAGAATGCAAGAGGCGAAAAATGACATGTTGCGATTGGAAAGTTTTGTGTTCTCTCTTCTCGGCCTACCTCGACAGAGGACGGTGTGCTAGAATATATTTATGTACTCGTATCATAGTTTGTATTTTAAAGTAAGCCCATACGAACTGAGTCTGCATTCAAAAAAATATTCAGCCACCATCCTCCTCTACTCTTACAGTGTTGAACTTAATATGTCTACATTTGAGTCAGCTACATGTTGTACGCTCGGCACATTGTTACTACTAAGGTAAAGAAGCTGCAGCTACACTGAACAAAGCAGATATTTTAAGAGAGCGAGACTACGTTCCAGAGTCACAAGTGAGTCCCCAAGACCATTCAAGACTTTGTAAAAAAAATACAAGATCAAAAGTACATCCAGGAGCCTCAAGTGATTGAAGATCGAAAAAATACAACCATCACTATATGGCTCAAGAATATTTAGCAGCCCCTCCCTATGACATATACACCTTAAAAAAGGCCGCAGGACCGCACCAATTAAACTAACGTGTACCTTAAGTAAGGGTTTCATACTACAGAGACATATGGTTGCTTTTTACCAGTGACTTGTGCAATAATTTCTTAATAATTAAACTTATTAAGCAAATTCTTCAAACAGGCGATGATTCTTTTGCCTGCACTCTTTTTTATGAACTTTCTCCTGCTCTTTCTCTTCTTGTTATTTATCCAAAACACTCTACTTTTCTATTTCAAATGTTGACTTTTTTTTTTATCTTTATTCATACTTTTCAATGTATTACTGACTTTTAATCCATGTAATTTCCTTTATTTATGAATACACGTATTTTATTTAATACTCCTTGTTTGATGGTTAGCATCATTGCCTTGTTGTTTAAACGCTTGTCTTTCAAGCTAGGGGTTGCGGGTTTGATTCCCGCTGGTACCCAAAGAAAACAAAAACATTCCGGTGTGCTCCGATCGTCTCACTTCGGTGTGTCATCGGATCTAGAACATCGGTGTGACCGGCGAGTTTGCAGGTATACACTGGCTCACGTTATTTGAAAAACTCAACTGTACAGTTTCGCTTTTCAACTAAATTGGCGTTGGAATAGTGAAGGGATTCTCGACTACGAGGCCTAACAACTACCACAGTACCTAGATTTAAAAAAATATCTTGTCTTGTTTTCACTCACGGCTTCTGTATTTTTTGGCTGGCTGGAACAGAATTTTACATACCAATAGCCCCGCCAGGTTGTACTGTAAACAATGAAAGTGTTATGCTATGCGATGAAAGAAATTTTGTTATATACCTCACTACGAATGTACGGTGAGACCAATGCGAAAACATTTTTTTTTATTTCCTGTAGTCGGCGTACGAGTCTAAAGTTTAGCATTTGTACTAAGTCTCTATTGTATAACATCTTAAACTGTCCCGCCGCCCCTTCTTATCTATCCCAAAATTTTCAGCATCTTTCCGATCATGGACTAGCGCTCAAACAGAGATTGTTTATTGGCCTTTTCAGTTCATCGTTTTTCTTTTTTTTACGTCGTCCTTTACTGTCTATGCAGTGAGACTTTGGAATCAGTTAGAAACCAGTGTTAGGCTCGCTCCGTCCTTGGCATGTTTTAAGAAGCAACTGAAAAAACTCTTCAAGTCTAGCCAGTACTATAACGTGTTTCTTAACTGATTTTTTTTTTCTTTCGTCTCCACCATCCCTTCTTTTTCCTTTGATTGATTATATCTCACTTTATATGAAAAGGAATGTTCGGGTGACTACCCGTCTTTGTGGGGTTTGTGGGCATATGCTCACGTATGTGTTCATGAATTTTGTGAGGATGGATAGTCATTTGAATGTTTTTTTGCGGCCATGTAACTTGCTTCAATTACTTTTGTCTGGTTGGTTGGAAGGGACCCCACCAGATTGTATTTCAATTCCTGACAGGTTTACTTCTGGGCTGATTTTACTATTAGAATATATTATACAATATCTGAATTTTTTTTTTCTTTGGCTTACTCGTATAAACTGCTATATGTAAATTCTTAAAGAATTCTATCCAGGCACATATTTTTCTCTTGTTTGACGACCGAACACCTCGTGATGCAAACTCTACTAATGTAAAGGCTTTTTATCTCTGATTGAATTTGATATATTTGATCAAGCCACGTTTTCCAAATCTTCCAAAATCTCTCGTACCTTCTACACGTAGATACTCGTATATTATTTTACAAATTATTTTTCTAAATATTTCAATATTCTTCTTTCTTCGTGTCCGAACTCTCTTGATTTCCTTTCTTCTTCTTTCAATCTCTATTTTTTTTAATATCTTCTATTATTTTATTGTTTTTTTTTTACATATTCTAAGTAACATTCTTATTTATTTAACGTTCATCGCTTTTTAACCTCGTTCAGGTTTGGCTTGCTTATTCTTATGTTAGGACTAATATTCCAATGTGAACAGTTTAGGTTAGGACTAATATTCCAATGTGAACAGTTTATGTTAGGACTAATATTCCAATGTGAACAGTTTATGTTAGGACTAATATTCCAATGTGAACAGTTTATGTTAGGACTAATATTCCAATGTGAACAGTTTAGGTTGGGACTAATATTCCAATGTGAACAGTTTAGGTTAGGACTAATATTCCAATGTGAACAGTTTATGTTAGGACTAATATTCCAATGTGAACAGTTTATGTTAGGACTAATATTCCAATGTGAACAGTTTATGTCAGGACTAATATTCCAATGTGAACAGTTTAGGTTAGGACTAATATTCCAATGTGAACAGTTTCTTCAAAATGGATTCTTTATCCTTATCATCACATTCGTGTCACAAAGGATAATCACAATCACAACGAAATATTTATATATCAACAGAATTTCTGAGAAAATTTTAAATATTAACTATTGCAGAACTAGAGAAGTATTGTAGAATTGGACAGAAAATTGATGTTCCAATTCTGAGAAATGATTTTGCACCATCTAAATCTATTTAATATTATAGGAAAGATCATTATCTACTTTATTACGGGTCATGCATGCCTCTTTTCTTGGAAATCCTCGAGAATCTTGAATCTGCTTAATTTGCTCCAGGAGTAACACAACGGTTATGAATGTTAATATTTTTTCTATAAAATGCCAAGTTTCCTGATTCCTTACTATCTTTTCCAATTTCTCATCCCTTTCTCTTAGCTGCAGATGTAATTTATAATATTCGTTAAATTTAAATCCTTAAATTATTCATGGTATCTTTTAAACTTGCAACTCTTTCTTTTATAATTAATATTTATAATATTAAGTTCAAGGGGTTGAATAAATTATATAAAAACGCGTGCAGTGAAAAAAATACACGGAGTGAATTAGTTTGGCATAATATGAATTGAAATTATTAAGGATGAATCTAAACTTAACGCTGATGTATTGAATAAACTATCTATGGCAATATGAAATATTTTAAGCAAATATACAATAGAACAAATTAATGAAGAAAGGCTTATGAAATTAATATATAGTTAAAATATGAGTGTAAGACGTGGTAGAGGAAGAATAAGAAAATTATGATTGTATCAAAATCACAATGTACCAAAATCACAATGTACCAAAATCACTATATACCAAAGTGACTTTTTTGTGTAATGTGATTATGGTTGGATTTTTTATACTTATGACTACACTATTTATCTGAACTACCTGCCTCAAGACGGATATATGCCTTCATAAGCATGGGAGTGCTTTATATACGAATATTTCATTGTAAAAATTAACAAATCAAGTGAGTAAATTAAATTTTGAAAGAAGAAAATATAAATAGTCAGAAAAATCGGAGGAGCTGTACAAGAAAGAATACGAATGTAACAAAGATGGAGGATATATGTCGAGATAGGAAAATGTATCCTCTGTCTTTTCTGCCTTTCCCGACAGGGAAATGACAGACGGCGGAACTAATTACCGAGTGTCGTAAGACTCGCACCCTCGTGTACTTGTTTCCAACAGCAACTTAAAAAATATTATATCTCCCTTCAATGATGAAATGTATTTCTCCATATCTCTTATTTTATGGTCTTTTTCATTCTGCATCTCCATTCCCGATCTTTGGCGGCGTTTTTAAATACTTCATTTTACTGATATTTAGCTTTTAGTGTATTTAAGTTTTGTGTTTTACTCGTTTAAAAATAAAGTTGAAACCTTTTAACTAGGAATCGGGACCAATCTACGTTACTCTGCTCTGGTTTATCGGAAGAGATTACCGGTTGCCAATAAACTAGCCATTTGAGATGGTTCAGCTATGTATAAAAAAAGAATGACATACTCGTATAAGAAAATTTAATCGTGTAGCTTGGTAACAACGAGAAGTTTGAGAATATTTGAAATTACCAAATTAGTACTGAGCTTGGAAGTAGAGGAGAATGATAGAAAATAGTGGGCAGTGATCTTCTTCATCATCATCATCCTGCAGTATCCCTTTTGAGATATGGAGAGAGAACAGATATCCACTCCATTCTATCATTTTTCTAATTAATCTCTACTACATTCTATAGTACCACTGTTGTAAATATTTTTTTACCATTTATATATTCTGAATGAATTATACTGGCGCGCCCAATCTTGATTGCTTAAATATCATCAAAATTATATGTAAGTACATACTTAGATACCATCACGCCGTTTCCCTGTTGAAGTAGGCAAAGAAGACATAGCGCCAGACTTTCCTATCTTGGCACACATATTTCACCTATGTCACGTCCATAAACCTTCTCATATAATTCGTACGATTTTTTAACTTCTTACATTTCCTTCTTTCTAAATATTACTTTTTGGTCCAACCATACTTGACTTGGTTTTTTCCTCTACCACGCTTTCCTCTCATATTTCCATCGTATGTATATTTATTTTGTTAGTATTTATTAATTCGTTTCTTCTACATGCCCAAAGCATTTAAAAAAAATCGAAAATATTGAAAAGAATCTCCTCTTTTGTTGGGAGCTGAAGTTTTTGTATGCTTATGTCCAAAATTTTACGTGACACAGTTAAATATAATGTTAGTTATAGCATTTTTGGATTCAGTTAAACGGAAGCAAAACCTTGCGATATTGCATTAAGGCTTCAAATGAAAGTATTATAAATATGTTCAACAAAGAGGGCAGCGATAGGGAACAAGGTAAACGAAGAATTTGACGCAATATACTGTGCTATATACCATAATCATATTACAAGCAAATTTGATAGTTAATAATTGGTAAATGGTGTCCACCTTGACGATTAGGAATGAAATTACAAATTAGCAGAAAAATTGCGTAGATGTGTGTTCTACGAATATTTTTTTGAGTATCAATGTATGACAGAATTCTGAATGAAGACACCAGAAATAAATGCATGCATAAAGTGAATGTTTAAATTAGATGAAGAAAGGAGCTTTTAGATGGTTTAGATATGTGGAGAGAATAAATTATAAACGAATGACTAAGCGAGAATACAAGTGTAAGATGTGTGGGGAAGAGGTAGACCCTGTAAAACGGCCGGATCAAGTGGACCAGATTTGAAAGATGATGAAGTGAAAAGTACGAATAAAAAATATTGTGCATGTTGATATATATGAATGTGAAGTAGGTGAAAGTTTTGTGCTTGGATGGAAAAGCATAGAGGACTGTTTTATTCGCTTTACTCGCAAGGGATACGAAGGGATTACATACATGTATGTATGTCTACCAAACGAGTACATGTCAATCTTCTAAAAAATATTAAATACCACAGAATTGTTAGTATTTTAACCTAATTTTAATGAAACTTCTTTTAGGTGTTATAAATTACAGTTATTTAGAGGTGTTGTAAACCACAGTCAAAATTCTGGATATTAATCGGAGAATTCTGACCCAGCTTTATGTCTAATGGAGGCAACAAAACTTTACTTGAATTCTCCGGTGGTTCCTATAACATTTTTCATACCAGCCATAGGTTTTCGTTGAGGCTTTATTTTGTAGTGGTCACTCCTAGTGAGACTGCCCCTTTCACATATAAAGCAACAATGTTTGGTATACCCGTCTTGCAGACCAACTATTGTGGTATCGCGATCATATTCATATCACCACATCATTCGTGTTCCCCTTTGTTTATATTGCTTAGTTTATACGTTTTATATTTTTTGTAATAACAGTATAACATACTGTGAAATTATATAGTGTGAAATTTCGAGCTATGAAATTACATACTGTAAAATTACATACTGTATAAAATTTATTTGTTTAACACATTCACTGCGTATAAAATGTCATACAGAGATGTTGAAAATTCGCGAATTTTTTAAAACCCATAACTTTGTTAAAAATCAAATTCTACTTTCTATTGAAACATCATATACAAGTGTATTCCTTCGTGTCTTCAAAACTCATGAAACCGGCGACAAATCCTTATCGGGAGACGTTTATGAGTGCACTCAACATTCAAGGCTATTTTGTATGGACACGGGAGCCGTGTTCGACGCAGTGAACGTGTTAACACAAAAATACGATGTCAAAGCTGAAAAATATTTTTAGAGCAGAACCATCACCGTGACGACTGAAATGGGCCTGGTTAAGTCTGTAGTCTTCACAATATTTAGGCATGGCGCTGTTGGACTTGAACTCAAGCAAGCGAGAGACGCAGAACAGATACATTTGAAATGTGATTCTGAAGAACGTTACTAATTCCATGAACAGCAAGGCGAACTAACACCACCAGTCTTGAAGAACTGAGAATTACGAGTCCTTCGATTATTTAAGCAAGGAGACAGTTTAGAAAGGCTTCTGGTTACTGGAAACGTGGAAGGATGACGCATAAGTGGAAGAGTCCCAATGCGTTGGACTGACTAAAAGAGATTTGCAACAGGACTACCCTTAACAACTTCTCTTCGAATCGCGGAGTGCAGAGGTAGATGGAGAGGAGTCGTCAACAGTCGTCAGGCTAACACGGGAGTCACGATGCTCAGTCATGAGCTACGCGACAGGGCTATGATGATAATTAACTATTAATTGTAAAACAATCTGGGGTCTAATGGCCAGGTGGTGATCTCTTCCAGCCTACCAGATAAAAGTAAATAAAGGAAATTACATGTTCACGAAACAAAATATTGAAATCATTATTCACCTTAACGAAATTCATGAACAAAATACTTAAAAATGAAAGTGAGACAACACAAATAAAAAAATCAGGAAAAAACGTAATACTACTGACTTGAAATTAAAGAGTTATTTTAGCCGCATTTTAAAACATGCCAATGACGGAGCGAGTCTAACATTAATTTTAACAGGCTGCAGAGTTTTTCTACATGGACAATAAAAGACGACTTAAAAAAAAAGCGTTGAACTGGGAAAGCCAATAAACAATCTCTGTTTGAGCACAGCGCAATTCCATGATCGGAAAGATGATGAATACTTTCGGCGAGATATACGGGTAGTATCCGTTACATTTACTTGTATAACTTAAAAGAAACAGTGATTTAAAAAGTGACTATCATTTTCGAATTCAGCACTCCAAAATCTATAAAGAACGGCTTATTTTGTTCTGTAAAAATGTTATTATTTATTCAGCCCCGGCCATCTCAAATGAGCTCTCCGGAAATAACGCATATGGTTCAATATCGATGCCTTACTTCTTGAGTAATTTCATAAAATTTCCCTCCTTGTTTAAGAAAATGTATGAATCAAATTGGCTGAGTATGAGTCGTTGAAAATTATAGTTGTTGAGAGAGGAAATAAGAGAGTGTGTGATGTGTAAGTGAATAATTAGAACAAGTTGAAGAAATTTAGTATTTTTTATATATGTGCACATCAGGTAAGCGTAAGAATAATGTAATATTATGGTAAGCTAAGCTGGCTATTCATATAACAAACTTGATTCCAATACGAAGGAAATAAATGTAAAAAATTAGAAAATTTGTAGGAGAAATACGATAAAGAGTGGGTGTAAAGGAGGCGATGTGTGTCGTGATAGAAAAATCTGACGTACGTCTTTTTTTTCTACCCTGACAGTCAAACGGCCTGATGGTATGTGTGTGCCTTTGTATGTCTTCAGCAAGTCGAAGACATTTTGTATGAAGAATGTTCATATCGGATTGCCACGGGAAATGCGATATTAAAAGAACTACAGCAGCAGACAATAGAATGAATTGCAGTGTATACAATGTGTTTACCGATAGATGTAGAGACTAAGGATGTATGTCGATCTGTCCTCTCATCCTACTCCATCGGGGAAATGGCATTAGGGTATGTACATATGTATGATCGCAACATTTTTTTAAAATAAGCAAAGTTGTCTGCTAAAAATGGAATATAAATCCCAATATTAGGATACCTATGTACGCGAAAATTAGATGAAGCAAAAAAATGGAAGTTTAGATAACCGCGATAGAAATGAGTTATTCGTTGTTAAGTATTATAATTGAAGACGCAAAAAGTGTTCAGATTGTCAGCTCTATTTATCCGATAATATTTCATATTAATTTAATGGCGTATTGCAGAGTGTGACGTTTGTTTATACCTCTCCACGACCGTGTGTTGTTGAGTGAACGGTTTATTTGAGCTTTTACGCAATAAAGCTTCTGGTTGTAAGAAAACTAACTGTATTTTTTACCCTTTCCACCAAGGCGTACGCTTGGTACCATTATAAGTCGAACCATAAGCCTGGAGATGTAAAAAACCAATGGTTCAAGTTTGCTAACGTTTTATTATAATTATATTTAATCCTATGGAAAAACAATGTGTGTGCAATACTTCCATCATAACCGTGTTTCCTAGTAAAAAATTTACTATTTTAAATTCACTTTTCATTTGATACAAATTTTTTTGTTACCCAATCACGTTAAACAATATGCAAATTACAAGAAAAAATAATCGACTGATAAAAGTCTACAAAAATAACATCTTATACTCATGATTCTCTGTGAGGACTCTTGTTATATCTACAATGTTTATGACACAGCTCAATTCACCCACCGAAATATAGAAGACATCAATATCAGAAAATTCGTTTAACAATATCATTCCATGTGCGAGTGGTGATGCTCATACTAGCTCGATTCGTGATACGGTACTAAAAAGCAATCTTGATTTACGATGGCGTAAATGATTGTTGTGTCCATTAAACAAATGTTAGGTCGATTAGCAAAGGGTTCGTTATTTTTTCTCTTAATAATTTGTTGTAGTCCCTTTAGTAAAATAGTGCGTTTTTTCCTGGTTTTCCGTCATCGTTTTTTTTTCTAAACTCTCTATTCTTTTTCTATCATTAATTTGTATTTTTTTATTCTTGTTGTCTATGTTTTTAATATTGTTTTTGATATTTCAGTGTTACATAGATTATTTTTCTCTACATTTTTAAAACATTTTCATGGTTGGTTTAATGAGATTGCTGCTCAGCAATTGAACACTTACATTGTAATTGAGCACTTAGGGCCTTTAAAAACATCTTTCTGGTTGGTTGGAAGAGATTGCCACATGGCAATAAACTCGCCAGGTAAAAAAAAAAAAAAAAAAAAAAAAAAAAGTTTTTACTAAAGAAATCAGTCTAAAAACATTGCTTGGATTTGTTTAAACCAGATTGGAACCTTGTTTTGGGACCATATACCATATCAGCTGTTTGTGATAAGGTTTATGGTCCAGATCTCCCCGCACTCACAGAATGGCGACTATAACATATGACACAACAGTGCAATACGTACTCCTCAAATCACTGACACAGGACGCAAATAGGTGGAAATAAACAAAACACTTATGTGAATAAATTCTAAGACCTCTCTCTCTCTAGAAATGTGACTTTGCTAGACCCACTTGTGCATATCATATGCAGTGCGGCCCACACCGTATCTCATCATATTTAAAATATACCACTCCTTCCGAGGAAGGAAAAACCCAGACATCTCTATCCTCGGGTCGCCCATAAGATGTCTGTTTTTTTACGTCACACTTCGTCCAATAAGACCGCCTTGTGATGGGTTTGTTGTCGATTTGATGGGTTTGTTGTCGATTAGTTGTCGATTAGACGGAGGGGCGGTGATTCTATTATTTCTGTAATACAGACAGAACAGACAGACAACCATACAGCTTTGGTGTTCCTCTAACACGCCTTCCCCTCGCACTTTCACTATATATTTGTTTTGTAAGTCTTTCTTCATTCACTCGTTTCACGTACTCAAACAATTTCAGAGTGCTTTCCTTCATCTTATTCATCACATCAGCTTTTAGTTCACTTTCATCCCTAGTCCCACCGAAGTCATTGCTGAAAAAAAAAAAAATGTTAAGTTAAGTAATAAAAAAACGTTAGTTGACCCCTGTCGGTGTGCCCGTGTGGTAGGGTACAGTCGTGGCTGGGCAGGGAAGCAAGGAGGGGGCAGGGCCGATCGCGCCTTACGAAACCAGTTTTTATTGGAGACTTTTTGCCCAGTGCACCTCTATGTGTATATATAGTGACGCGCGGCGCACGCCGGGGTCAACGCCGCTACCTGCCAGTGGACTATTTACACTTATAATTATTATTCAGAGATCATTCTTATGTTAAAAACACTTTACTACATATGTACTAAATTCACTAAGCGTTCCACGAATCAAATTATCGTCGTTACGAGACACCTACCATCTCGGACACTGCAACAAGTGTCATATGGACATAAACTCCTCTTCGATATGAGACCCTTTGCTCCTCGAACATTGGAGTAAGTGTCATATATGGGTATCAACTCCTGCAGCAAGTATCGCTCCTGACCGTAGATACAGAGAGTCAATATTTTGTCGTCGAGTTTGATTTATTATTAATGGTTCTCCCGATTCCTGTTTAGTGTGTTAAGATATTTTTCGATCCTTTAGGACAGTTCAGAACCAGGTCGTAATTCTTCTATGGAAAATGCCTATCCACTTAGGCCCGATGTTTCTCTTACGCGTTTTTTTCTAGCAATACCGCTTAGTTATTTCAGAGGCTTAGTGATCTAGTATACACCGTGCCTGAATTTCAATATAAGGGTTCGGAGAGTGGTTAATTAAAGGATACCTGGGGTCATTCAGTTGGATGGATCTCTCAGCACTGCTTTCAATATCTCTCCTAATTTTTCAAGGAGTACTCCCGGTGAGGATGTGCATCTTATTTAGTATGGCTGGATTAAGTCAACCCATTTGTGTATTCAAGATATCATTTATCCAGCACCATTAAGTGAGTTCATTCATATCAATGGCGTTTCATTTCAACTAAGGCCCTATAAAATTAATACGGAGTCTAAGCCAAAATAAACTAAGGTATTGACTGCAATATTTTTTCAGGAAATTATTCGCATTTTCATTCGTACGTATTCAAAACAGATTTGGAAACCGTACAAATTAATGATCTGTAGAAAATACTTATAATATTGTTACACATTTGTTAATTCATTTACTCTACATACCATTAGACCTTGAACCAGTTACTGGTTGCTGTAAAAATTACACCCTTGTTGGCTTGCTTCGAATAAAAACTTTAAAAATATTACATTTTTCTCTTTAATGACGAAATGTGTTTTTCAATAAATCCTATTTTTTTGCCCTTTTACGTGGTTATAAAAATATGGGAAAGGGAAAGTAAATGCGATATATAGAAGGTCAATGAAAGGTTAGAGCAAATAAAAAAAATCGGCTATTTGAATAGAATTTTGTCAAATAATCGAAAATTCACGAGCGTTATCGAGGGACGTGTAACAATAAGAAACAAAGTCACTAAAAATATGTACTAAAACCACACAGTGTCAAAATATGGTATGAAAGTTCTCAACAGTATTTTAGTACCAACGTTAATGTATGGAAGTGAAACATGGACATATTTTGTTTTTCTGTTATGGACCAAAACTTTAAAAGTCGATTGTAATTGAATTTCACATTTTTAAACATGTTGAATGGATTAACAATTTAAACCAACAAAAAAAATCTTCTACTGAATTCATTGCCATTTTGACACATGTTTTTTTGTCATTAAGTTATATGAAAAAGTGGAAAGTACTGAATAAATGCTGTAGAAATGCATAAACCGAGAATCATGCATAATGTAAGAATGTATAACATAATACGGAATGAAGTGATCAAGGATGAATGCGAATTTATTGCTGTTGTATTGTCAAATAAATCAAGGGAATAATGTTTTGAAAAAAAAAAGGAATGTAAAACGTCAAAAAAATACTAAGAGTTTTATGAGGTGTATGAACGTAGAAGAGGCGAATGATGTTTATCATAAAAGCACAGTCTGGCACTCTCTCTTCTCTGTCTACTCCAACACGGAAACAGTGTGATGGTTTATACAATATGTACATTCGATAATGTATGTCTAAATAATATGTAAAAGTGCACTGGAAATTGTATTCAGCTACCCAGTTACGCGCTCCCGCGTCTTTGGGATATAATCTTCCGCGTCTTATATGTTACACTGTATCTTCTCCTGTCCCACTGCATATACCATACCTCCATGTATCCATCTACACACGTTAGCGCGTACCATATACTTGCACAGTGTGAACGGGCCCGCAAGTGGCCCGCATCTCGGGACTCTTCTGTCTGACTTGAGAGGGCCAAGTCTCGTTTACACGAGGTATATAATGAACCTTTGTTTTATACGAAGCTCACAAATTTGAATTTTTATTTACTTTGTCAATTTTATTATGTAAAAGCGACTTGACAATAAACTCTTAATTATTAGGGATATCATCATAAAGTATAAAAGTTTGGCTTTTTTTTTTCAATTTTAAAAATTTATTTAAAATGTAAAATTAACTTATCATTCGAATAAATATGGTCTAGAATTAAATCGGCGAAATTAATAATATTTAAAAGAAAATAAAACTGGCGAAATTGTGAACATATTGAGTGGAGTTTTTGGCCGACGACGCGTTCGTTAATTATTATTTGGCACGCTTAGATTAATTGTATACATTTTATTTTTATTTTGACAATATTTAAACATTAACGAGTTTTTTTTGTCAGAGAACAAAAACTTGAAACAGTGACAAAAAGAAGGCTATCTGTTGAATTCAGAAAAGTATACAGCACAGTGCTTTTGAAATTAACGTTAAAAGCCTATCGGTTATTTGGAGCAACATGAAGATAGTACCTTGCCGATAATCTAATGTTTGCTGGTGGATATACAAGTAAAAAGTACAAAGTGTGTGAAAGAGGTATACTGAGGAAAATGTAGCAGGATCAAGTGGACCAAATTTTGAAAGAAGGTAGAGTGAGAAAAATGAATAATGGAAGATGACTGAAGGAGTCGAAATGTTGTGATTGGATATAAAAGTTTGGAGATCTGCTCTCTCTCTCTCTTTCTGCCTATTCCACAAGCACACAGCTTGATGATACAATTTCTCTTTAATATGTATACATAATACTCGTATATGAAAAGTGACAATTTCAAGCGAGCACTTAAATTACATGGATCCGGGTCATCTCTCATGGCCTAAGTAAACTAGGATTAGTCTGTATCTTACTGAGGACACATTGACAAAAAAATGTAGCGGTATCAATCTATTTTAATCGAGAAAGAAAAAATAAGAGTTTTTTTACAGATTCATGAAATTGTTTTGTATTACACGTTAATTGTATACAGTGCAACCTAACATACTTATTGCAATGTGGAAATATCGTTTAGCCAACCAGAAAGATGTTAACGAGACCTTAAGTGTGCACGTATTATAAAATACGTTAATCATCCACAGCATGTGTAGAGATTTTCTGTTCATTAGACTGGTAATGACAATGGGTGATATAAATCAATTTTATCCCGCTTACTGGAAGAATCGGCAAATGGAGCAAATAATTGTCTTTTTACTCAATCTACCTCTTCAAATTTGAGGTGCATGGCCGCGCGGTAACGCGCTGGACTTCTGTGCGGAAGGTCGTCGGTTCGATCCCCGCCCTGTGCTACTCCCCTGGAACGACACATCCACTTTTTCCGCCTAGTGTTCGAGGGTATTAAGAATACTTATGACTTTGGTCATATTTATTCTTTAAAAAAATTTAAAAATTTAAAAAAAATTTAACACTCGGAAATTCAATCAAACTCAATGTACCGAGTCTCCAAAAAAAGTTAGTGCAGTCGTGTGGTACGGATCTTAAGTATGTATAAATCAAACAAACGACATGTTTTTTTACAAATCATAGTAACAATTATAAAACAATACATATGGGTGGCGTGCGCAACTTGAGAAAGAATTTTAAGATCTTATGCGTATGTAGGAAAGTTCCCAATCTAATGGCCCCAGTCACCATCTTCTTCTCTCCTTACACTCACTTACTTATTTGAAAAAAAATTATTATCTATCGATAATAGTGGGTTCGAATCCCGAGTTAGAGTGTCTTTGATGAGAGTCTGATCTCTAAATGGTGCGCTATAAGGCATTTTAAATAAAGACAATCCTTTTTGGGTGGTCTAATCAAAATTAAACCACTACAGATATACATTTTACTACACCTAAAGCCGAATGCGTTAGTATCACATATCGGATGTTCTACAAAAATTTCTTTGTAGCTCGTCTTCCTTTGGTAAGTTTTCTGCTGTTTTCGTACAAAATATGTTTTTCGGAACATATGTTGATATGTAAGTATCTAACGAATGCAGTCACTGCTTTTTTTTCCTAAAATTCATCTTAAATATATATTTATTTTGTTATATTTTTAATCTGTCAACAAAAGTGGATTCAATCTCGTGTTTGAACATCCTTGAGATGAGTTTGCTCCTTAAATGGCGTTATGTACTCATGAATTGTCATTATTATTATAATGTATAAGCATTTACACAAAATATGATGCATGAAAATATTAACGTATAATGCAACACGGAAAGTATAAACAATAATCAAGTTCAATTAATTAGATTGCATCTAATTAATTGTTCTTGATTATTGTTAGAAGAAATCTTAGAAGAAATTTCTTAGATTGACCCTCTCGACCTTGACATAACACATTTTTAAAAGCAACCCACCCACACTAGAATGGTTTGTGTCACCACATCAAAACCAAAAATGCTAACAATAAGAGGCAATATAATAAATACAATATTTAAAATCAACCACATTAGGTACTTCCCCGCAGCTACATATGTTTAAAAAAACATTTTTGGTTTTTATAAAAACATTTTTGGCGTTCTACAACACGAGCGATTGCTGAAAGCATTAAAAACAAACGCCTACGAGCATTTGGTGCAATTTTGGGTATGATTTGGCGTAAAAATATAAAATGAATTAATTAATGTATGTTTTCATATTATGCTCGGTGGACCAGATCCACGTTAAAGTAAGGAGTTCACATGTAAATTAAGAAAATAAAATATTCGTAGGCCTAATATAGGGTGGCGCAACAAGAGCTGCAATTTTAAATTCATGATAAAAAAATATTTTAAATATTAATGTTTATTGGTATCAATGTAATAAGAGCACATGAAAATTATGTGTGAAAAATTATATCAGCCAAATGGAGACGACGGCTCTTGTTACAGATGGCGACTTTTTAAGCCAAATTTTTAATAACGGTTTCAATAAATAAAAATGTGACAACTTGCTCATCCTGTTAGAACCATGTGTTTTCCAAGTCCAAATCGTTCAATTGATGGCAAAACAAGTATGACTCATGACACGATATCGATTTCCATTGACCGTAGGTATTATTTCATGGGGTTGCGCAACAAGAACCGCTATTTTAAATTTGCCGCCATTTTTCAGCTGTGTAACGTATAAAGTCGAATGAACAGTGGTTGATAAAACAAATTATAAAATATTTATAATAGACATACGTCATCTACATAACCTATAAATTAATCATGCAGTGGTATACGATAACAGAACTTAATTTAAATTTTGAATTGCTTTTAAATCTAAAAGTTCTTATTACGCGACTCTGTATAATGGTCGTATCACAAGCTTTCTACCCTTACACTCAACTTAAATATCTATATTTTTATTTTTTAGTACTGTTCTTTTCCCGGGTTAGAGCGCCCTTAAAAAGAGTTTGCTTTCTAAACGGCGTTATATAAATAGCCCTTTTATTATTATTATTACTAATACATTTAGCTATTCACACATATTAACACATCAGCACATCTGATAATTTTGAGAGATTATATATTCACAAATCACATATGTAAACATATCAATATAATGAGGTGACCAAAGTTGTAAAATAATCATGACTTACTTTATGTGATGACCAAAGTTGTAAAATGAGGTGACCAAAGTTGTAAAATAATCATGACTTACTTACTTTATGACTTACTTTAACACGTCTAAAGGGTCTTTCAAATTGAGCGGGTTTTTTTTAATTCTTGAATAAAATACACAATTTGCTTTGATTTCAAAAAAACTTTTTATTGATCATTGAAGTATAATGTAACATAATATGACATTTAAACACAAAAAAACAATATCCGCCAAATGTTCACCTCTTGCAGTTTCACACACGTCCACTCTTTGTCAAAATTTTCGACGACATTTTGGCATAATAGCGGTTCTAGCTCACCAATAACGCGAATAATTTCGTCCTTCAACTCAGGAATTAATTGAGGGTCATTCTTATAGACCTGAATTTTCACGTAATCCCATAGTTCAACGGTGTCAGATCACATGATATTGGTGGCCAATTAACATCACCGTTTCCGGAGATTACAATACATAAAATAATTCAACAAGTTGAACGCGTTGTTGTATTGTGACGACTCCATTTTTATAAATGTCATACATTACACTTATCAAATGTCACAAGACCCAGGCAAGTTCGCGACGCCATCTGTGTTTTATCCAAGAATAAAAAAAACGCTAAATTTGAAAAATCCTTTATAAGTATTATTACCTTGCTCTTGTGGTAGTGTTTCTAACACGTACGATGGATTACTTACTGCATTGGTTCTAAACCTGAATGCTTGATTATTAGGACCGAAGATAATAACATATTGTCTTCCGGCTACGCTCTTTAATATTTTTGCATCAACAATCTGAATATGTTTAGGGGTATCGTACGAATGAAAGAAAATAGAAAACTCAAAAAAAAAACCTTATCATAAGTAAATCACGTCGGATAAAAGGGATATAAAGTATAGTAGACGACCTTTTTGACATTTGACTAGTTTTCCGATCCGGGGTTGCGAATTTGATTATTGAAGTTACCCTTTTTTTAAAAGAGTTCTAATTTGGTTTTCACGTATCATATTTTAATTTTTTTTCTGGTAGTTTGATGAATATTGTTACATGGCAATAAACTCGCCAGGTTACATACCTACTGTGGATCACAAAACAATACGAAATCGATGCAAAAGAAGAGTCAAGTGGTGGTTTGTTTTGTCTACCAACTGCAATGGAGACATGGCATGATGATGATGATTTACAAAACAAATTATTTATTTTAGGGATAGCAAATTGAAAATACATGCAATATTTGAAAATTGATGCGTGGATTAATTTTATTTATTTAATTTCAAAGTAACACACAGTTATCTGTTGCCTGACTAGTCCACCTACTGTATTAGCTGGGACGACCAAGGTCCGAGTGAATAATGTGATGGAATACAAGTAGCCTGAACGAGTGGACTTGTTCTTGCTAAATAATAAGATGTAAGAATTGTTATCTAGTTGTGAGTAGTATGTAGGTGTTAATTATTTCTAAAAAACATATATTAAGATTACAAAAAATAAAAATAAAATGACATGTATGAAAATAAGATTAAGTAAGTTCATAAATTATAATATATAAATAAGATTAGTTAAGTAATAAATTTGTATATAGGTATATTACTTTATTATAGAAATATTTGTACAATATATTACTTAGTTTAATAAAAAAAATTGTTTCACAGGAAAAAAAAATAAACATTTTGAAGCAATATTATACAAGTATCAGATAAAATTTTTAAATATTTTTAAGTATCAATCAGGTCAACGTTATACATATTTTGAAATCCCAGATCAACAATTTCAATATTTTGAAGTATTAGGTCAACGTTATACATATTTTGAAATCCCAGATCAACAATTTCAATATTTTGAAGTATTAGGTCAACGTTATACATATTTTGAAATCCCAGATCAACAATTTCAATATTTTGAAGTATTAGGTCAACGTTATACATATTTTGAAATCCCAGATCAACAATTTCAATATTTTGAAGTATTAGGTCAACGTTATACATATTTTGAAGTCCCAGATCAACAATTTCAATATTTTGAAGTATTAGGTCAACGTTATACATATTTTGAAGTCCCAGATCAACAATTTCAATATTTTGAAGTATCAAGTCAACGTTATACATATTTTGAAATCCCAGATCAACAATTTCAATATTTTGAAGTATCAGGTCAACACATATTTAAATATCAGGTCAAAGATATTCATATTTTGAAGTATTAGGTCTCTGATTATCTGCTTACTCCGCGTGTATGGTATGTGTCAATGAGTGATTTCCTGCCAATAGCTATTTTATTATCTTATCAGGTCAACGTAATACATATTTAAATATCAGGTCAAAGATATACATATTTTAAAGGATCAAGTCAACATTAAATATATTTCGAAGAAGTTTTTATTGGTTGTGTACAGATGTGGAAGATGTGAAGGCTGTTTATCAAGATAGAAAAGTCAAGCACTGTGTTTTATCTGCTTACCCCGCGTGTATGGCGAGATTGTATATGTCAATGAGTGATTTCCCGCCAATAGCTCATTTATTTTCTTAAGTTGTCCTTGAATAATCTTATATCTGGAACTGTGATGTCATTCCACCTGGTCTTATATACAAAATCAGTATTCCATCTTATTATTTTTTCTTGACATCTGGTGTGAGATGCCCCCGAAGTGCATCGAATATGAGTATCGCGCGCGAGTTTCTACAAAACCCCGGTTGTCCTTGAATAATGTGTTAACGATAATATCTCATACCTGGAACTGTGATGTCATTCCACCTGGTATTATATACAAAATCAGTATTCCATTTCATTATTTTTTCTTGATATCTAGTATGAGATGCCCCCGAAATGTAACAAGTATGAGCATCGCGCGAGAGTTTCTACAAAACCCCGGTTGTCGTCCCTGTATTATATTTATTATGATGAATATAACGTGAGTCCTTGCTATGAAAAAAAGAAAATTACATTTAACTAAGGTAGGTGTTGTAACATTTATTATACCCGGGTTAAAAGGACAATTGTTAACAACAAACCATATTAGATATAAAAAAACTGTAAGGATCGCATAAAATTTTAAGAGATAATATTATAAAAGATATATGATTTGATATTTATAATCACCGGTACATATTGATGTATCAGGGACACATAAGTAGAAGAAGCATTGTCCCGTCAAGGAGTGTGTAATCCCGAAGCCGGGTTGATGAACTCTTCCTTAAGGTGCTTGTCCTCTGCAAGAAGACCGCGCAAACGATTATATTTCGTCTTCTTCTAACTCGTTTACGATAGTACGGTTTAAAACTGGTGGAGTTGTTTGTCTCTTTTACACCACTCCTGTCCAACGACCAGTCCTGGTAAGTATAGTCTTTCTTCAAGATACGTCCTGAAAATTACAATATTTTTCACAGCTCTGTTGAAATGAAAATAAAGGGTATTCTTATTATTAATCTTTTACATTTTAAACTTCAACTTGAGTTAAAACCTTTTTATGAGGGATTTTATTTTGTAAGGAGTTTTGTTCAATGTTTATTTGAACATTAGCAAGATGTCCAGTGAGTTTTGAATATTGAAGTATATATGCATAAATGATCCAAACGACACTACCTGTTTTGTGATATTCGAGTAAACATGAGATGACCTAGGATGGACTTGTATGGAAATGTATTTTCGTATTTTGTTGTTGTACATTTTACTTGTTTTATTTCTTATTTTTGTAATATGATTACAATTTATTTGTTAAATATGACCAACAAAATATTATGTGTGTTTTTGGGTTGGTTCGTATTTACATATATGCATACAAATAATGTTTGTTTACATTTTCAAATAAGGAACAATCCTTATTCGTGAATATTTTATGAGAAGTAATGTAATTAGCGAAGCTTGATATCATTAAACGATTAACTTAAAATAAATCTTTAAAAAATATTGAGCAGAGTTGTGTGCTGGTGCTAACTTTGACATAGAAAAGCGATGCCTGGGCTTTGAAAGAGAGTGATAATTGTAAAATTAATGCGTCCCTTGCGTAAAATATTTGGTATTACAATATTTGATAAAGTAAGAAATGATTGGGTGTAGGAAAGAACCTTGATAACAGCACGTTTTTCCATTTTTTAACATTTTAGAAAATAACGCAACAAGACATCTACCGGCGTTAGTTGATACTCGTATACTACTGAAGGTATATACGAGGGTCATCCAGAAAGTAAGGTTACAACATTTATGTAGGATCGCAAAATGCTTGTATTCAATTGAAATCCACAGAATACTTCACAAATATATTAAACTATTTTTCAACGTAATCGCCGTCGAGATCGAGACATTTCTGTAGTCGGGGCACCAGCTTTTGTATGCCAGTGTCATAGACCTTCGCCGCCAGCTCTTTCAGCCACTTCTTCACAGCTTCCTCGACCTCCTGATCGTTGGAAAATTGTTAGGTTGTAGTGACACACCCACGTCTCATCCCCCGTCACGATATAGTCCAGAAAAGCTTCTCCCTCCTGTGCAAAACGATCAAAAAATTCAGGCGCGACGGTCACGCGATTTTGACGGTGCTCCGGTGTGAGCATTCTGGGCACCCATCTCGCAAACAACTTCTTGTAACCAAGTTTTTCAGACACAATATCACCAAGGAGACTTCGAGAAATCTCAGGAAATTCTTCGTGAAGGTCGTCAATGGCGGTCATTACGCACTTGTTCTTCAATTTTTTGCACAAGTTCGTCAGAAATCACTGCCTGGCCGCGTCGTGAGTATCAGTACAAGTATCTCTGAATAACCTAACCCACTTCGTGACATGTTGTTGACTCATCACATCACTACCATAAACTTCCACGAGCTTCCGATGGATATTTGCTTCGGTATTGTTCTGCAAAGTCAAAAAACGGATGATCGCGCGGATCTCGCACGGACGGGAGGTGGCGGGAGCGCGCGATTACCTCTCCATCGGAAGAATTTACTGTGACTGAACAAAACGGCCAAAACACACGCGGGACCAAACAAACTAACCGTTAGGATCCCCTCTACACGCCAGGTGCGCCAACTTCGAAACGAAAAATTTCCCCCGGCCTCAGGAGCCCGTGTAACCTTACTTCCCTCGTATATCAAATTTTAACACCTGACCATGTGATTACCATCACACCGTTTCCCTGTCGGGTTCGACAGAGCACCAATATTCTTTGAATATGAATTTTTTGCATGTATCCTTATTGTTTATTATGTAAAACATTGTTTTTTCACACAGTGTACGCAATGCTCTAATATTTATCGAATTGATTTACAGCATTTCGTCACGTAGAAAATTAACTTCCGGTGACCAGGATATCCAAAATTCCTAGACGATCAGCTGTTTTAATTTTCTAGTTTTCATAATAAGAAATGGCGTTATCATTGAAACAATAGGTAATCAATGCAACAAAAATCAGGTGAAACAAGATCTGAAATTATTATTTTCCGTCTTACGTATGGCACCCTTCAACAAATCCGAATTGTTAATTCGGTCATCTTAAAGAACGTGACAGGGAAACAATTCCCCGGTTCCCGGAAGTCCCCGGTTCCACTGATCGAGTCTTCGGGATTAGAATCATTGGAGTAGGCACGTAACTCGCGGTTAGACATTGTAAACGTATTGGCAAACTATCGCAGTTAAAGAACCATCAACACTCTAATATGAACTCGATACATGCGAGTATTGTTACCAGACAAACTCGTTTACTAGACAGGGACTCTTCTTTAATGTGTTATTTGCTACCATTGGGAATCAAACCCAAAACTTCCTAATGTAAGTCAAGCATCTTGCCAACTGGCCCGCAGAGGTCATCAAATTGTCGTCTTTCTGTTTGTTTCTCAATTTTCTAATCATTTGTTTATTTTTCCAATTTTTTTAAATGTGTGTTTGATAAATACATAGAGGAAATCGTTAAAGATGCTCAAATTGATACATTACACGCATGCTTAGGGTTAAATCATGTAGTATATACTCGTTACGGCATCTTACAACCTATCAAGTTAAACCTAGTCCAAAAGCGCAATTCGCTAGGAATTAAACTCTGAATGCCGGCATGCTACGCAAGCAAGTTAACCATTACACCTCTAGAGCCGGTCATGGTGGAAGACTTCCAGACACGCTGTGTGACTTCTTACTGGCGCCACTCGCCCAGGTGGCTCTACCGGTTTCTTCCAATCGTTTAAATCTCGATACTTGTGTAGAGACAAGTCTTTGTTGTACTACTGCTCATACCGTTATAAATGCATTCAACAGTTCCATTTTTTCATTTAACCTAATGAGATTGATTAAATGACATCAATTAGTGCACAATTTCTTATTTCTGCTTTCAAATTGAAATAGTTCGGGCATGTAGAAAGAATAAACGATGAAATATTTACAAATGTAATCTATCCGAGTAGTATAGAACAGAGCTTCTCAAATGGTGTGCCTTGGCACACCAGTAAGGTCTGTAAGTTGATCCAAGATACCACATATTGTATTTGTGGGAAGTTAGAATGTGGAGCATTGGTGTGGATCATTGGTGTGGAGCATTGATGGGGAGAATTGGTGTGGACTATTGGTGTGGCGCATTGGTGTGGAGCATTGGTGTGGGGCATTGGTGTGGAGCATTGGTGTGGAGCGTTGGTGTGGGGCATTGGTATGGAACATTGGTGTGAATCATTTGTGTGGAACATTGGTGTGGATCATTGGTGTGTAGCATTGGTATGGAGCATTGATGTGGAGCCCACGGAAGATGCGTTACTTTCAAACAGTGAAGAAAGTCCTAAATATTTTTTTGACATTTATCTACTTACGGGAGTGCGGTTACTACCTGTGACTCTATCCTGCGAGATTTCTTCTGGATATGTTGAGATACTGCCTTTCTAGCGCGAGGAGGGGTATGAGGGTCTCTTATTATATCTTTGAATTGGTGAGGGGAGCTACACCAAATCCAACTTTGTTGGACAAAATAAAGTTTTATGTTCCCGACAACTCTTCGAGGTACAGAAATATTAACCTAGTCAAACAGACAATACGTGGAACCAGTGCTTTTTAAGAAAAAAAAAAAAGGCGCAGGAGCTCACTTCTTGTCAAGCTTTTTGTATACCGTAAAAAGGTGGTGGAGCGCCGCTCCACTGCGCTCCACCGCAAAAAGCACTGCGTAGAACTAACCATGTACCAAGTGCTCTTTCTCTGTATCAGAGGATTTCTGTTTTGAAAAAGGCTTTGAATATTGACATCTTCAACATTTCGAAAATGTTTTTTAATAAAGCATTTTGAGCTTTCTTAGTAATTAGAGTTAGCTGTGTCGGCTAAACAAATTTTCCTTGTTTACTAATTTTTATTTTTTTGCTGCTATATATTATATAATGTATCTTTGAGCTTTGTATGTAGTTTTTCTATCTTGTTGCTGTTTATAATTTTATATGCAATATGTTTACCTTGTTTATGAAACTTTATAATAAATAAATAAAAATTGCAACAGGACGAGAGACAAAATCGAATGAAAAAAGTTTTATTTTGTCATTCCAGTGGTCAGTGAGCAACTGGGATGACCATGATGGTAGTTAGGAACCACCAAGAAGATATGTTGGAAGATTCCAGTGGTCAGTGAGCAACTGGGATGACCAGTAGTTAGGAACCACCAATAAGTTATGTTGGAAGATACCAGTGGTCAGTGAGCAACTGGGATGACCATGATGGTAGTTAGGAACCACCAAGAAGATATGTTGGAAGATTCCAGTGGTCAGTGAGCAACTGGGATGACCAGTAGTTAGGAACCACCAATAAGTTATGTTGGAAGATACCAGTGGTCAGTGAGCAACTGGGATGACCATGGTGGTAGTTAGGAACCACCAAGAAGATATGTTGGAAGCTTCCAGTGGTCATTGAGCAACTGGGATGACCAGTAGTTAGGTACCACCAAGAACATATGTTGGAAGATTCCAGTGGTCGGTGAGCAACTGGGATGACCAGTAGTTAGGAACCACCAAGAAGATGTGTTGGAAGATTCCAGTGGTCAGTGAGCAACTGGGATGACCAGTAGTTAGGAACCACCAATAAGTTATGTTGGAAGATATCACTGGTCAGTGAGCAACTGGGATGACCATGGTGGTAGTTAGGAACCACCAAGAAGATATGTTGGAAGCTTCCAGTGGTCATTGAGCAACTGGGATGACCAGTAGTTAGGAACCACCAAGAAGATATGTTGGAAGATTCCAGTGGTCGGTGAGCAACTGGGATGACCAGTAGTTAGGAACCACCAAGAAGATGTGTTGGAAGATTCCAGTGGTCAGTGAGCAACTGGGATGACCAGTAGTTAGGAACCACCAAGAAGATGTGTTGGAAGATTCCAGTGGTCAGTGAGCAACTGGGATGACCAGTAGTTAGGAACCACCAATAAGTTATGTTGGAAGATACCAGTGGTCAGTGAGCAACTGGGATGACCATGGTGGTAGTTAGGAACCACCAAGAAGATATGTTGGAAGCTTCCAGTGGTCATTGAGCAACTGGGATGACCAGTAGTTAGGAACCACCAAGAAGATATGTTGGAAGATTCCAGTGGTCGGTGAGCAACTGGGATGACCAGTAGTTAGGAACCACCAAGAAGATGTGTTGGAAGATTCCAGTGGTCAGTGAGCAACTGGGATGACCAGTAGTTAGGAACCACCAAGAAGATGTGTTGGAAAATTCCAGTGGTCAGTGAGCAACTGGGATGACCAGTAGTTAGGAACCACCAATAAGTTATGTTGGAAGATACCAGTGGTCAGTGAGCAACTGGGATGACCATGGTGGTAGTTAGGAACCACCAAGAAGATATGTTGGAAGATGTTTCCCTCTAAATCGGGCATGGCGACGGGATGGCCATATTGACCATGCCTGATACACCACCCATACTGTTAATGAGGATACAATGAGTCCCCGTCCAGCGCGATCTAGACTAGAAGATCGAAATTATCTTCATTTTTTTATGATATTAATTGATGATAATAAAGAGTCAATGTTGTTACCTCACATAATCTCCTGTCCAACATTTATTCCTTGGAGCTTTTCGTTAGAGTATCAAGTTACGCCAGCCAACAGTTTTGTTGTATTTAAACAAAGTTGCAAGAAACACCATATACTATACACAAGAAGAGAACATTATCTTTTGATTTATGTATATTCTGTTGAAGCTGCATGCATAACTAACATACACGTGG
The DNA here is from genome assembly GCA_949825065.1 of Odontocerum albicorne. Lineage (NCBI taxonomy): Eukaryota > Metazoa > Arthropoda > Insecta > Trichoptera > Odontoceridae > Odontocerum > Odontocerum albicorne. The sequence goes on along the minus strand of OX463849.1, from coordinate 34,563,791 downwards.
AAATGTATCATTATTATGTACATTTATTCCTTTTTTATACATGTATTTTCATGACTTTTTCAATAAATGACCTGTTTATCTATCCACCTTATTATTATAACCTGGAAAACTTGAATACTCTTGTGTCTTGGCTTTCAAATTACCATTTATCATATATAAGTAACCTTTTTTAACCGTTGGACATTTTTTTCAATACTATAAAACGTCTATATATAGACTTTCAGCACTTGACCGGTTAATAACTACATTTTTTGTTTGTTTATTGATCTACAATATTTTCTTTATATAAAATTGTGCTTCGTGGAGAAAATGTGGTGTTACTATATATGATTAAGTACGTAATGGCCGTTTATTAATAGATAAATGTTTGATCGAGTCGAATTTTATTCTTATTATTAATTTTGTGATGGTTTTATAAATCGAGAAAATGAGTTTTAAAATACAGAAAAGGAATATATACACTGTATATATTATACAGAGGCCTCTACAAACATCCGGGATGAAAATATTATAAACCAGCTTAGGAATAAGTCTCAGAGATAGAGTTAAAAGGTAAAAACTACAGTACTGGCCTGATCATGTGGATAGAATTTACAAAGACAGAATATATACATAGTGGCATACGAGATTCCCGCAAGACATCGCATGCCACGGAGGCTGTCTAAAAGTTGAAGAGACAGCTGGCGCTCTGCCACCCGATAATGATTTTCGCAAATAACCGATCCAAGATATATATCAACAAGTGCCACTTATAGTTATAGATACTTACAACATACTTGTTGTAAGTTTTATCACTGTAAGTGCTGCCTTTTGTAAATTCAAGTACCTAAAATAGGAATATTCGATGTGATAAATATAATATTTTGTCCGGAAATTAGTTGTGCTTGCCTCCGATAGATATCATTCTTATTTCAAAGGTTCCTAATGTATTCGCCGTCGTGTCCCTCGGCGCGCCACCGCGGCTAGCTTACACTGGCGGAATATTATAATATTTTCATCAAAATGAGACTTGAGTGGATTTTGAATCGGACCATCGATGTGCTGATGCGATTATGGGAAGCGACATCTCACGGACACCATGCAAATCATTAACTATTGGCGGAGGTGTCAGATAGATTACAATTGTCAATACTTATACTATTATAGATTGCGCTCAACACGCCATCTCAGTCGCTCTTTTAACTAAGACAGATATCAGATTTTCAATAACTGGATTAGTGCAACAGTTAGGTATGTTCTGACTTTGGAACGCGCCATGGAAAAATCCTGATGCATTAAAGGCACCTTGAACCATAAAAATTTGGGAACCAATAGTTTATTTCATTCAAAACGTGCTGAATGTATTTTATTATGAAAGGTTTATCGTATTTTTTTAGCCTACTGAAATTGTTTGAAAGGTGTGAAACATAAAAAAATGATACTTTTTTACTATGGTAAATGAAAAAATGTGACAACTTAAAAAAAATAAAGAACTGTTTACATATCGCCATTTAGAAAGCAAACTCTTCCCTCAAGGGCGCTCCAACTCGGGATTCGAACCCAACATTATTAACAGATTGTAAATATTAAAAAATATATACTTTGAGTGTAAGGATATGAAGGCAGAATGTACATTATACTATAGTATATGCCCACGATGGCAGTAAGCGATCGTATGTGCCAAATGTGGTTTTAAATATCCGTAGTGGTGATACGATACTCAAAAAAAGTCCGCTTTGCAAAGCCAATTATCACTGACGATGACCAAATCAAGACTTCGATCTAGTAGAGTAAGCAACGTTCCAAGACATAATAGATTACTGGGATACGAAAAATGTCGAAAACCATCGTCCATAAATATTTGATGTAATTTTGCGTTTGAATTATACCAAAAAATACGAAATTACTTTCCTGATAAATAAATAAATATAGGTATATTGATAGCAACATAGTATGTACTCGTACATACGAGTACATAAAAATTGTATGTATATTTCAAGATAATGACGAAGAAAATACATTTAAGAGACCTATCGAAACGTCTGAACTCATCTCGTAACCCCCCTCCCCCCCTCCAGCCGAGATAAACTACCACCAATAGAGGGTGAGCCAGGCCGCAAGGACATCAGATGTATTTCAGTCCACACATGTAAATTAAACCTAAAAAATAAATTAATGACAATAAATAAGCCGTCAATAGTATAATCTCGACCAATAGTTTTGAACATCTGCAGTTTGGTTCCTTGTGAGATGCACTTGTATGAATGATCTCTTAACAAAATTACTCAATCGATTAGTAAAACGCCTGGAGCTGTACTCCATTTATCCTCCCATCCGCAGCATCTTGTATAATCCCTCGACTTTCTTATTTCTCTTCGTCTGCGCTACACGAGTTCATGATCTGTGGATCATTAATGAGGAAACTCTTTTAATATTGTCGATCTAAGTAACAAATAGAGTTGTTGATCTTCGTGAGAGTCATTAATCATATTTTAACAATAACAAAATAGTAGTTTTAACATTATTTTTAAGAGGTTTTAATAGTTTGTTGAAATAAATAAACTGTTCTTAAAACCATGAGTTTATTCAACTAAATGAAAAAAAAAAAAGGTTTTGATGAGTTCTGAACCTAATTCAAAATCATCATCAACGTCTACAACCATTGTCTATCCACTACAGGATTTAGGCCTCTAAGTAACATATTCAATCAATTATATTGCTTGCTGTTCTTTCTTTTATCTTTCTGGGTTAATTGCTAAGAAAAAGAAGACTTACATAATCGTAATAAGAAGTGTTTTCATCCCCTCCTCTATCAGAATTAGATTTATTTAGTTGTCCTACGTTATTTCTATACCTATTCAAACTTCTTCTTCCCTCTAAGCTAATAAATCTTTTTCGTAAATTCCTTTTCATATTTTATTTATTTATTTATTATTACACATGACAAGAAATATACACAATTTGCGAAAAAACAACAGGTAATTTGATTTGGACATACAATTTTAATGGATCTGGGTTTGTTGCCTTTCATTTGTGGTATCCCCAATAAATTAGGCTTTTGCCTGTTTACTGGGGATACGACAAATGAAAGGCAACATATAAAGTGAGATATAATCAATCACAAGAAAAGGAATGGATGGTGGAGAGGAAAGGAAAAAAATCAGGAAAGAAACACGTTATATTACTAACTAGAAATTAAGAGTTGTTTCAGTCGCCTATTAAAGCATGCCAAGGATGAAGTGAGTCTAATATTGGTTTGTAAGTGGTTCCAGAGTCTCGCTACATGGACAGAAAAGGACAACGTAAAACAATTTCTGTTTGAGCGTAGTGCTAGTCCATGGTCAGATCCATAATCCTTTTGGTTGATTGGAAGAGATTGTCACATGGCAGAAAGACCGCCTGGTTGTATTTTATACAACGAAATTTTAATGCAATACTTTTTTTCAGTATTTTCATGGGATTATTTTGAGAGATATACATACTTATCGTGAATTGTTAGATTTTTGGAAGAAGTTGATGCCAGTTATTTTGTTTGATTATGATAACGATAATCAGTAAAGAACATTTAAATGTTGTTTATTTTGTGTATAAATAAATAATTATTTTATTCATATTGGCAGATGTATAAAACCTCCATAAACCTCGATCCTCTTAACATTACGATGGTCTATTTCTCTGATTTATTGACCTTACAATTTTTTTTGGAATAGTCACATTGAAAAGTATAGCGTCAAAATTGGTATTAAATGCATCCAAAGCATTTTTGGGGATCTTTTATAGGGATGTCAACTCGTTATCAATAGCGATTGCTCCTTTGGGGTTGATGAAGTGGTTCAATAAATTGAAACCAAAATTAAAGCGGGACAAAAGGGGTGCAGTTATTAATAGTTTGACCATTCAGGTATACCGTGAAGAATTTAAAGAGGAAATTGAAATATTAATTCTTTTCGTGCAAAAAGTTTAAATACTTACATGAATATGATTTTATAATATTTCAAATAAACCAAATATAAATTCAATGGTTTAATATCTTTATTAACTTTTATATGGTTATACAACAGTACGAAATTTGAAAGTTATTCGTTATAAATAAAAACGAAGTACGTTTGTTTATCTTAGTTTAAAAATAATTATTAACTATTTTTAGCCTAAATATATTGAATCTTTCATTTTACTTTCATAGAATTAGCATTAATGTTTTATTTTTAATTTTTAATAATAGTTAACTCTATCTTTAACATATAAAATACATTGTAATTTGTGTTTTATCAAACGTGGTTTATTCCACTTTTTATAACGGTATAACCATACCGGTTTCAAGGCTTTCCCCTCATCATCAGGGGAGCACAAACGAGACTTGTTTGTGCTCCCAGATGATGAGGTGAAAGCCTTGTAGGAATACCTACCTAAATAAATAAATAAATAAATAATTGTCAAAATGAATAAGTGAATTGTTAAACACAATTAAATGAAATTAATTATTGTCAGATAGTAAACATACAGGGGCAATGACCGATGAAGAATTCAATGATTGTCACACACTATGAACAACAACAATATTTACTATTTACAACGTCTGCGAATTGGCTAGCCATCTCCAAATATAAATAATTAACTAACCGCCAGTTCATGCGCTAGAGCAAGGCAGATATGTATCGCGAATGTATTCACTCATTGGTATAAATTACTCGGACGCCGAGAAATAAACATATTATTATTGTCATTCATTCAACTGTCAAGACTTATTATTTATCACCCGCTGTCACTTTCGTTTTTTATATCCGCATTCCTGAGTCTATATTTATTGAATACAAATCAAGATCATCACGACAAATAAACATAAGCAACCCGCTATAGCCTTAAAACCGGTAGGGTTATACCGTTATGAAAAGTGGACTAAAGAGTGTTTGATAAAAACAAATTACAATGTATTTAAACCTCCACAATGTTAACGCCTTAACTATAAATAATATATAAAATATGTAGATTTAATGAATACAAAATGTTCGTGTGTCAAATATGTAACGTTCTTAACTGTCCCGCCGCCTTCTCATATCTCGTCGAAAATTTTCAGCGCCTGTCCGATAACAGACTCCCGTTCGAGCGGAGATAGCTTACTTTTACGTTTTCCTTGACTGTTAATGGCGTTAGGCTCTGAAACCAGCTACCAACTAACATAAGACTCGTTCCGTCACTAGTGTGTTTCAAACAGTGGCTGAAATGTATTATATTTCCCTTCAGTGACGGAGTGTGTCATGGTGTCCCCATTATCCTTCTCTCCAATATATCCCCATTTATATTAGCCGCAGATGAAATTGTTATATTCAAATCGTCCAATTAATTTATTTTTTTATCATTTCATTTTCATTGTAAATGTAAATCAAATGTAAATATTTTACCAAATTCTGTCAACAAAAGTCTGACACATTTCTTTTGGTTGATTCGGAGAGATTGTTCATTGGTAATTGATGAATAGATTATGAAAAGTGCGCATATTCTAGCCTTCGTTAATACTTTTTGGCATTGCGATAAAAAATGGAAACCTTTGTAGTATAAATTATTGTGCCTTTTGGTTTTTCAGTGTTGCCCAAAGGCATCGACGTGTTGAATATTCCAATTAATTTTTAATGCTCCCTGATAGGAAAAAAATAAAAATAATTGAGCTTTCACGGAAGATGAAACTTTGGTTTTGTACCATAATCTTCTGACAAAAAGCGCACCGGTGCCATCCGGGATCACCACCGCCTAAAAAAAGTGTAAGTGGTACAAGCCGAAAAGGAGCTATGGCAACATGTTTTGGGGATTACTAGAAAATTCTACCAATTGTCTTTAAAAGGACAAACACTGAAGTTACTAACGAGTATTATGCGTAATTATTTAGAAATTAAAGGACAAAAAAAAATAAAAACAAAATGCCAAAGAAAACTGTCACGAGGTGTGAGAGTACTGCACAACAATGTATGTATACATTTTTGTTTATGCAAAAGCTGTCATTCGGCACTAAAGTTTTCAAGAATGTTATCACCAACTTTATTGTCTAGACTTAGACCCTAGTGACTTTTTAAGATTTTCAAAGCTGAACTCAAGAGTGATGAAGAAGTGATTTCCGCGCAGTATTACACCATTTTGAGAAGAAAATTTCCAAATATTTTTCAGCAGTATTAAAAAATGTATTCATCGTTCTAAAAAATGTATTGAACTAAAGGGTGTGTGAATTTAAAAAAATAAGTATTTTATTCATTACGTCACATTTATTACATCATTGGGTTGGAAACTTTTGGACTTTACTACGTATACCATCCATCAACCGATCAACTAAATATAAATCGAAATGACTTATGTGCGAAAAGGACAGAATAGCTATAGATATTCACCCACGTAGGAAATTTATGACTTTGTCTAAAGGTTCTCGACAGTCCGTTCGTATTGAATTTTAAAATATGCCCATACATAGTCCGCGAGCGTTGAGAATGGATTTATGGTTTGGAAGGAGACAATGTATCCTACAGAGGACAATGTATCTACTGGAGAACAGTCCACCCTCCATAACGAGAGGCATCTAATTGATGGCGGGATGTTTCCCTTCCATTGAACATGGACCGAGGGTATTGAAGAAAGGGGTGAATATAGAGAAAGCAAAAATTTGACCATTACTTTGGATTTACTCTTGGCTCAGTGGGTCAAAAGTGTTTCAGATTCGGCAAACAGTTCGTTGTTGTGTTATTTATCACTGAACAAGCTACATATATATCATCACGCCATGTACCTTGCGGGCTAGGCAGAAAGAACATATTTCAGATTTTTTTTAAACCAAGCACACAAATTTCGCCTCCTTCAAATATATACTCCTCATACATTTGTCACGCATATTCATACTCGTACTTCTGACTTGACCTTTTTTCAAAATCTGATCAAATGATCTAGCACTTAATTGTATACTCGATTAGTCATTCTTTAGTCATTCATTCTCTCAATATGTGCAAACCATATTAAAGCTTCTTTCTTCATTTTACTCATTACATCAATTTTATTCATGCATTCATTTTTGATGGCTTCATTCCACCTTCTTTGAAACATTGACACTCGTCAAACAATATAAACTGTCCCCTCAATATCTCGCCGAAAATTTTCAGCAACTCTTCTATCTTGGACTTGCGCAACATCGAACATTAATTCGCACTATAAACGCACCGTAGATGGGCATCGAGTTAAATCCACTATCATAGTATATTTTCTATAATTTAAGATTTTTCCAAGGCTTCAAATGTACTTTATTGAAATTTAAAGTGTGCAATGGAGGGACAAACAGCCCTAAATAAACCAAGCAATTAAAGGTTGCTGCAGATCGAATCTACCCAAATTTCATGAAACTTGGAACCTTTTACTTTGGAACCTTCAGGCTTGATCAGCCACCGCTATGTACTTTATAAATCCCTCATTATCTATAGGGTTGCGCCACAAGAACTACAATTTTAAATTTAAATTACGTTCTGCAATCGTGTACTACTGCAAAATTAATTTATAGGTTATGTAAATGACGTACGTCCATTATAAATATTATATATTTAACAGCTGAAAAATGGCGGCTAATTTAAAATTGCAGCTCTTGTTACGCCACCATATGAAATAATTAAAACCTTCGGTCGATGGAAATCGATATCGTGACACAACTCAAACCTTTTTTTGGCATCAATTGACTAATTTGGACTTGAAAAACACATGGTGTCAGCAGGATGGGGCTACGTTTCATACTGCTGATGAAACAGTGGCTTTATTCAGGGAAAGTTCTCCGACCGTGTAATTTAGCGTCGTGGAAATGTAAATTGGCCGCCACGATCGTGTGAATTAACCCCCTTGAGATTTTTTCTCTTGAACTATGTTAAATCTTAAGTATACGCCAAGAATCCAAAATCCACCGATGACCTTAAATCCAACATCACTCGTGTCACTGCAGATATACGTATCCATTTATGTAAATCCGTTATTGAAAATGTTGCACAAAGAGTCGTCATATGTAACAGGAACCTGTAAGGTGGCCATTTAGTCAATATCATTTTTCTCACATAATTCTCATGTAAACTAATTACATTGATACCAACAAACATTAATAATAAAAGAAAATATTTTGAATTTAAATTGCAATTCTTATTGCACCACCCCATACATTAGTCGGTCGGTGAGTAGGTATGCCTGGGTAGATTATCAAGCCAATAATCAACGTATCATATAATATATAGGCTTAGCCAATTCCAGGTGACGTTGACAATTTGATAGGCCTAGACTTAGAATGATGGATAACGTCCTGGTGTTTTTTGAAGACGTGATAAAATAACCAACATACCACCAATGCTGCGTCACTCTTATTAAAGTGAACTTTAAAATTTGTTTGATCAACTGAATTTAAAATAACTATTTTTAATTATCATCTCAATACACATATTATATTTCACCTCTTCCATCTTCTCATCTCAAAACACATATTATATTTTTCTCCTCTTCCATGTTCTCATCTCAATTTCCTTTCCGTGGTTGCAGCCCTAATACTAGTTTGTAGCAATTTGAACTCTTCTCCTCCATTCCTCCCTGTCCTGTGCGGCTCTCTTTAAGTCTGTATATGTTGAGCAGCGCACGTCCACCAACAGGTCCTCCAGGCACTCTCGGCGTGGGCGTCCCCTAGAGTTTGTCCCCTCGGTCATACCCTCCATTATGGCATGCAAGAGGCCCTCTTGTCGTATTATATGACCGATCCATCTTGCACGCCTTTCGGACAGGATCCTGAGCAGGTGCCTTCCTCCTTCGATTCGTTGGAGAACCTCTTCATTTGTGATGCGGTCTCTCCAGGAAATTCTTAATAGTCTTCTATAGGACCACATCTCAAAAGCCTCTAGTCTTCGTCTATTTCTTTCGGATAGGCACCATGTCTCGCAGCCGTACATCAAGATACTCCATACATAGGTCTTGATGAGGAGTATTCTCAGTTTTAGGTCTATATTATTTGATTCTATTATTTTCGACCTTTTATTAAATACCTTTTATTAAATCATCTCAATACACATATTATATTTCACTTCTTCCATATGTTTCATCACATACAACTTTTACGACTTCGCTGACTTTTGAGTTTTCTTTCTTTCAAACTTTGATTCACTTGCCACTCAATCTAATGTGTAAATATTTTCCTTCCCCTTGACTTATTATAATAGATCCTCTGTGAGTTTATTCTCATTTTCACTTTTTGGTATTTTGTTGTGTTTCAAAGCTCCTGCCAATCAATGCTTTGTCATAATAATTGTTATTTTCTTACAGAAGGAAATAAATTACTTGTGGGAAAGGATTACATCATACTACCACGCCGTATCTCTGCTGAATAGGCAGAAAGGAGAGAGTATCATTTCTTTCCTATCGAGATACTCTTCAACCTACATAGATTTTCTCAAATACTCGTAACTCCTCCGATGATTTTTTATGTTTCCTTCTTTTGCACTGTATATTTGGCCAGTCTTTCGTTATACATTCGTTCTATATGCCCAAACCATCTTAATGTCCTCTTTTTCATTTTACTTCATACATCAGCCATTCACATACATCCCTAATCCCCTTTTCAGTGCTCGTATTACTGAAGCACTTTTTCGATCCTTATCAGTATTTTTCCACGTCCACATTTCACATCTACGAGTATACATCAAAGTAAATACTAGAATTGTATCCATCTTAGCAGATTTTAAGACTGTACGGTTAGATTATTTATGTTTTAGTGTCTCCTTAACTTTATTTTCTATCGCTACAACCCAAACGATTACTCTATGTTATGCAAGTCCATCCTATCGCATAACTCATGACTGCAAAGTGTGACTTCCATGATAGCCTTTTACGACTCCTCTCCATCCATCGTTGCACACCGCGACTCCAAGAGCAGTTGTTAAGGGTAGTCCTGTTGTGTATTTCACGTGGTTAGTCCAATCCATTAGTACTCTTTCTCTTGTGCATCGTTCTTCCACGCTTCCAATAATCACAAGCATCTCCAAAGTGTCTCTTTGACCACGAGCAATGTGCCCAAATAATCGAAGGACTCGTTGAAGGTATACTGTCGACAATCTATCGGTGATTCTCAGTTCTTCGAAACCTGAGGCGTAAGTTTGCATTACTGCCCATGGAATTCGTAACATTCTTCTCGAGCACCACATTTCAAATGCATATATTATATTTCTCTCGCTTGCTCTCAGAGTCATCAAAGTCCATATTTTTACTCGAAGTGTCGGTCCGATTTTCGGACACCTTACTCCTTCATCGGGTGTGTAGAACGGACTTGGGATTTTTTTGGATATTTGGGTGGTGGTGTTAGAAATTTTTTTTAGAGAGGAGGGATAGGATTTGGTACATACATTAAAGTTATAGATACATATAGGTTACATATTAATATACTTATAATTTATATGTCACGAGCGTTGGTCAATATGAATTCAGAAAGAGAAAGGATAGAGATGTATATAAGTCTCCATGCCATACATGAATATTGTGAAGACGAGAGATTTAACTAGGCGCATTTTTGTTGTGATTACGATATTTCTGCTCTTCCATATACCTACTTTCCAGCTTTAATATTGCATTTTATGCCATTGCAGTCGTTATTTTGACCTCAGCCACGCATCCTTCGTTGTTGGTAATACTGGAGCCTAAGTAAATGAAGTCAGTAACGACTTGTATTAAAAAATATATATTATGTAAGTATATAACTTTAAAATACACGTGCCAAGTCGTTATTCAACGAACAAAAGTGATGAAGTATTTTCCGTTATTATTTTTCCATTTTTCAGTACTCCAGACCCTTTCCATTTTCAATTACAAACCCATTAATTTCCATATTCCGGTGATCGCTTCTGTGTACAAAGGGGTTACTTTGTACCGCGTCCGAACATTGTTCAAAATAGGGTAGTACCTATGTTTGTGCGGGAGGAATACACCTCATTTAATGCTTTATGACGTGGTCAGTTAGGTCTTGAAATGGAATCCCGGCCCTTCCTACCACGTGACGGATGATGACTTATTACACCCCGGGTTGGAAGAGGGGACAGCGTGGTTATTTTTCAAAATCACAAAATTGGAGGGTTGTCTACAATGCATATTATAATGGACACGGTCTATACATTGGAATTTTGAGTTTATTCATTAGTTCTCATATTTTGGTCGCTTATCTATAAAGTTATTTTATTTATTATTTAATCTTTCAATCCAATCTTTATGTTCGCCATTTTTATATGATATTGTAGGAAATACCGTCATCCCTAAATATTGTCAACACGCACGGTCAACGACCGACGAACCAACCTTCGGGCATGTCCAAAGGTCGCATACCAGAACATTAATATTGTTTACCCGAAAATACTATTTACGTTACATTCCACAGAGAAAGAGAACGCATCGCGTTATCTCACCGTTTTCGCCAATAAATATTGTACCCACTATATTATCCGCAACGTCTGCAAACACCTCTGCACGCGCAGGAGTGAGATAAAGCATATATTGCGGGCGCATTCACGCGCATCTATAAATACATACTTATCGATAAATAAAGATTATTATTCACTTGACCATTCATTGCTGTTAACTATTCATTGATTATTCACTCTCACTTTCCGCATTCCTAATCGACTTATATTATTTTAAATACCAAATAATCATAATCATCACGACGTATCAGTAAAGCATTCCGCTAAAATATTCTCATGTGTTACATAATTTCAAATGGTGTTGAAGGTTGATGCTATATATCTTGAGGGATTGAGTGTTTTGAAAAACCGCTTTGTGGAAATATTTGTAAAATATAAAAAAAAGTTTTCAAATTAAAAATTAATAAATTGAAACATAGGGATGAATGTAAACTTAAAGCTGTGATGAATGTAAACTTAAGAATAAATAATGAAGTGATAAGGGATGAATGTGAACTTAAGGCTGATTGTTTAAGTAAGATGAAGACACGCACGCTGAGATGATTTGGGCATGTGGAAAAATTGTGTTTTTCCATACATGTGATAATATATCACCCTGGACCTTGTCCTGGTAGATGCTTGTCTATGTATGCTTCATTTGATTATTATTGTTTATAAATCACGTTAATATTTAAACTTTAAAACATAGTGCGTGCTATAAATTAACACGCACTATAAATTAAAAATATTGATATGTATAATTTTAATTATTGAGATCTACAGCACATTAAAAAAAATTTCATATTGCAGCACCGTGTCCAGTTTAGAAAGAAATGACGAATAATGGTGAATGAATTCGTTACTACTTTAGCTGTGTTACGATGTTATAATCGACATTTTAAAATAACCTTCAATTACGAACACACGATATTCACCATTCCATGCCATTACGTCGAATAAAATTATATTGAAGGTGCTACTCGAGGACACAATTTTATTCAACCCCGTACCACTAGCATCTGAACTGCGGTGGTGGTAAATCTGGGATCTTTTTCTGCTACATTATGTATGCTGTCCGGAAATTATCTAAGTATTTCTCAGATAGATGTTGTTAGGGAAAAAAATCGTTGCTAACTTATTATAAATGTGCTGATTTTATATTATTATGAAATCTAATACTTGTATTACGTTATTTCGAAGACGGAAGAAAAGAAATAGTTTTTAGTTTTTGATGTATTTTATCGCGAAGTAAAAAATGCGATAAAAGACAAATTATGAAGACAATGGTTTAAAATAATCCGTCAGAAGGTTACAACACTCAAATAAAGTGTACACTCTGTAAGTTCGATTACAACTGATGACAATCTAATCAAAACTTTGGTCGACAATAACCAACTTTCTACAATATGAGATGTAAGTGACATACTGAAAATGTCGAAAACCATCGTCCACAAACACATAGTGCAATTTTATGTTTGAATTTGATCTAAAAATACGAAATAACTTTTCGGTTTACTCAATACCAAGCCATATGCCACAACAGCTGTAGAGTCTAGCAATTTAAAAATCGGCAGCAAGATTTGCAACGCGTGCACAAATTGCATTCGACAAGGCAATAAACATTGAGTTTAAATACGCAATATCTCTAAAAGCTTTGGATATTTCGTTTTATTTATTGATTTATGTATTCAATGCGTCGTTAATTTTTAAGTGTACTTTGATTAATAATAATAAACATTTATCTGTTTAATTATATTTAAGTATGTTGGTATTGATAAGGTTAAGTTTATAATTTATTTTATCGAACAAAATTTATTTTTCATAGTTCAATATTTTTTGCCAAAAGTCAACGGTGCATTAAAACATTCCATTATTTTTATACTTATAAAGGTCTTTCAAATTGAGCGGTTTTTTTAATTCTTGGATAAAACACAGATGGCGTCGCGAACTTGCCTGGGTCTTGTGACATTTGAGAAGTAAATAATTTTGGATAAAACTAAATATTCGAATAAAACTCTTTACACTTAGCAAAAAATATAAAACGTCAGGAAATGAATTTATAAGCGCATCTATGGATTCCCTATTTTATTTTTCAACACAGAGAATCAAAAAAAAATACACTACAATACGAAAAAATAATGGTTAACCCCATTTTAGTGTATTTTGGCAACAAAAGTGACAAAAATCTATGCGTATCAAAAACTCGTAAACAATCCTAAATCGCGGTCATCACATTTTCGAGGGTTTTTTTTGCAAATGTCAAATTTCGAAGAAAAAACAAAATGAGACGAGGACAAGGGAAATAAATGTAGGGTTGCCGTGCACTTTATTGTGCGTTTATTATATTTTCAACAAAAAACATAATTTAGCTTAACACTTTATCGATCAATGGGGCGTATCAGCGGGCAGAGAGTCAAAGGATACTGCAATTCGAAAGGGTGATGGCATTTTTTGCTTGGTAATGTTTCATTTATTTCAAGGGCGTAGAGAAATTTAAATTCTTTATTATTTTTTCTTTTATTTCAAATTTCGTAAAGAAACAATATTCTTGTAAACCATCATGTTTTCATACTCATAAAAAAATTCTTAAAAAAATTGGTCTGCACCAAGCACTCGATCCCTCCGCTCATCTCTGTCATTCGCCAGTCTCTTCATCTCCTGGTAGCAGCCACAGCGCACATCCCGGATCACCCGGTCATGTAACTATATCTAGGGTGGCCTCTATGGTTATTGCCCTCAATCATTCCCTCGACGATGGTAAGGAGCAGGCCTGGGTGCCTGATGTTATGGCCAATCAAACTGGATCGTTCTTGGGCAACTCTATTTAGGAGTTGCCTTGTTTCTCCAACCCCGCTCAATACCTTGTCGTTTCGGATGTGATCTGACCAATGGGCCCTAGCCATGCGCCTGTAGCACCACATCTCAAAGGCAGCCAGACGCCCGGACTCGCTCTGGCCGATGGTCCACGTTTCGCAGCCATACAGTAGCACGCTCCAGACAAGAGTTTTCCCTAAATTCTTCTTAACATTGATATCAACGTTAGGACGTCTCTGACGTTATAAATTATGAATTACGTAGAAGGTCGAGTCAAACATTGACAATATTTTTATAAGTTTGAATAAACAAATCTCAAGGGTGAGACTAATTTACGGTGACAAATTTGAAACACGTGTAGAAGAACCATTTGAGCATTTTTTTACGAAAGAATGTCAGAAGTTGGGGAAAAGGTCTACTCAATAGTGTCCGGACATAGCAGCACCTCGCACTCAAAACCTGCGTTTTTTACAAAGCGTGGTGTAAATTCGAAATTCGCACTTAAGAGACGTACACGGTGATTTGGATTTATCCGCACCTCGCATCTTAAGGGTAAAACTCCTTATAGCTATTTTTATCCCGCTTGATTTTCCATGTTCAATCAATCAAGTCATATGTATAAAGCCATTTAGTTGACTAAGTAACCTCATATTTTCAATATTAAGAGACATTTTTAATTTTGAAAAAGAAACGATAAGTTGCTTTTATCTATTCTTTTCTTAAAATTCCAAGTTTTTCTTTCTGCTTCTTCATTTTAAGGTGCCGTCTGCTAACTGCACCCAAACCTCTTTCGCAAGTTCTTAAGTCAAGAGATGCAACGTCTTCCTATGTCTCGTTTTTATTTATTTTCCCCTGTATCTTCTGACAGAGTTACTACAGCTTGAGAACCTTCACAGTTTTTCGGTCCTTATAATATACCAGAAAGCACTTCTACATTTGTAATAAAATTTGTCCAGGGAATCTGCAGATTCACATCTCAAAAACTTTGATCCTACTTTATGTTTATGGTTGTGACCCTATATATGATAGAGGCGAGTTAAAAATATGTTGTACTACTTTGCAACTTCATATAAAATAATTTCAATGTTTTAAGTTGTCTGTTAAAATATTTAATATTGAAAAGCTACAATTTTCTTTTTTTATCGAGGTTGAATAAAATGATTGTCCTTATTTGTTGTCATTCTGTTTATGCATTTCGAATCATTGCATTTCGAAATTTTTCCACCTGTGGAATAATAAAATATATGCGCATTATAATCTCTGATGACATGACTGATAGTTAAAGATAAAAGCAAAAGAGTGAAAAATATCTAATTCTCTAAGTCATTGAATTTTGATGAAATAAACTTATGAATCATTCAAACATAAAAACTCACCACTCGCTGCCAATGGTATTCGGAAATGCATGGTTTCGTATTGAAAATGCACTTTTCTGACAAAACTGCGCTTTGATATGGATCACGGTTGAGATGTTGCGCTTTTTGTGCAAATTTTTACAGTGCATCGCAAATCATCTCGGCCATTACTTGTCCGTAGCAATGCCCCGATGTCATTGTTTATCTCTTGGAAGTAATATGTGAATGGACCTTTCGGAGATTGTGTGAATTAGCCTTAAATGCCATAAATCCGATATAGTGAGCTGTAACTGCAGTGACCCATAGTGAAAAGGATCAGATGGTTAAGGGTTAATGGACTTAATTTTATTTCAATTACAAGAGCTTTAAAATTACGATGAAGTATCTTTTAGTGGCAATATTAAGAGTAAATTTCTGTGAATCGTAGAAACTAATTAAATAGCCACATAGGAAAACGTTTTTAAAATGAATAATTTATTCGTTTATTTAACACTTCATTTGTAATTAACCTGGCTAACCTATTGCTGGTCACAACAAACATTTAAATATTGTAATTTGTTTTATCAAGCACTGTTTATTCCACTTTTTGTAACGGTATAACCCTACCGATTTCGAGACCTCATCATCAGGAAAGCACAAACAAGACTTTTCTTGATGATGAGGTGAAAGCCTTGAAACCGGTAGGGTTATACCGTTAAAAAAGTGGAATAAACAGTGTTTGATAAAACAAATTACAATGTCTTTAAACTTCCACCATGTTAATTAATGCCTTAAATATAAATAATAATATTTCAATAATTATTCCCCTTTACAATATTTATGAACAATATTCATTCTAAAGCTAAAAGTCAGATATCATTAATCAAAGAAAGAGGAAAAGATGCTGAAGAGGATAGAAACACATTATATAACTGACTTGAAATTAAGAGTTTTTTCAGTCACTTATTTAAGCATGCCAAAGACGGATCGAATTTAACAATGGATTATAACTGGTTCCAGAGTCTCACTACATAGACAGTAAAGGATGACGTAAAAAAAGAAGAGCAGTGAACTGGAAAAGCCAATAAAGAATCTCTGTTTGACGGTAGTGCAAGTCCATAATCGGAGAGCTGAATATTTTCGGCGAGATATGAGATTACTGGACATTATAAATATTTGACGACTTGCTCTACTGACGCCAGTCTCTTTATGCCATACCGAAATTCAATATTCAATAGAAAGCATATAGTTATATTAATTTATCATCGTTTTCTTTCCAGGTAAGCGATCTACCGTCTACTAACAGCGTTATTCGATATGGCACGTGTCATCCTTCTAAACAAAACAAAAAAGGTAGACACTAGAAGAGGATGCAAGAATGAGCAAATGGTATAATCTCCTTCTGGAAAAACCGCAAGGAGACAAGATGCTTTGGTGAGTATGGAATAAAACACTACTAATATTATATAAAACCGCAGTAGCTCGCGTTCAGGATAAGCAGACGGTTGAATAAACCACACCACTACCCAGGCGCCAGTATTTTTTCATCCTTTTTTTTTGCAGAGATCAAAGAAAGAGTCAGGGATCTTTAATTAAAAAATAATTGAGATGTTGAGATACGTTTTGAAAGTTGACAAAATAATTGAGATGTTGAGATACGTTTTGAGAGTTGACAAAAGTTTTAACAGATCATCTACATCAACATTTGCTAAGATGATAGTCCATAATAGTATTTTGGTACCAACTTTGATGTATGGTATAAACGTAAATGTAGAAAAAATGTAAGAGGCGAATAAATGCTGTTGACATGCGCGCATTGAGAAGAATGCATGAAGTAACGAAGTATGACAGAATACGGAATTGAGTGATAAGAGATGAATTTGAAATTAAGGCAAATGTGTTATGTAAGATGAAGAACAGTACGTTGAGGTGGTTTGAGCATGTAGAATGAATGAATGAATGAAGAAAGACTAACAAAACAGATACACAGTGTAGGAGCGATTGAAAGGCGTGTAAGAGGAAGACCATGGAAAGAATGGTTGAATCAAGAGAATAATATTCTGAAAGAAAAAACATAAAAATTGTGATTTGTTTTATCAAACACTGTTTATTCCACTTTTTGTAACGGTATAACCCGATCGGTTTCAAGGCTTTCACCTCGTCATATGGAGAGCATATATTTTAGCCTTTTTTTTGCCGTACTGGCATTTAATATATTATTTATATAAGGTATTAACATTGTGGAGGTTTAAAGACGTTTATAAAGTGTTAACACGACGAGTCTTGTTGGTTCTCCCCAGAAGATGAGGTGAAAGCCTTGAAACCGGTAGGGTTATACCGTTACAAAAGTGGAATAAACAGTGTTTGATAAAACAAATTTCAATGTATTTAAACCTCCACAACGTTAATACCTTAACTATAAACAATATAGAAACATAGAAAGTTAGAGAAGCTAGGGTTAGAGGCTAGGGTTGCGTGTCTAATTTGGATAGTATGGCGCTCTGTCCTCTCTACCAACCCGGTAGGGAAATGGCGTGTTGGTACGTATGTGTCTTTATTGCTGGTCCTCATCTCATCACTAGTAAAAAGTACATTAAAGTATTGCTCGATAGTTGGGTCACATAACTACTATATCTTATCCATTCCAATACAACTGTTAGGTCACATAACTACTATATCTTATCCATTCCAATACAATAGTTAGGTCACATAACTACTATATCTTATCCATTCCAATACAATAGTTAGGTCACATAACTACTATATCTTATCCATTCCAATACAATTTTTAGGTCACATAACTACTATATCTTATCCATTCCAATACAATAGTTAGGTCACATAACTACTATATCTTATCCATTCCAATACAATTGAAAGAGTTTATAATAAAATTCTAAGAGATATTGTATTGTATTACACTTTCGTTGTATACAGTGCAACCTGGCGGGGATATTGCCATGTGAAAATCTCTTCCAGCCAACCAGAAATATGTTTAAAAGGCATTAAGTGAAAACCAGACTGGAAGCCTTTTTAAAAAATCTAGGCTTCGGCGGGATCTGAACCCGCATCCTTCGGGCTGGGAGACAAGCGTCTTACCAACCAGGCCACGGAGGTCGTCATTTTCATCTAAGCATTCCACTTCACTTGTCAGATTACGATATTTTATTGATCTACTAGCCTAGCTTTTAAAACTCTGAAACGAGAATTATTTTTAATTTGATACTTCTGTATAATTATTCGTAACTAGCTGTACCCGGCCACGCGTTGCTGTGGCTCAGTCTGGTTAAATGGAAAAGAAAGAAAAGAGAAAGCACACGTTTCTAATATGTTTAATTTCACAATGCTTGTGGGTATACAATATTTTTGACGTCTTACAGCCACTCTCAGCCTGTCGCGTTCATTCTGTTGAGAACGAAGCAGTTCTAAATCTGCAGAACGCGATCGCCGTGCTCGCAACCGTGCATCCTCAAGTGTGGCTGCACGTCGCTCTGCTGCTTCCTCGGCATTTTGAGCTTGCTGGATTTCCTCAGTACATTTTTTGGCGTCTCTGGAAGAATAGGATCAAATTAATCACATATTCGGTTTGATGTTTCTGAATAATGTTATTAATAATCCTTGATATACCCGATATATTGATAGAAATTATTTTCCGCACTCCTGCAAGAAACAAGGGGAACTTTTAATAATTTAAATATATAAAACATACACAAATACATACCACCATCACGCCGTCTCGCTGAGGCACATGACTGTGTCACTCCAAGAGGTCAATTTGACGATATAATTTGAATTCAAATGAAAATCTATCGACACAGTTCAATTTCACCGCTAATTGCACTGAAAAATAAGAAAAACGGTTAAAAACGAAGTGACATATAGCAGCTATTGTATACGAGGCACACAGAATTAAAATGGTGCATAAAATATTTAGTATAGCGTGTGTTGCTTTTACGTCCAAACAGATGGCGCTGTTTTTCAACACACGTATTTTAAAATTTAATATTTATTATTTAATATTTAATTATTTAATATTTATTATTTAATATTCGAAATCAAAATGAAAATAAATCGAAATCTATATTGCGCGTGTTGCCGTCACGTTCAACAGGGGGCGCTCCCATTATTTTGTCTGTTTTATATACTTTTTTATATACAACTGTATATAAAAAAAATATAAACATGCTTGTATTCGAATGCAACTTTTTGCCAAAATTTCAAAGCAATCGGTGAAGAACTTTAGGAGATTAGAGATATTTAATATACGAACATTTAAATTTTTATTTATATAGGTATTTTGAACAAACGAGTATTGGCAACATTTGGTTTTAACGCAATTGCTAGAAATTGCTAGACTACAGTTGCACATTGTAATCATGAGAATGCTGTAATTGTTTTCTCTCTTGTCTTTACTTGGAGGGCGATTAGATAAGACGTGTAAGTCACTGATTTGTCCGTTTCTTCCAGGTTTCGACGATATGGGCAATTAGTCATTCTTTCATCATCAAACATCACATTTGTTCTATAGAAAGTCGTCATCTATGTTGTCCTGAACGGAGACCACGCGGAATATGATCTATTCATTTTTATTGAGATATTCCCCTCTTTTGAAAAAAAAACTTGATTACTGCGCGATATTGATTTTTTAACATTTCACAATATAATGAAACATGTCTTCTATCGGCTCAGGTCAACATACTACTAAGAGTAGATTCATTATTTTAAACTGTTACAATTTTTTGACGATAGTAGTAAATGTAAACAATGTATAGGAAGCGGTATATGTAAACAATATAGTGCAAATATGAATGGAAGTGGGGAAACGAGAACCAATGAAAGTTAGATTAAGTAAATTATATTCTGAAAGACAAAAACGTAGAAAGTCAGAGAAATCATGGAAGTTATATGAGAAGGTATACGGATGTAAAAGAGACTAAGGATATGTGTGGCGACATAGAAAAGTATGGCGCTCTTTCATCTCTGTCTACCTCGACATGAAAATGACGTGATAGTGTGTATGTTGTTTATCACCCTGTTGTGTAGCTCATGACTGAGAATCGTGACTCCCATAGTAGGCTGCGACGACTCCTCACCGTCCATCCCTGCTATCTGCAGCTCGAAGGGCAATTGTTAAGGGTTGTCCAGTTGCGTCTCTCACTTGGTCAGTCCAAAACATTGGGAATCTTCTTCTTGTGCGTCGTCCCTCCACACCTCCAATAATCACAAACTCTCTCACTGGTCACGAGCAATGTGCTCAAAGAATTGGAAGGAACCGTCGAAGACATATTGTCGACAGTCAGTCGGTAATTCTCAGATTTTTAAGAATGGAGACGTTAGTTCGCTTTGATGTCCATTAAATTCGTAATATCCTTCTCCAGTGAGTGATTAATAGAACGTTAAATATTTTGAATAACGCTTCTCTATTTAAATTTAAATATCATTAAGGATAAACACACCTGATTGATGAATATGAAATACAAGTAATAAAAATCTATCTCGTAGAAAATGTTTTATCCCTTATATGTTATGTGTTAGTATTTCCACATATAAGGTATAGGAAAACTTGTATAAAACAATGCTCTGTCAAGTCAGATATCTAGTTACATCAGCAAGTGCTGTTAAATCATGGAACATAATATGGCATTTAATTATAGATGAGTTTAAATGAATCACTGTGCAAACGAAGTGAGAGTTTACAACTCAAATAATGAAATTTTACATAAATATCGTCACACCGCGTCCTTGTAGGAGTAGGCAGTTCCTTTCGCGACAAGTATTTTTCTCCTTTTTACATTAATACATATTTTCATACAACTTCTTACTGTCAATAAACTTATACTCGTATTTATATATTATTGTAATTAATTATTTATTTTTTATTTGTTACTACATATGCATTGAATGATACAAACAATCTTTACAATGTTATAAACTCGATAGTCTTCATGTGTAACTGAAATAAACCTTTTCATTTCATTTCCTGTTTTCACGTTTTTGAATATGCAATCCACATTTTTGAACATGCAATCCACATTTTTGAACATTCAATCCACATTTTTGAACATGCAATTCATATTTTTGAACATGCAATCCACATTTTTGAACATGCAATCCACATTTTTAAACATGCAATCCACATTTTTGAACGTGCAATATCTTTGACAGTCTATATGGACGTAATGATTTTCTACACAACTGGAAAATAATCCACATAATAAACGAATATTAAGTGACATACCTGTTTATTCCACGAAAGTATTTTCAAATTACCATAGCATTAACTGTCAAACATTTTTTTCAAGTGAAACAGGCATGTCACTTAAGGTTTCGGCGGCCGTGGTCTAATGGTGTGTTTTAATTCACGCTACAGAAGACGGCATCCCAATTTCGATTCATGGTGGATTCACTTCCAGAATAGTATTACTAAGAACATATAATATTTGGAATTACGATTTTCTGTAGCTCATGAGTCACTTTCAAAATGTTTACAGCACTATAAAGCAAAACTATAAAAGTGCTTTATAAAACTGCCTATCGAAAGGCTGCAGCATATTAAACCTGCCAATATTTTTGGTACCTTGATCTCCTTGTTGTCTGTTAAAATTGGTGAGGTGTAATATCTTGCACATATTAAACCAATATCTTGCACATATTACTGAAGTGTAATATCTTGCACATATTAAACCAATGCACCCACAGACGCCATCCATCCAGAGAATAGCTAAATATCATACTCGATCACGAACAATTGCTAATTCTTGAGGTACCATCTTCTATGAGAGGTTATCCACCATCTATAGTACTGTGGGAACCACGGTCGTCGCTGAATATTGTCAACACATACGGTCAACGACCGACGAAACGACCTTTGGATATGTTCAAAGGTCACATACCAAAACATTGACGCGGCCGGACATCGCGCCGGCTCCGTAAACAAATTGTTTACCCACAATACTATTTACGATACATTCCACAGTAGAAAGAGAACGCATCACGCTGTCTCGCCGGTCCCGTAAAAAAATTGTTTACTCACAATACTATTTGCGATGTCTGCAATACTTCAATTAACCATTTCTGCACGCACAGAAGCGAGATAAAATTATATCGCGGGCGCACTCCCGCGCCCATTCTGAAATTTATAAATACCCACATACCGATAAATAAAACATTCATTCACTCTCTCCTTCCGCACTGCTAATTGACGTATTTTATTTATTTATCAACAACTACTATCATCATCTCTTCAGACAAGAAGCATTCCGCTAAAGTACCAAAGAGGCATAAACAGTACTCAGGATAGATAAAATCAGAAAGTATGACAGCATCACATGGCACCAACGAGCACAAAACCAAATTATTTGCAGTTGACTTGGGGAGACCATCACCCAGCAGTGGATCAATCTAGCTTGACAATGATGATGATGTTTGTAAGTATTCAAATAATAACAGTTCTTAAAGGAAATAAAACTAGAAATATAATTTCGAAGTCAAGTCATGTACGTGCAACATGTATCAGATTCGATACGAGAATCAATGAACATAATCTAATGTTTTATAGTAATTGAATCCTATCGGAAGAAGATAATTGAATACCCATTATATGGTAT
Organism: Odontocerum albicorne; assembly: GCA_949825065.1. Taxonomy (NCBI): domain Eukaryota; kingdom Metazoa; phylum Arthropoda; class Insecta; order Trichoptera; family Odontoceridae; genus Odontocerum; species Odontocerum albicorne. The sequence continues at coordinate 34,540,631 of OX463849.1, read as the reverse complement.
ATCAACCTACAGCAGTATACAGAGCGAAAGAGTTGTGAAGGAGCTCATCCGATATCCATTTATTAACGGCAATCAAATCTTGCTGTTGCTGTTGATGACTTCAGATCTTTATCTTACAGTAGCCGGGTATCTCGTTTCATTTCAGTGGTTGCCGGGACGGTATTTAAATTTGCGGCAAGAGTTATAAATTTTTTTTCATTTAGATTTTATTTCTTATACTTGATGGTACCTGAAAGGAAAATAAAAAATGGTTCCAGACTCTATTAAAAAAATCGTCTGATAACAATACTCAAACGCGTTAGATGTGCTGGAGTTTTGTTGTCTCTTCACTGGCGACAGTATTGCCAAAAGCGTGGTTCCTTCAGTTTTTCTAAAAACTGTAGGCTCGATTGATGAGAATAAAGACAATTGTATCTCCTGTCCATCACCTTAAATATGTCTGCATCACCAATTCAGATATATGGAGTAACACATTAATGAACAAAATTCGCTTAATATAAATGTATTAGTGACGCGGAAATGTTAAAAAGCTTGACTCTGAGACATTATTGAAATATAACTTTATCTAATTGTTTAACGAGATTTTTTCCGAATACCTAAAAGACCGCTGCTGTCTCAAAATGCGTAAAGTATGTGGTCAGGAATAACAAATACTCGTACATATTATAGACAGTAAGAATTAAAAAAGTACAAAGCCTGTATCAGTTTAATCATGACTAATGGAATAAGGCATTGAGCAGGTCCAACAAGAACTATGCAAAAAACTAAGGAAATAAAAACCCTCAGAGATATTGCAGATAAAACACTTAGAGAGGTTAAGTTAGAAAGTCCCTTGTCTGAGAAATATGTGAAGTAGTTGATATTGGGGTAGTTCCTTACGTGACAATGCGTATAATAATCACTGGCAGTCATCCCCCAGAGAAACCTTAAAAAATATGGAAGTATACCTGGGAACATATCAAGAGGATAGTCTTAATAATATTTAACTTAATAGAAAAAAGAACCAGTAGGCAAAAAGTAAAGGAGTAGGCCAAACTCGTCATGCACGTTGTCAATACTACTACACCTTGAGAGTTAACAAAAAGTCTTAATCAGACTTGATTTTTCTGTTATTTTAAGCAAATATCGTGAATTAAACCCGAAATTACCGAATGGGAAAAATTCGTGTACGTCCTGCTAAGTAGATATGGGAATCGTGATTTTTATTCATATACGAAACATCATTATATTAATGAAAATTAATGAATATCATTGAAACGTCAAAAATATTTTTATATATTGTAACTACTTATATATTTTTATTTTTTTGAAATTCAGTAGAAGAAAGTTTCGTTTCGCATAAAACTAATGCAAAGCTTTTCAAATATTTCAGATTTTACTTTGTGGAACTCCTCATTAGATTTTTAATAATTTATTACGTTATTATTCCACTAATACATTAATCATGGAATATAAAAGTCACGAAAACATGAATTGTTAAAGTAAACATATTCTTAAAAATACATAAACCATTAAAAATCTAGCTTCACTCCTTTATATTAAGATTATTGTGAGAAATTGGAGCAATAATCAAGGTTCCAATCTTAAAGTAATGTTTTTTTTATTTATCCTTTCTAAAAATCTGAAGGTCTGTTAATTTCAAGCAATAAATAAATATATATAGATTTATTGATAACAACATAGTATGTTTTGTACATATACGAGTATGTTATAAATACATTCCGAAATCGTATATCTCAATTAAATTGCAGAAAATACATATAAGAGAAAAGCTATCAAAAGGTCTGGGCTCATATCATAACATCCCCTAGACCGAGATGCACCTCATCAGGGCGAGCCCGGCCGCGAGAACACTACATATTTTTCAGCCTTTATATTAAATTAATAAATGGCAGAAATCAATAAATGGCAGAAAAAATAAAAAAGTAAACCCACAAATAATACAATTTCGTCTACGATAGATGAGACGTAATGTTGAATTTATTTAAAATTAATTTATTTAATATATAGTTAAAATACTGTTACTTTCTTTTATTCCACTTTATTTTTTACAATTCCCGACGCATTTCGACACTTACTGTGTCATCATCAGGTGAGATTGCAGTATATATTAATTACGTCATATTTATAAGCGTTTTTGGGAATATGATTTTAGTTTAAAGAATAAAAGTGCCTATACTATTTGTGTTTTATGGTAAATAAAGTTAAAAGCGAAGAAGAGAACCAATTTAATTGATTATTTATGATATTTTTATTTTGTTTGTTTGTCTTATGTATTTCAACGATTTTAAGGCTTTAAATGTGTTTATGTTTGATATGTGTAATATTATTGCGTTGAATGGGTGTGAAAACAAGAAATCATGTGTTATTCATATATTCAAGTCATGTGTTATTATATGTTCAATATTCAAATCATGTGTTATTATATGTTCAATATTCAAATCATGTGTTATTATATGTTCAATATTCAAATCATGTGTTATTATATGTTCAATATTCAAATCATGTGTTATTATATGTTCGGCGAACTCAAAAAGATTATTGTTGTGTTATTTAATTCGTGTACTATAGTTCCTTGTTTCATACCCTTTATTTTTTTATAGTCTTTGGACATTCCAAATTCCCTCATTCGTACAATGAACAAATATATAAAATAAAATACAAACAAAAAAAAAACGTGTTCAAAACAATTTAAAATTGTATAAACTCAATAATAAAAATGTATATAAATAACACTAAACATGAAATTGTAGACAGGAATATACTAAAATTATGAGTTTCTTCTTCAAGTACGTTAGTTGTGCGACACAAGAAAATCGTTTACCTGAGGACACACACATTTATAAAGTGTGTTTAATTTACCTACCGGTTTTTCTTAAAGAAGGTTGGTTCAACATATAGGTTGATTGAACAACCTATTGATGTATTACATCAGATATCTCAAAAATCAAGGTGTGGAGTTTCACATTCAAACGAGAGACCGTCGACGATGTTGTAATAATCTGATATAAAATATCTAGACAAGATTTTTTTTGTTCTATTACACGTTTATTGTATACAACACAACCTGGCGTGTTAATTGCCATGTGGCAATCTCTTCTAAACGTCTAGAAATGTGTTACAGAGGCTTTAAGTAAAAGTGGACTGGAACTCTTTTAAAATAATTGGTGCCTAAAGGAATCGAACCCCTAGGTTGCAAGACATGCGTCTTACTCTTCGTGAATAAAGTATTTTGTTGTTAACTGCAGATAATAAGGTTTTTCGTTTTTTTCCCTATAGAAAATATGATATTCTGTTTTGTTTCTTCAAAAATTAATGTATTTTGTTTTTTTCCTACAAAAAAAAAAGGTATTTAGTTTAGTTTCAGCATTGGTTGTAAGCTTTTTATTTAATATCAAATATTCTATTTTTTAAAAAAGGTTTAAATTGTTTTTACAGTTGTAATATCATCAATTTAAAAAATGGACCTAAATTGGTGATATTCAGTTAACCGGTTTAGTCTGTTAACCGCAAGGAATAGAAAACTCAGCAGTGACTGCATCTTACAATACACAATCTCCATTCCGGTTTCTCGGTCCAGATTAGATCGACTTGTCTCTGATACTGATCCACTTAGGTTTCGTAATAATGCGTAATGGGTACATGAAGTACAAAGGAGATTTATTTCAAATGTTCCCATAAGCTTTTTATGCAAAACCTACCTTCTTGCTTTTTGGATGGTCATAGAATTCGTGTAGAGCTTTAGCTTCCGGATGCTTTCTTCACGCTAAGAAGTCACTCACAGTCTCTTCCCAGCTTTCATTCACTTCCAGCCTTCTAATCTTGCTGTACGGTATCTAAAATCCTATATCTTGGTCTGCGAAGTAGTTTTCTTTCGCATTGATGTACGGATAATAATTTGCTCTTATTTTATAACATGAATCGTAAGAATAGAATAAATGCGTGCCCTGCAGATAATATTTGGTATTATAATGTTTGATATCGTCGTTGCTGGGCCTCGTAGTCGAGGATCTCTTTGCTATTCCAACGTCAATTCAGTTGAAAGCAAAGATTTGCCGTGGATATTTTTTTTTCTCCTCTTTAAGTGAGTGCCACTGTATATAAGCAAACTCACCAGTCACGACGATGTACTTGATCCGATGGCACACTGAAGTGAGACGATCGGAGCCCACCAGCGTGTTTATTCCTTTGTTTTCCTCCTCTTTAAGTGAGTGCCGCTGTATATTAGCAAACTCACCAGTCACGACGATGTACTTGATCCGATGGCACACTGAAGTGAGACGATCGGAGCCCACCAGCGTGTTTATTCCTTTGTTTTCCTCCTCTTTAAGTGAGTGCCGCTGTATATTAGCAAACTCACCAGTCACGACGATGTACTTGATCCGATGGCACACTGAAGTGAGACGATCGGAGCCCACCAGCGTGTTTATTCCTTTGTTTTCCTCCTCTTTAAGTGAGTGCCGCTGTATATTAGCAAACTCACCAGTCACGACGATGTACTTGATCCGATGGCACACTGAAGTGAGACGATCGGAGCCCACCAGCGTGTTTATTCCTTTGTTTTCCTCCTCTTTAAGTGAGTGCCGCTGTATATTAGCAAACTCACCAGTCACGACGATGTACTTGATCCGATGGCACACTGAAGTGAGACGATCGGAGCCCACCAGCGTGTTTATTCCTTTGTTTTCCTCCTCTTTAAGTGAGTGCCGCTGTATATTAGCAAACTCACCAGTCACGACGATGTACTTGATCCGATGGCACACTGAAGTGAGACGATCGGAGCCCACCGGCGTCGTGTTCATTCCTTTTTTTGAAAGATTAGATATGACCACAGTCCTTATACTCCCGAATACTTGGCTGAACAAATGCCTGTGTCATTCGAGGCGTAGCACAGGGTGGGGTTCAAACCGGCGACCTTCCGCACGAAAGTTCAGTGCGTTACTACGCACCCATTTATGTCAAATGTTTGATATACTAAAAAAAGATTATGTGAAAAATAAATATTTGTCAAATATCTATGTTAAAAGCAGAACAAGGAAGGGATTTTTCTATTTTGTAATTTTTTAGTCCAACACTGTTTATTCCACTTTATATAATGGTATAACACTACCGGTTTCAAGTTTTACTCCTTCTCATCAGGGGAGTACAAACACGAGTCTTGTTTATGCTCCATAAATAATATATAAGTTTTTTTTAAAATACAATTATTTTGTGTACATAGTTAAACCAAGTGCATCTGGCGGGTTTATTGCAATAGATCAATTAACTTTTCATCCATGACAGATTTTACTTAAAAATATTCGTTTAAATTTAAGACACAGAAAAACACAAAAAACGTATTATCTCTATTAATGATTAGAACTAAGTATAGGAATTCGTTAAAGGATAAAGGATAAAGAAGGAAAACAAAGGAAAATTAAGATTAAAGGATATTCTGAGAAATATAATATTTTTTCAATTCTCTCTCAAAATGTAAATGAGGATGGTGCACATCTGATAAATCTTGGAAGTTAATTCTTCTATCGTGCCTAGTGAATCGCAAATTAATGTGTAATATGTGGTATGACTTAGTCGTTTCGTTGCATATGTACAATAAACTCTGGTGGGCTTATTTTCACGTGGCAATCCCTTCCAACCAACCTGAAAGATGTCAATCAAGCCTTAAGTGAAAACCAGACTTAACCCTTTTGCAAAAACATTGGTACAGCGGAAATCAAACACAGAGCCCGTGTGTGCGAAGACAGGAATGTTACCAAAAAGGTACGGAGGGATTTTTTTATTTAATTTGAATTATTTTGTGTGTATGGTTCAACTTGGTATATCGTGGAGGCTCATTACAATATATATATATTTTTACAACAAATCAGATCATCTTGAATACGTTAAACTGTTCAATCCATGACAGATTTTACCAAAAAAATAAATTACTAATATCTACAAATAAAGATAGAACTGGAGGAAGGAAATTTGTTCAAGGATAAGAAAGGTAAAAGAAAATTAGGAAGAAAAGATATCCTGAGTGATGTTGCATTTTTTCAATTCTCTCATAAACGTATATAAGGATAGTACATATTTGGTAAGTGGAAGTTGGTTCCATTGTTGCACCGAATAAACCGCAAGTGCAAAATGTAGTGTGATGTGTTCGTATGCAAAGAAGTCTCTAATCGCCTGATCGAAGAGAACGGCCGTGTTATGAAAGAAACTGGAATTTTTCGCGAAGATATGGAGAAGGCTTGGAATTGTTAAGTACGCAAAATAATGTCGACAGAATGTGAATGTTCGCTGCCTGATTTTAAGGCATTGAAGGTAATTCCGAAACTCTGTTATGTTGTAATACTTCCTTAGGCTAAACATGGCTCCAATTCAAACGTTTTGGGGTCTCTCCAACATTTCCAATATTTCTTTGTTGGCATCTAAAATTTTACGACACGTAATCAAGAAATGGAAGCATAAAACATTGGAACAATAGTATTCGACTTAAAACAGGTAAAAATTACGCATCATATAGAAAATGTAGAGAAGCCAAAATCTTGCGACTCAACTCCGAGACATGATTACGCTAACTCAGAGTTTCATCAATCAGGATTTCCAGATTTTAGACTTGTGATGAATATGAAATGACAGCATTATACTTTTTTTGATAGGTTGGTTTCATTGAGATAAATAGCCATAACCCATGACGAGTACGATATAAGGCACAATGCAAAATGTGTGATCAAGAGACTTGACACTGGAGCCGCCAGAGATGAGTATGTAAATCAATTTATGATAGACATATCCTGTTGCATAAAGGGTAAGGGGGTTCAGTATTTGCAGCTTGCTTGCTTCTTTTTTTTATTGGTTCCCTTGGTAGCTAGCAACAGTTCCATGACATTTGGCTACATCTGCTGCTGTTTGCTTTCAGTTGTGTTGAGCACTAATGTTTTTAAGCATCTCATGCAGTACGTCTATATTTTTTTAAGCTGACCACCACGAATCCTTCTGCCTTCTGTCAGCTCGCACAAAGATGACATTTTTTGAGAATATGTACTCAGTCATTCGAGCCACGTGTCTGGACCATGGTTATTCTTATATATTTTCTTAACAAGCAAAATAAAATGAATAAATCACTTTAATTACTGATTTAAGTATTCTAAATGTATACGCGAAATCAATTTTAAGTCACCACCGTTGTTTTTGGATAGTAGCTGGTAAAAAGTTCATTTAGGGTTAAAATTTTCCTTGTTCAAACAAAGGTCTTCCCGATTTAACGGTGCGATGAATTCTCGCGTGTTGTGTACACACGATGGGTATTTTCCATTAACTATTTCTACCCTTTCAGACTTATTCATACGTGTCCCATTACTTCGTATGTGTCTGCATACGCCACCATGAAATGAAATTGAAAATTAATATTCATATTTACTTCTACTCGAAGTATTGTTTTCTTAATGGTAGAGAGAGGATAGCTGTGATTGATAAATAAGGAAGCGTAGTTATTCTTAAATAGCATCGTTAGATTTATCATCCCGTGTAATTAAAATATTTTAAATATCTAAATAAACATGGCAATGTTACCTCGAAATATACACTTTTTATTCATTATTGGCATTCTGGTTTTTACGTAATTTACTTTATTATTCGACCTGAGTTTGACTGAAGGTATTTAATGTTTACTTATTTTATTATTCCATAAATTACATTAATCTCCGTGACACATGTTTTTACCTCCTTTTTGAGGCTTTCTTCGGACTGAAGAGAGCTCAATTAGGGGTAGAAACACTTGTTAATATATTTAGTGGAATATAATTCATTATTAAATATTCTTACTTGAATTCCCTAAAAGTCAAATAATTGATTAATTATTTAATGGTGTTTAAAAGTTGCCGTTTTATACATGAAAAAATAGACTCTCTTGAAGTGATTTTACATTACAAAACAGCGTTATATGTTTATTAAACTGAAAATTTCAGAAACATTTTTATAGTTTTATAAAGAAGTTATGAGATTTTCTTTATTAATATATCGAATTTTTATTTGCCTAATGGAAAGTGGATACTGCTAAAGATAATCGAACTTCAAATAAGTATTTTTTCGTAATCCTTTTCTCATGGCTGAGGATATAGGTTATTGGTGACTACTCTACCCTTTGTGGGCGGTCTACTCAAATTTATGTTCACATATGAAAACTTCAAATATATACTATAACATTTCACCTAAAGCCGAATGTGTTAATATCACATATCAGAAAATCTATAGGTGGCGTAACAAGAACTGCAATTTTAAATTTGCCACCATTTTTCAGCTGCCAAACGTATAATATTTATGATGGGCATACGTCATCTACATGTTTTCACATTTTTTATAATAAATTTTAATAATTTATAAGCGTACTGCAATCGTGTGATTAATTTATGGGTTATGTAGATGACGTATGTCCATTATAAATATTATAGGTTTGACAGCTGAAAAATGGCAGCAAATTTAAAATTGCAGTTCTTGTTGCGCTACCTATTCAAAAGTTTTCTAGTAATTCATTTTTTATTGATAAGTATTCTGCGGTTTTCTTACTTAATATTTTTTCTAATCATATGCAGATACCGGGAAGTAACTAACTTTCATAAAGTCACATTCAAATTACATGAATTTATTTTGTATTATTTTATTTTATTTTGTATCTATCAATAATAGTGAGTTTGAAACAGGAGTTAGGGCGCTCTTGTTCTTTAAACAGCACTATATAAATTGTTATTTTAATATTATTATTCCATGACTTATTCTTCAACGAACCCCTTTTTCACATGCGCTCTACGAACTTTTCCCATCCCTGTTAATTATTTCTGAGCGAAAATAGAAAATTAAGGGTGAGAGCACTAGATGGTTAATTTCCATATAACGGATCCGCTTACCAGTGGTAACCCATTTGTTTTTCTCGCTTCAATGTACAAATATAAAGCTACCTATTAATATTTTGTGTTTCACTTAATATTAATAATTTATTCATTCTTATTTCAATATTTAACATGGTTCGATTTAGCATGAATCAGGTTGTTGTGGAACAAGAAACAATTCCACATATGTCTTCTGGGTTAACCAGTCCATACCCTACAACCATAAACAAACATGTCAACTCCGCCTTAACCACATGAGTCAAATACTGAAAAATGTATACTCCTTTATATTGTTCAGAACGTGTTTTGATACAACCACACCAACACCTTGACAAGCTATTTCGCTCTATTCTACACCAGACCTTATTATTCTTATTTCACGCAGATCATTCGTTCAACAACCCCTTCGTTTTGTCTGGTTTAAACATATGTCCAGCGATTTACTCTCAAAACTATCACACAGTTTATTCGTTATTCTTTTCATTCCTCCACAAATGTTGCACACTCAAATTGTCAGCTATGTTCACGTCTTATTGCTATCACAAGAGTCCCGGATGTATTATCAAATGTGAAATAAAATGATAAACAACGATGTCTAGAATGTTGACCTACAAGCATTACGCATTCGTATTAGATAACAACAATATAAAGCATTTTAGTGAAGTCATGCTCGCAGCACATTGTTACGGTCACCTTTGAATAATAATGAAAATTTGATTACTCAAACAAGATATTTTTATATAATATTATTTATACTTATAAAAGATCATATATTTAACGACTCATCTAAGCATAAATATAAATGGAGCAAAGTCTTATTTATAAAAAACATATCATACGAAATAACCAAAAAAATTCCAAGTCACACAAAACCAGCTTTTTACACTAATTTTAATCTCTGGAAACTCTTATTTAACGGGAAAGGCTAAAATGAAATACTTAGCAACAGTGGTGTGTATAAACTTTTATGTGCTGACTGTGATAATTTCTATAAATGAAAGACAGGAAGATCTTTTGGAAAGAGATTTCGTGAACACATATCAGCCTTAACAAATCCTTTAATTCATTCTGAAATGGCTAATCATTGTCACCGTGAAAACCATACATTTTCTATCGATGATGCCAATTTCTTGCATATCAGTAATCAGGGAAATAAAATGGACAGATTAGTCAGTGCATCGAGGTGAACATCTGGCAAACACATATATCCCAAAAACCTCTCCACTGCTCGCCGAGATTGTTTCCTCCCTCCCTCCACTCCCAGTCCCCAACCCGAATGTTTACCGTTAGAAGCGTGTATGTCGGTTCCAGTTCGAACAGAATTCAGTCTTGTTTTTGCTTCCCTGATGATGAGGTGAAAGTCTTGAAACCGGTAGGGCTATACCGTTACAAAAAGTGGAATAAATAGTGTTTGATAAAACAAATTACAAGGATGTTTTTATTTTCCTTCAATAATTTGTCTGGGTTCGTACATATTGTAAAAATCTGGCGGTCGCGTTTCATTATGTTATTAAGCTAACAAATAGCTGAAACCCTCAATTTGCTTTAATCTTTCATTATTTACCCATATATCACATTTACTTTTCTTTTTATACTTTCCTATCACCATTAATTTAAATATATAATGTAGGCAATTATACAAGTAGATTAACAAATAAACAAATACCTCAAATATTCTTCACACTTACTGTTTGTAGTTAAGTAAACTTTGTCGTAAGAATATTAATTAAAAATGAGACAACAAGTCAACATTTATTAGAACGAAGTTGTGGGTAAAGCTACTTTTGAATATAATGCCTATTTATCAATAACATAATATCAAAGCCATGAATTGGCACCGACAATAACAGGTTATTATCTGCATAACGGCGTCCCACGCACAGTGCCAACCCCATTAGTGTTTAGGGTGGGTGGCATTAGTGGGGTTGGAAGGAAGTTCCGTAGTATAGTGATCCTCCACCACCAATACTCCCGCCCATTTATTCCTTATTTCCGGTTTCTGATTGTCTAACGTACGAGCCGTATCATTAAACTGATCTATTGTCAAGTTCCACTGCTTTTTGTTAGCGTCTACTTTCATTTCCGAGGTATTTTATATTCGTACTAATGCAAAACACGCAAGTTTATACATATTCATTGACGATCTCCATGTCCTAGTTGGTAAAACGAAAGTCTTCCTCAGGAGATGTGTGGTTCGATTTCCAATGGACCTGAAAAAAAGAAAAAATACTGTCCGATTTATTTCCTTAACAAGATTATCATAACCATTCTATGTGATGTAATATTGTCAATACGTACGATGACGAGTTAGGTTCATTCTTCTTCCTCGTGATCTCAATGCTGAAGAACGTGACCCATATTGGGACTTCTGTAGGTTACACTCGTTCTTCACAGTCCTCTCAGAAATCCGCCGTCTGAAGAGTCCGTGGTAAAGGCATGCCCTTAGCATTTTTAACCTGATCGCTCCAAGGCATAGGTGTTCTAGCTCTGCTCCTTCGACCTTCTACGTTTCCAACAATTATGAGTATCTTCATGCCCTCCTTGCACGAAATCAGACCGAAGAACTGAAAAATGTGACAAGTGCATAATCCTATGAGTATACGAGTAAGCCTCTCGGAAATATTAGGTTTTTTTCAAAATAGATGGATTTGTTCATCGTTCCGTCTGTAAAACACATATCAATCCAATTGTTTCCAACACCACATCTTGAAAGAGTCTAACTAGAGAAGGTCAATATTGTCTACCGAAAACGCTCTTTGATAAAGCTGGATATTAAGGTGGCTATACTATACTTGCACAGTATTGTATTAAGTGTTTAAAGGTGGTCATACTTGCACAATTATTTATTAAGATGGCCATACTTGCACAGTATTGTATTAAGCGTATAAAGGTGGTCATGCTTGCACAAATATGTATTAAGGTGGTTATACTTGCGCACATTTATTAAGGTGGCTATACTTGCACAGCATTAAGGGACATTGTTTTATGATTCTGTGAAAAAATAGTTGTGTATTGAATTGGTATCGTATAAATAATATATTTAAGAACAATCACAAAAATATGCCAAGTTATATTCTAATCTTCTACAAAAAAATCATTAGCTATCAGTTGGGGGTGGCAACTCAACTCAGCGAATAAGCAAAAAGTGTCAATTTTTGTAGTTATTTTGCCATGTTGACTTTTTCGGTTAAGGCCAGAGTGGGTAGGCTTCAACAGTAAATTTGCTTCAATACGAACGAGGGAATAAAATCTATGAACAAGATGAACTCCTCGTCAAAATTTATAATTCAAAGTACCATTCCCAATTACAAAAAAAAATCACCTGCGCTCTGTCTACATTTAATTAATCAATTCACTCAACTTTAATTAGACACTTTATAAATCTTGTCTATTGTATTGACTCTATTATATCTGAATACAACAATAATTGGCTAAAGTCACATGTGCACTCAGTTAAATTAGGGGAAGAAAACAATTGTCTATGACAGGATGTGTAATTCATCTATTCATTCCACGGCCCATAGACTAAAATATGTCCTTTCTATAGAATTATTATCCAATGGACGTATGATCTAGTCCAATTATATGGTGTATTGTTATCGATATCCTTTTGAAACGTTAATTAAATGGCTGAAGGTGTAAAATAACTACCTTTCAACGCGTTTCTGTGGGAAAATCAGTTTATTTTGACAACCATATTTATACACCCAATAATTTGAAGGTTTGCTTTGTTAACGTTTAAAATTGTATCGTATCAAATAACATTATTTTCAATCAAAACTTTGCTTATTAAAAACATACATTTAGTTTATTGGTGGTACAAAAAAATATATAATATATTTCTTTAAAATTTATAGCAAATTTTCTTCTTTCTTGTTTTTTTTTTGCCGTCGATTCATCAAGTGTTCTTGAGAATTATACATACAAAACCATCACACCATTTCCTTGTCCGAATAAGCAGACGAGATAATGCAAGAATTTTCCACCGCGACACTAATTTTTACATCCATACACCTTCTCAAACAATTGATTTAATTTCACAATATTTTTTATATTACCTTGTTTCAAAATATACTTCACTAAATTGAATCATATTCAAATTTAGAATCACCAGTTTGTTTTTTTTATGCAATATTTGACACACACAACTACTTTCTGCATCATCGCCATCAATATACAGAATACTATATATTTTTTTAGGATTGTTTTTTCTTTTTTGTTACTTTAAAGATCGAGCGCCGTAAAAGACTTTTATATATTTAAAATATAAAAGGTGCATGGCTGCGCGGTAACGCACTGGACTTCCATGCGCAAGGTCACCAGTTCGAATCCTGCGCTGTGCTACTCCCCTCGAACGACACAGGCACTTTTTCCGCTTAGTGTTCAAGGGTATAAAGATACCTATGACTTTGGTCATATCATAAAAATCATTAAAAAAAAACGACGTCAAAAATAATTGGGTGAACAATGGCGGAAACAAATTGCTAAACTATAAACTTTCGTAATAATATATATTCAGCACATTTGGAATAAAGTGAACAACTATTTTTTTCCTAATGAAATTTATCCGAATAATACGGAACTAGTTTCCAGGTAACCCTTACTTATATTTTTTTTTGAATGACGAACATAATAATGACTTATTAATGAATAAAAAATGACAGTTTATCAAGCTTTATCCCCGAATTCCCCAAAAAAACTATGATTTCAATAGTTCAGCGTGTCAGGGGCAGAGTCGCTAGCGTGCTGCCCATAAGATAGCATCAAGGGGTGGGCTCAGGGAAGGGGGCAGATAATTTGTTTCCATTTTCACCGACTTATCGTTATATCACCGTCATGGCCCGTGATCTAACCGTATGTTTTGACTAAAATGATAATTCTATGTGACATATAGGGTGAACGGATTTTTAGCTACTCAAAATTATGTATACCGCATGATTCCACAACATGACAAATCAATTTTTATCTTTTTCCAGTAAATTGAAAAAAATACAATACCTTTTTTTGCATAATGCCACTTGTACTCAAACGATTTTAATTTTACATCGAGTATTATGGATAATGAATAAAATACATTAAACTGTAAATTTCTTATAAACGATAAAAAAATATAACAAAAATAAAACGGATAAACTATATTATATAGGTACATGATTTGGGTCGAAGTCAGTCGTCTATCATGCGTTTTTTCTTCTCTGTAATATATAGACTGGTGTTTTACTCCCTACTGTGACGCATTTGTATAGAACGCGCCTTTAGGCAGTTTGCAACGTAGGCCACCCCTTGAACCACACTGCAGTTTGCAACGTAGGCCACCCCTTGAACCACACTGCAGTTTGCAACGTAGGCCACCCCTTGAACCGCCCTGCAGTTTGCAACGTAGGCCACCCATTGAACCACACTGCAGTTTGCAACGTAGGTCACCCCTTGAACCACACTGTAGTTTGCCACCCGTAGGCCACCCCTTGAACCACACTGCAGTTTGCAACGTAGGCCACCCCTTGAACCACACTGCAGTTTGCAACGTAGGTCACCCCTTGAACCACACTGCGGTTTGCAACGTAGGCCTACCCTTGAACCACACTGCAATTTGCAACGTAGGCCACCTCTTGAACCACATTACAGTTTACATTTTATTTTCTTATCACTGGCTTATAAAATTAAAATTACTGTACGTGAAAAAATCTAAAAACTATAGTACTCGTAGTTTTACCAGCCAAAGACATCGTTTGGTGTACGGCCTATGTTTTAGTAGTGAATGAAGCCTGGCTGATTAAGAAGATTGTTTCAAACTCATCGTTTTACATCTCTACACAACTCCAAATATCCTGTCTTTTCCAATCTCGCCCGGTCAAATTGAATTGCAGCTTCATTATGCCGCGTTTCGGCCGACGGCCGGCTTCTCGTATTGCACATAATTGCATTTGCCTGCAGTATCGGATGCACTGATGAACTCTCTATGGATTCGCAATGACGGCTATTAATATAATTATTTCCATCGTGGAAATAATGCTACGCTTTGCGACACTTTTGTATGCCATTATTGACGAATCTATTGAATTATATTTCAATAACATGTTAAAAGTACTGTTTTCTTGTAAAAACGAATTTGGTTATTAATTGATTTGGTATTAATATTGTAGAACTCCATTTCATTACACGATGATTAACTTTATTACTACAAAATTGTCCGTACCCAACTTTGATGTAAAACAATAAGAAATAAATCAATTTAATCAAAGGGGTTTCAAAAAAAATCATAGAGATATTTTTCCTTTAGCCAAAAATATTTTTTTGTGAACCCCAACCGCTGCCCATTATTTTTGGAAGTGTCATATTTTGAAAACATCAATAAGATGTAAATCATACAAATGTATTTGATCTTTAAATAAACTATTACGGAAGTGCTTACGTATTTCGTTCAAGCAAATTTAGTCGAAAAAATTATTACTAAAGTCCAATGATACTGGATTACTGTTTGATTTATTGTAATTTCGTGATTTATTTGGATAAGTAGAATTTTTTTACATTCATGTGTCGAATCATTCTGTAATTTGGTTGTTTTTTAATTATCAAACTGATTTCGTTTTTTGGCTGGCATCATCATAGTATAAATAGGCCAAAACCCATACGATGGTTGTCGTCGAAGAAATAATACGAGAATTGAAGTTTGAATACAAGAGAGCGAGAGAGGAATACTTGGATTCTCTCCAAAAGTAATTCGAAATTTGAATCTCGGTGTTTCCGTGATACTGAACAAATTTTAAATACCTAGCTAACAATTTTTGAACCGGTGTAAAAGGGGACGATGTATAAATGATATACTAGGTTAGTAAAAAAGTTTTGAAAGCGGAAATGAAAATACATTTTTTTGGGGGGAAATCCCTTTTATTGCTCAGTATAGTCTCCCATAAGATCAATACACTTGGTCCAACGATCTTCCAACTTTGTTGTCCCATCACGGAAGTGACTTTCTGGAAAGCCTGCAAAATACTCCTCTACGACGGCTATAACCTCTTAGTTTGATGAAAAATGCTTTCCACGAAGGAATTTTTTGAGGTGTGAGAACAGCCAGAAGTCAGAGGGAGCTTAATCTGGCGAATAGGGTGGATGCTACAACAATTCGTACCCCAATTCACTGATTATCGCGATGGTTTTTTGAGCTGTGTGAGCAGGTGCATTGTCTTGATGAAAAATGATTTTTTTCTTCTGCAAACCGGGTCTTTTTTCACAATTTTTTTCATCCAACTGGTCCAAAAGGTCACAATAATAATCAGCGTTGATTGTCTTACCAGTTTGGAGATAATCTATCAATAAAATTCCTTTTGCATCCCAAAAAACTGACGCTAACACCTTCTTGGCCGATTTCTGGACACGAACTCGCTTCGGAGCCAAAGTGCCTGGTTCACACCACTCCTTAGCCTTTTGTTTTGATTCAGAATCATGGCAAATTGTTAGCAAATGCGGCACCCATTGTGCACACAGTTTTTTGAAACCCAAAACTTCAGCCAAAATATGCCATTTTGTTCCATGTGAAATGCCTATGGTGTCAGCTATCACATCCACAGTCGATCGATGATCTTTCAAAACCATATCCTGTATTTTCGCTATGATTTCTGGTGTTGATGCACTTTTTGGACGTCCTGAGCGTGGATCGTCTTCAACGCTTGTACGGCCACGCTTAAACTCCAAAACCCATCGATGAATGGCTGGAAATGAAGGAGAAGACTCCTTTAATACTTTCACCATCTTTGCATGGATCTCAGTAGCCGATAAACCTTCCAAAACAAAGAATTTAATCACTGCACGATATTCGGATTTTTCCATTGTTAAAAAATACACTGACACGTCAACTTCAAATGGCTTGTAAACAAAGAATGAATTGACAGATCAAAATGAAATTTTGAGTACGTTCTTATGAAAGATGAAATATTAAAATGGCGTAAAAATTTTGGTTTTCTACTGCTCCATAGATGTCGCTTTCAAAACTTTTTGACTAACCTAGTATATAAATAAATTTTACATTTATGAATATATATTTTCATAAATATAGAATTTGTTTTACTTCCGTGAATATTTCACGGGTTGCAACTAGTTACGTAGTAACTGTTATAGAATGCAAACTAATTATAGAGTAATAGAGGAGACCAAGAAAAGTATAAATAAGTTTATATAAATATTTTTCTTGGTTAAGTTGATAAAACACATGTCGATCAACATGGGAAATGCGAAATCGATTCCATTAGTACCCAGAGTGTTCAAAAAGGTATTTCAATTTGCTTCTCTCTAAAATCCTCTTAAACAGCATGGCAATAAACCCGCCAGATTTCACTATTTGCAACGAAAATGTAATACGAAAAAAGTAAAAATTAAAAGTAAGTACTATTTAATATATCTCACCATTCAACATTTATTTTATTGTTCAATTTGTAAATAAACGTGGATAGGATAAATGCTTTTATTGCAAGATGTTGACCAAGGGATTGTGGGCTTTATTCCTGTCGGTATCTACATGTTTTAAAAATAATTCAGGCCTCTTAACATCTTTCTAAATGGTTATAATAGATTCACAGGTTGTACTTTATACCACGAAAGTGTTATAATTTACAATGATATAATAAAAAACATTATAATTGATTTTATTTGAATATCGTACTTATTGTTACAAACACCGGGAGGCGGTATAGTGGTTATCGGTATAAGGTATTATTATGTACAATTTTATAGTTCAGTTCGGATGAAAATTTCCTTTTTTCAATAATTGTTCGATACGCAGCAATTAATGTTTATTTTAATTTTTATAGTTGTATTAAGTACCTTTTTTATTGACAGCAAATGAGTTCCTCTATTACTTCCTTCAATGTATTGCATCACAAGTAATTATCTGTCAACATTTTTATCGTCGATTCTAATGACAATCTGTGAATGAAAATATTTATATTTATGACGCCGATTAGTGACCGAATCACTTGCCGGGGGAATAATAAATATATCATAGGTGATATTCGAAATATTCAACAACCGGTACGCGTAAAAAAACACCACTGTAGATAGACATTTTTACTTTGAATTATTTATTTAGAATATATGTTATATAAAAATCTATTCTACCGATTTCCATATCTTACTTTGGTATTGGCAAGATGTAATAGTGGCTAATGAATGGCAAGATATAATGGGTGAATAATGAAAGATTGGACAAGTTGAGGGGTTCTGATATTTGGGTAGTATTTTCTCAGATGATGGAAGAGTTAAGAGCGATATCGAACGGCGTGTAGCGATATGAAACAAACTCAATGGGGCATAAAACATGTATACTCGAACCGAATAGCATCAAAATCTGATAAAATGATAGTCCATAATAGTATTTTGGTGCAAACTTTGATATATGGAAGTGAAACGTGGACATGAAAAATACTGATAGGAGCTGAATAAATACTGCAAAAATGCGTGCATTGAGAAGAATATAAGGAGTGGCAATGTATGACAGAATGAAATGATAAAGGATGAGTGTGAACTTACGAATGATGTGTTATGTAAGATGAAGAAGAGCACGCTGTGGTGGTTTAAGCGATTGGAACGAATGAATGAAGAAAGACTAACAAAACATACATAGTGCAAAAGGGAGTGGATGGTGTGTGAGAGGAAGACCAAGGAAAATGTGGTTGGATCAAGTGAATGATATTTTGAAAGAAGGAACTTAGAAAGTCCGAGATCTCGTAGAAGTTGTATGGATGTGGAAGAGGTGAAGGATGTGTTTGGAGATAAGAACGTCTGATGTTCTGTCTTCTCTGCCTATCCTGACAGATAAATGGCGTGATGGTATGTATATATACTTGTAAATACTCGCATATGCAATGCGACTTCATTTATTACTAGTTTATCACTAACCATATAATGTACTTGTCTCAACAAGGATTTAACAAGAGGAAAAGCGTTAAATTATTCTATAGGTTTTCCAGTAAATTAATTGTTATTAAATGACCTGTCAATTAATAAAGAAAATATTTTGACATCAATAATGTTATTAATTGTACTGAACAATCTTTCAGCTTTGACGGCATTGACAGCAACTAATTACATTCAAAATTATTTAGGCTCTCAAAATAATATGGAAATCTTTTAATACTCTGCTACCAACAAAATCTCAAAAGTAGTTTACTGAAACAATGTTTTTTTTATTATTTAATATAACTATTAAAGTATATTTACATATTCAATCTTAATTCTTTCACAAATATCATTCAGCCAAGATTCAGGATTTAATAAATCAGAACAATCGAAAAGTTGTCGTAATTTATTTAATCGAACACTATTTATTTCACTTTATATAACGGTATAAACCTACCGGTTTCACGGTTTTCCCCTCATCATCTGGATATATTAATACAAAATTAATTAAGAAGGTCATTAAACTTTTCATTTTAACTTTAAATCTACGAATATGCTTAGATTTTCTTTACTTTAATTTATTCGTTTTATTTAACTTATAGTATTTTAATAAAATTAATTAACGTCTTTAGAAACCGGTACGAAAATCTTGGATAATTTTTGACAACAGGTACAGCCGTAGCAGCTTAATATCACTTCTGATCATTTCGCCATTTCACTTGAAGAGTACAGAGAGGAGTATTCACCTCATTTTTTTATTCAGGCTAACAACGTTTGTTTCAAAATGCTTGTTTTTTTAAATCCTTTATTAAAAGTTACTACACATAATAGGGTGTTGACGGTCATTTTGATCTATGGAAGTTAAACTTGGACTTGGTAGAAGAAGAATAAAAGGGATATTAAATCTGTTGAGATGCGTGCACTAAGGAAAATTGTAGAGTCTCAATGTAAGAAAGATTGTGGAGCCTCAATGTTAGAAAGATTGTGGAGTCTCAATGTAAGAAAGATTGTGGAGTCTCAATGTAAGGAAGATTGTGGAGTCTCAATGTAAGAAAGATTGTGGAGTCTCAATGTAAGAAAGATTGTGGAGTCTCAATGTAAGAAAGATTGTGGAGTCTCAATGTAAGGGGATAAAGGCATCAAAATTAATGCATATAATATAAAGATAGACAACATCTTTCCGAGCTTGCAAATCCCAATTCTTCTTCATAGTTTGTCTTCATATCTTTATATCTCATCAACAAATAGTTTCAAATTATCATTTGAAATTAAATTATACATATACGTTCGAAGATTTTCACGGCTCTCACTAGTTTTAAATTGTATTGAACAAGATCGTTGAATTGAAAAAAACAGTCCTAATCCAACAATACTTCCGTGAATTCGTTATTCCAATTAAAATCTCCTATGATTAAAATATTTTATTGCGTAACCTAACATTGTCTGAATTTAGTCATAATTTTTTTGTCTTGTTTCGTCGGCACCCGTGCACTCGAAGTAAACTGCACAGATATAAATGCGTGGTTATACGAGTATCACACTTGGAGTTTAAAGTTTTGTAAATTTTTCGCTTATCGAGGTGGAAGAAATGAATGAAGAAAAACTAGCAAACCGGATATATAGTCGCAAATGTGAGTGGAAAGTGTGTTTGAGGAACACCAAGAAAAGTGTGGTTGGATCAAGTTAATGATATTTTGAAATAATGAAACGTAGAAAGTCAGAGAAATCGTAGAAGTTGTACGAGATGGTGTATGGATGTAGAAGAGGCTAAGGATGTGTTTCGAGATATGAAAGTTTGGCACTCTGTCCTCTCTACCTACTCCGACAGGAATGGCATGATGGTATGTATGTATAATAATCTCATTATGTTGTACAGTCATTGTTCCATTATCAGGGTGTCAATTTATGCGTATTTTTATAAACACACTTTCTTTTCTTTCAAACTTTATGAGCATAATAGTGAATAGAATAATAATTTGGCTTCTAAATCGACAAAAAATATAAGAGTATTCTGTAAGAGCGACAATTGTAAAAATGAAAGATATGCGTATTGTATGAGAGCGACAATTGTAAAAATGAAAGATAAGCGTATTGTAAGAGTATAATAAGAGCGAAATTGTAAAAATGAAATATATGAGTATTGTAACATATAAAAGCGACAATTGTAAAAATGAAAGATTCATCCAGCAATAGTGATTTCGAATATGTATAGACAACTAAGTACGAGGGTCATCTAGAAAGTAAGGTTATAACATTTATATAGGATCGAAAAGTGCTTGTATTTTATTGACATTCACAGGATACTTCACAAATATATTAAACTATTTTTCAACGTAATCGCCATCGAGATCGAGACATTTCTGTAGTCGGGGCACCAGCTTTTGTATGCAAGTGTCATAGACCTCCGCCGCCAGCTCTTTCAGCCACTTCTTCACAGCTTCCTCGACCTCCTGATCTTTGGAAAATTGTAGGGGTGTAGTGACATACGCACGTCTCATCCCCCGTCATGATAGAGTCCAGAAAAGCTTCTCCCTCCTGTGCAAAACGATCCAAAAATTCACGCGCGGCGGTCACGCGATTTTGACCGGTGTGAGCATTCTGGGCACCCATCTCCAAAACAACTTCTTGTAACCAAGTTTTTCCGACATAATATCACCAAGGAGACTTCGAGAAATATCAGGAAATTCTTCGTGAAGGTCGTCAATGGCGGTCATTTCGCACTTGTTCTTCAATTTTTTGCACAAGTTCGTCAGAAATCACTGCCTTGCCTCGTCGTGAGTATCAGTACGGCCTTCTCTGAACAACCTTACCCACTTCGTGACATGTTTTCAACTCATCACATCACTACCATAAACTTCCGATGGATATTCGCGGCGGTATTGTTTTGCAAAGTCAAAAAAACGGATGACCACGCGGATCTCGCACGGACGGGAGGGGGTGGGAGCGCGCGACAACCTCTCCATCGGAAGAATTTACTGGGACTGAACAAAATGGCAGACAAACACGCGGGACCAAACAAACTGGCCGTTAGGATCCCCCTACACGCCAGGTGCGCCAACTTCGAAACAAAGCCCTTGTAACTTACTTTCTAGATGACCTTCGTAAGTAAAAATAGAATTTCCGGAATATGTATTTTACATGATATTCAATTATTTTATTTATACGGTTTTTATTTCGAACATTTTTTTCGGAATGAATTACTCGCGTAAATGGAGGGATTATTTATTACATAAGCCACCTGTATTTCGTGTCACCCTGGGAGCTTCCATCAGAGATGGTATCTCATCACGTGCTGTGTGATGCTCACTAATTGGAGGTAGCTCGGCGACAATGTATTCATTTGTGCTTCCTTTTTTTAATGATTTGTATAATAAAAACTAGACCCTAATAGATAAACGTTGTCAAGATAATGAATATTAATATTGATACAATCATGAATTTTATAGATTGAACTTCGGATGTGATCAATTTGATGTTCGAAAATTAGATACATAAAGACCACACATAAATAATTTTAAAAATCTATATTTTTTGGTATCCCAGTCTGTGTTTCTGAGTAACATAATATTTTCTTGCCAAAGTATATGTTACTTGAAAAGATGCCACGTAAAAAAAAAGAGGCCTGTAATCACCCTATGTAAGGTATTTTGGCTTCTAAAAATCAAAATAAACAAACTCAAAATAATTAATACTACATAAGTTTCATTTTTTTATGTTCAAGTACCCTGTTGGAATAATAAATGCGATATATGGGTGCGTAATGGACGATTGGAACTCTCCAAGTTGACGAGCTCGCCAATTGGGGTAGTTTATCATATAATGAAATAGTTACGAGACACACGCAACAGTGTGTAGTGATAGGAAACACAGTAAATTTGGTACTAAAACATGAATATCTACTCCGAATAGTATCAAAATAAGATGATTGTCCTCAACAGTATTACATTTACAACTTTGATGTATGGCAGTGAAACGTTGATTGACTTCAGCTTCGCAAAAACCCAACCCACTCCACAATACCAACTCTACAGCTGGATTGTAGATACAATGATTTTGATTAATTTTATTACATTACATTTCATATTAAAATATAATCAAATCAATAAAACAACATAAAGGTAAAAACACACATTCAAAAGCCAATAAAAATTACTGTTTTTCATGCAAAAAGTACCTTCAGGTTAACGGTGTTATTAAAAAAAACTATATATTTTACCGTTAAATCATAAAGGACCTAACTAACATCAAGTATCGATTCTAGTTAATATGATCTCAAACGAATGCCGTATCATTTATAAATAAATAATTGTTATTTTTTATAAAATGAAATTTGTATGCTAATAAACATGTGTTAAATTTTCTAGTCGTATTTATGCAATTTATTTTAAAATATAAAATGTGTTAGATTAAGTGAATATTTAGCAAGATAAAAATGTAAAAAGTCAGTGAAATCGTAGGAGTTGTATGGGTGTAGAAGAGGTTAAATATGTGTGTCGCGATATAAATCTCTTGCGCTCTCTCCTCCATGCCTGCCCCGACAGGGAAATGACGTGATACATATGAACGCTGTTATATTTTGTGTTAAAAATCAATAGACTTGTTATTAGTATTTTGAATTTAAAATAACACGTCACCATTACGCTATGTTACATTATCCCATTGGGCTAGACCAAGAGTTCCCAAACTTTTTTCGGCCGCAGACCCCTTTACCAAAAACTTTTAAAACCGTCGACCTCCTAGTCATTTACTTTACTTACTCAAATTAATAAGTTTGTACACTATTCCATATTAAATATTTCATTACACATCAAACTTGTCATTGTAATCACTAGTAATTAAGGATTGAAAAATATAAAATGACTACGGATTATGCCATTATCTTGTGCAATATCTTGTGAAAAATATTATTATTGAAAAATTATCTTGTGAAAAATATAAAATTACTACGGATTATGCCATTACTCGTATCTTGTGCAACATTTAATATTGAAATCTGCGCTGACGAAAATGAAAGCAAAACAATAGATTATTTTAATGACACATTTTACCTTTTCGTTCACAAGTTGGGTATGTAATGTGTTTTTATCAAAAAAGTGTTTTTTTAAATTATTTTACTCATAATTTCAATCATCGATATTTTGAAGTAACAAACAAATAGTAGAAATAAGGGGGTCTATTTTTGCTGTCGTCGAGCCTCAAATTTTTTTATTGAAACTATCAACCCCTAGAAAAATCAAATCGACCCCAGGGGATCGATATCGACCACTTTGGGAAATCTTGGGCTAGACAAAGAGAACACATATCCACTTTCTATTCTGGAACACATCGTTCGCTTTTGCCACGTTTAATACATTCAGAATTTGATACCTTTGTCCATGCCATGTTTCTCTAAGCATTGATAAAGTTCTTGAGTCTTTTATACTTTTCGATTATTTTTTTAAATAGTTTATCATTCATTATTTCTATGTGGCCGAACTCAATGCTCCTTTCTTCGTCTTAAACACTGTATCTTCTTTCGGTTCGTATTATTTCCTAATATCCGCATCCTTTGTTATGTCATACATTTTACACAATACTCTCATTTCAACCGCATTTATCTCATTTTCATAACATTTTAGCCAAATCTTCATTTCGCTTGCATGTCCTAATGTCGGAACCAAGATTACATTTTTTTGAAACTTTAATTTATGTCAGAAAAATATTACATTTGACAGATTTGATCCAAAGTTCCGGTGGGAAGAATATTTATCTCCCAAAATGATAGACATATATAATTTGCTGGAGCCTTTCGAAAGGCAGAGTTTTAAATTGCACTTTTTTGAGGGTCTTAAAAGCGCTAAAAGAATTAGAATAATCTTATATTATATTTTAGACGTCAAATATTCTAAGAGCAAAACCAGTTCGGAAGTGAATCTACCTGGGATTGAAACTGGGGTGCCCGCTTGCTTAGAGATAATTCTAACCCTTAGACCATAGCTACTAACATGCATAAGCACTGCAAGACAACATAACGGCAATACAAATTTATATTCCTCAATGTTTAACATCAAGTCTGGTTTATTTAAATT
Organism: Odontocerum albicorne; assembly: GCA_949825065.1. Taxonomy (NCBI): domain Eukaryota; kingdom Metazoa; phylum Arthropoda; class Insecta; order Trichoptera; family Odontoceridae; genus Odontocerum; species Odontocerum albicorne. Next base: position 34,515,802 of record OX463849.1, on the reverse strand, counting down.
TATATGCATAATGAAATCCGCATAAGTACCAACGCCGCAGGTCAAAGTACTCGTTTCCCAATGACTGGGCCGTCAGTGCAACTTGAGGCGGGTAAACTATCACTCGGGATGAGCTATCTAGGACAGCAAAAAAACAGAACTATATACTCGTATGATCGCCAAAAATATTAATTTCATTATTCACCCATACAAAATTCATGTACAAAAAAAAAGTGAGATATCATCTTATTGCAATGTGGCAATCTCTTCCAACCAACCAGAAATATATTACGGTGGCCTTAAGTGAAAACCAGACTGGAATCCTTATTGAGAAAATCTGGATTCCAGCGGGATTTCAACCTACAATCTCCGAGTTGGGGGACAGGCATCTAATCAACTAAGCCACGGTATACAGTTGAAACCTGGCGGGTTTATTGTCATTTGGAAATTTCTTCCGACCAACCAGAAATATATTATAGTGGCCTTAAGTGAAAACCAGACTGGAATACTTTTTGAAAAAAACTGGATTTCAGTGGGATATGAACTCGCAACCTCTGAGTTGGGAAACAGGTATCTTACCAACTAAGCCACGGAAGTCGTCGCCACGTTGCATTACTTACGAAACACATATAAATTTGTATGTATAACTTTGTTATGAGAAGTGGTATACACGTATTTAAGCTCAGAATTGATTTTTCATAAAAACAGATTTCACCGATGAAAAAAAAAAGATTTATCTTTCGTTCTTCCTTCAACCACACTGTTTTATTTCTAGTGCGTTCATACATCTTATTATGTAACCTAAGAAAAATAATATACTCGAAAAGTGTTACATCAAAGTTGGAATTGAACTTCACAAAACCTCAAAAATTTGGACTATAAAGACCAAAGAAAGATCAAGGATATAGTCTTTCGAAATGTGGTTCTGGAGACGATAGCTGGATGTTTCATAGAAGGACAAATAAATACCTGTTTTTAGAATAACATCTCAGTGAGGCTTTTAGGATTGTGAAGGCATGAAAAGATTTAAAGTTGCTGACTATGTGGATGGTCGAAGGAGTTGAGGTAGAACATATATGCGCTGATGTGAAGATGTGAAGAGTTCTACGTTATAGAGGCTTTTAGGATGGCGGAATACCGAAAGGACTGGAGAAGAATATGCACGATCTACCGCAATCTCAGCGTGGATCACGTTCCTCAGCTTTGAGATCATTACGAATAAGAATATAAACAGTTATTTAATTTTATTTTCGATAATTAAGGGTGCTAAATCAGCCGACGCGGACCTGCTTTTCAGTCTTTCTTTGTGTTAATTGTATACGCACTTGACACTTGAGCTTTTCAAAAGACCTGATATTAAGACGTAGATTAACAGATTCAAGTTTTCTATGGATACAAATACAGCCAGCACATTTGTCAAACAGTCACGACTATTAATTCAAAGCTTAAGTACAATGCCACATTTGTCATTTAATTTTTACGTGGAACCACTATAACTTAATCTCCCTTTGCATTCGCAATATTAAATCAAATGTCCAGTCCACCCACATGCAAATGCAGGTGGTTTTAAAATCAAGCGATTATCATGTTGAAATTACGAAAAAAAATATTTTTAAACAAGTGTATTTAATTTTAAGAGATGTTGAACAATTTTTGCACCTTTCATTTGGTGTTCATATTTTCCTTATACTAACATATTTCGATTAGGAGAGTAAATACCAAAATGGCGTCCCCGGGCGCCATACAGTCTTGGCGCCTTTTAGACACATTACCTTTCGTCTGTAAATTTAAACAAATATATGCAAACTTTATTAATTTTAAGACATTAGCAATTCAAATGTTGTTTTAACCACAAAAATACTAATTTAATCAGGAAAATTAGAAATATTTTGTAAAAATTTTTTTTTTTTTTTTTTTTTTTTTTTTTATACCCACTTTGCACGGATTTCTCCTGTTACACAAAGAGGGTTTGCTTCTAGCGTTAGCTTATTCGTTAGGAATAATATCAGCCAGGATTCTTCTCATACTGCTAGACGGTACCGAGAATATATCAACCGTGTCATTCAGTTGGTTCAATATCTCTATACCACGCGTGACTGAGTGTTTAGCCATGATATTCGTCCTGTAAGTTGGTATGTAGAACAGAGGGTGATTCCTTGCACGGATATATTTATTGGGTACATATAAACTTAGTGCTTCTAGAATCGCGGGACAGTTAAAGGAACCTTGGAAAACCTTTATTAGGAATATCGCAATGGATTCTTGCCTTCTTGTTTCAAGGCTTCTATAGTTACACACCGTGAGAAGTTCGGCATGGTGAGCATATTTTGGGTAATCGCCCTTTGTTCTGTACCATAGATATCTGAGGAATTTTTTTTGTATTTGTTCTATATTGTTTTTGTATTTGAGCTGGTGAGGAGCCCAAACCGTAGATGCATATTCTAATTTGGTTCTAATTAGATAATTATATAAGTTCCGGAGGATATCGGTGCTGTTAAATTCTCTTGATATTCTCATTACAAAACCGAGTAGTTTGTAACAGTCCGATATCAAACGTGAGACATGGTTAACGAACGTGAGTCCGACATCGAAGGTTACGCCCAAATCCTTGAATTCAGAAACTCTGTTTAGTGCCACTCCCTGTATAGTATACTGATGGTGGATTGGTGAAAACGATCGACTATAAGATACACAGACACATTTGTTAATGTTGAACAGAAGATGATTTTGCTCACTCCAGGAGACTAGGGAGTCTAGGTCCTGTTGTAACTGTGCACAGTCGTGAGGTGAATTGATCTTTTTGAATATTTTCAAGTCGTCAGCGAACAATTAACATGTCGAGTGACTTATGGAATTCTGAATGTCGTCTATTAATATGAGGAATAGTAGGGGACCTAAATTGGATCCTTGTGGTATACCAGATCTTGCGATAAATTCCACAGAAGACTTGTTACGGATTGTTACGTATTGAGATCTTTCTTTTAGGTAAGATGCAAATAATCCAATTAGATTATCGCTGAAGCCAAGTTTGTGCATTTTCTTAAGTAATATATCGTGATCAACTTTGTCGAAAGCTTTCTGAAAGTCTGTATATATTACGTCCGTTTGTGAAAGTTCGTCTAAGTTTGACGCAATCTGTTGTGTGAGAGAGAGAAGGTTGGTAACAGTCGATCGTTTTGGCAAAAAGCCATGCTGGTTTCCAATAAGTCTTGTTGACACTTGGTGGGTCAATTGGTTGCACAGTACAGTTTCGAAAATTTTTGGAAGCAAAGAGAGAACAGCTACAGGTCTGTAATTATGATTTATTATGTTGAATATTAAATTAGTAAAGCTTACTTATTACTTACTACAAATACAACTAAAAAAGAATTAAATGAAAATATTTTTTAAGTATATTCACATTATATATGAAAATAAATTAAAGAAACATTCAAAATAAAAAAGGAAACTAAATTCTCATGATGGCGTCTTTATTAAAGGTGCGGCACCCTTTATAGATGGAAAGTTTTTTGCAGAATATATGGTCCAATTAAAGAAAATATTGCGTGGAGACAAAGGTAAACGAAGAAATCTACACCATGTTCTGGGTGCTGGCGTAGCGAAAGTTGGTCGACTATTTTGGTTTGGTCATTTGAGCAAACAGGACCTTGCCTGCAAGCTGAGGAGAGTTGGGAGGCGAACTTCAAAATACCGAATGAAGTGACACAGAACTGGTGGACACTTGGTATAACCGATTGGAGAAGGAATGCTGCAGAGAGATACACGTGGTTGAGAATTCTGAAGGGACTCAAGACCCATCATGAATTGTATGGCTGAGTTTTTTGTTTTAATTCACAATACAGGCTTAGCCCAATTATATTGTCATTTTGAATTACATCAAATAGTATATTTTAAAAAAATATTCAAAAGTCACGTAAATAAGTTGTTGTATGCTTCCTAACGTCCCCAGTCTTGGGAGAAAATTTTCTTCTATTTTTAATAAGGTTATATATGATATGTGTCAATGTCTGAAGCAGCCCCGTTCAAAAGAGTTAAGACCCTTCCAACAAGCATAATGGCTAGGACACCCGTTCTTGGGTATGTCATTGAAAACATTTCCTGCTAACGCAGTCTAATGTAATTGTTAAGGACATTTAACACTTATCTTTCTAACATAGTAATGTTGGACAGCTTACAACTCTTCGAACGAGTCTGACACTGTACACCAGGATACGACAATTTCTTGTTACAATGACGATGAGTCTTTTTTTTGCTTCTTGATAAAAAATTTCAATAAGCATTTACTGCTAAAAATCCATTTATTTAACTGTATAAAAAATAATTTCAAACATGCAGACGCATTTTCTAAATCTTTAGTAATTTAACTATTTCTAACAAATCTACCATGTAGATGATATTCTTCTTCCTCACCGTAGGTCCTTATGACTAAGGGTCATCAACTTCTATTATTTTTGCTTCTACTATGCGCCTTATTGTTCCTCTCCATCTCTCCCAACATACAGCCCGTAGCGCATGGCCACTGTTGAACCAGTTGCAGACTTTACTTGGTCGACCTCAACTTGTAGGAGATACTCATTTCTCTCTGATTCCCTGTAATGATTAACCTTAACACGCTGTCTTATTCTTGCCTTACAATGTGGAGATACATTTCAGACAAAACACTTATAATAAATACAATGAAATAATTTAAAATTATCTAAACGGTGAACAAATCAGTTCAATATTATATTATTTATGGTTAATGCATTGACATTGAAATTTGTTTTATCAAACACTGTTTATTCCACTTTTTGTAACGGTATAACCCTACCGATTTCAAGGCGTTCACCTCATCATCAGGGAGCACAAACAAGACTTGTTTGTGCTCTTCTGATGATGAGGTGAAAGCCTTTAAACCGATATGGTTATACCGTTACAAAAAGTGGAATAAAGAGTGTTTGATAAAACAAATAACAGTTCAGTATTAATTGAAATATAAATACACGCCTTGTCAAGTGTCCATGATCTTTGGATACCTTTCTCAATAATGCACGAATTAGTATTCAATATTGCATATGTTTGTTTCGCGGAGTATTAATAATACAAACACCATCAACAAGTGATACTTCCTAATGTTAGTTCCCATGCGTTTCGCTTACCGGTTCACTTCACGTCTTCGCGATCCAAAAAATTGTCCATTTAAGGTTCGCTTTTATCGGTACGTGTTATTTTTGCAGCAGTACAGCTATTGGAAAATGCAATTGAAATTTTAATTGCTTATTATATTATTTATTTACTTATACTATGCAATACAGTTAGTTTTATTTACTTGTTAGTAACTTTGGACAAACTTAAACCGATAACTCTTTTTTTAAATGCTGTCAAGTCATTTAATTTAAAATCACGTTTATCAGTTTTGCTGGTTTCAGTTCTTCTCGAGTATTTATAGGTTTCTCTTTTCTTCTCTATTCCTCCAGGTGACGTGGATCTCCCATCGACCGACCGTGATGAAAAAAATTGGTTCGGAGTTAATTGCAGTGCACCTTAACCACGTGGAACCCAAAACAAACTTTTATGTCGCCTTTATTTCAGGGGATATGGATTTACCTATGACTCTAACCAACAATAATAGGAAACAATGACAAAAGGGAACTAAAACATTTATACTCGAACCGGACAGTCTCAAAATCTGCAAAGATGATAGTCCACAAGAGTTTTATAGTGCTAACATTGATGTATGAAAGATAAACGTTAGCGTGGAAAAGACTGATAGGAGCCTTATACATGGTGTGGAAATGCACGAATTGAGAATAATACATAGGGTGACAATGTTTGCCAGAATACGGAATAATGATGTTAGGGATTAATGTGAACTTAAGTTTGATGTATTCAATAAGACGAAGAAGAACACTCTGAGATGGTTTGGGCATGTAGAATGAATAAACAATGAAAGACTGGAAAAACAAATATACAGTGCAAATATGAGTGAACGGAAGACCAAAAAGTAAGATTGAATTAAGAGAATAATATTTTGAAAGATGGAAAAGTAAAACGTCAGAGCAATCGTATGAGTTGTATGAGAAGATGTATTGATATAGAAAAGGCGAAAGATGTATGTCGCGATAGAAAAGTCTGGCGTTCTCCCCTTCTGCCTACTACAACAGGGAACGGTGTGATGGTATGTATGGAAGTTAGCGGTACTGAATGTGTACAAAATATTTTGACACGGAGTAAACGAAAAAAATTGTTCTTATTTTAAAATACAATATTTTTTATATTCTTTTTTTCTCTTGCCAAAAACATGGCGTGATAGATTTCTGTTTCAGTTTATTTTTTCCTTTTTCATAAATACATTTCTTTCTTTTAGCAATCTGTCGCATAATGATACACCGAAACTCTCCTTAACTGTCTCAAATCCCTCCAAATTGTGTTAACTTAGAAATATCAATAATCATAAAATTTTATTGAGAAAGAGGGTGAAAGATATTTTTTTCATAATTGGGAGTAATGTTTGCCATTAAGGAAGTTTTAATGCGTTCAAGTCTTCTAACTGAGGCACTTTCAAAATGACAAAGTTGTGATTACGTGTTCATGGTGTTTGAAACTACAGTTTTAATAATATAGTTATTTTGGGTCGTGTTGTTTGTTGCCAATATCTTTACCATTATTTTTATTTATAATTCAGATTAAACCTTGCTATTGACAATAAAAAAAAACTAAACAAGTTGATCAGTGCTTTCAACTATTCCGAGTTTTAACACTGAAATTCGGCTAACATTAAGACAACCTTCTCAAGTGCCCGACTAAGTATTGTGATGTTTTTAAGGGTTTATTAAAATTGCTATATCTAAATAAATTAAAGGAATATTTGATAAAACTACTTTGATAATTAAGTTAAGTTCAGTAATTTTACCAACATTCTTCTTTTGTGGAGAGCTACAACACAATCTTTACATACCATATGTACTGGGTCTACATATTTTCTTGTGTTTAACACATACCTTGCAAGTTTTGCAGGGATTTCTTTTTTTGTCAGTTGATGAAATACACATCAACATATATTTAGAAACGTTCTTTGATAACTTGCAAATTCATTATTATATTTGGACCCGGAGACTAATTCGTTTGTAGGTTCAATGTCAAAATCTTCATGACCAAACACTTCACTGAACTTTGATGACACGACGTCAGAATCTTCACTATTAAGCAATTAAGACATATTTTCACTATCTTGGATAGTGTCCATGCTGGAAATCAACAATCAGAAATCAGGAGACAATCGTTTACAGGTTGAATTTTTTGGAAAAATATTCACTAGATGCCATTAACCCTTCCTTCCCTGTGATGTGTAACTAGTACGTACACATTGCTTCTAAAAACTTTAATATCTCTAATCTCTATAAATATAATAAATACTGGGTTCAGATTTTAGGTATTCCTCCGTAATACATTTTCGCATTGAATGAAAAAAATAATATTAATAATTCGCATTTATCGGCCACATCAGAGATATTATGTGAAAATCGGGAATAAATTCACCAATACAATCAAACGTGTGGTGCCAGTATGTGACGTAGGTATATTCATTCTAAAAACCGCAATGAGTGAGAAAGCGACGCTATTCACGTCTCACTCTCACTCTACTTCGGTATATGGGAACGCAAGAATAGAATCTCAGATCGTTCGCTTCTCTCGCCCAGTAGCTCGCGGGCTTTCGTTCGAGGCGGTCGCTTCGCCCGTTTTGTGAACGTCAGCCGATGTTTTTTTTTTCATGTTTTCAGCAATGAAATTTCAATTATTATCACTTTTGACTTCAAATTTCAATAATTTTAGCGATTGGCTATGAATATTCTTATTTTTACGATTTTAAATTGCTATTTTTTACATGTGCATTGATGTGTATTGAATACATAGCTTAATATGTAATTTTTTGGATGGATCGATATTCAACGTAAATCTAGTTTGTCACGTTAAATAAAACACAAACCGGGTTACAAATAAGTTGATGAGTGTTTTCCAACTTACCCAGTCTTCACATTGACAAAGCTATATGAAATATGTCGATATCCGAAACAGTTCTGTTCAGGAGAGTTAAGACACTTCCAACAGGCAAAGCGAGCGGAAGAGTTTTTCTTGCGTGTGTGATCGAGTTCCAACCGTAATCTAATGAACGAACGAACGAACAAAACGAGTTCTTTGGCTTATATTAAATTTTTAAACCATGTGCATTTTACTGTACCGTAGATCTTTTGTCAGTGATTTGAGGGAATACCTTTTCCAATGTTGTGTCATATGTGTGATTGTGTTATTTATCTATGTATACTTATATTAAGTATTTTGTGTATGAATTTATCAATTATTTTAACGCTCGCTGAGTACCGTAATCTAATGTAATTTTTATGAACATTTAAAGCGAATCTTTCTCGTAATGCTGGGCAACTCACAACTCCTCGAACGAGCCTGACAATGTATACTAGGAGAAGAAGATTTCTTCTAAAATTTAAGTTTTTACCATACTTTTATCTTTCTTTTGTTCACGAATTTTGTACACATAAATGACGATTTAAATATTTTTTTGCGACTATAGAACTTCCTTGATTACCTTTGGCTGGAAAGGATACCCGGCCTCATTATTAAACCATAAAACGTTAAATAAATACAATAATAGTGCGACATCAGTTTGGTCTAACATTTACCAGCCCATAACTGAAGAACAAAGCGTGAGAAACAGACGCTAACACGCCATGAACTTCACCACAATTTTCATTCTTGCAGATTAGCAATGTATCCAAGGTGTATGGTATATCCATTTTATAAGAAGTTACTGATAGGACATGTCAATATATTTCGTTCGATTGTCCTAATATTAGTATTCATATAATGTCCTTTCGTTACGCTGCCATCGCTTTAGCATATTAATGCGTCCTTTTTTCCTTTCGCGATATACATTAATACGACAGACTGGGATAAAAGGTGAATATAAAACAGCTGTAGTAACACTTGCCTGAATTATTATGATGGGAGATCCGAGAAATTGTGAATCTTTTTGAGATAATATACTTTGACTAACACCTGATTCGTTTTCATAGGAATAAAAAAATTATAGTATTTTAAAGGCTTTTTCCATTTAGCTTGAAGAATATACCCCCAATTTAATTTGCTTCAAAGATGACAGAAGAGTCACAGGATTTATTTTTAAGGCAAAGCATTTCAAAAAATGACTTGAGGAAATACAAAAAAAACGTTTCACATAGAAATATTTTCCTGCTATCATTTTGAGAATAAATTATGTAACGATAATACCAGTCATCTTTTAAATCAATTAAAAACTTCAATGAATCAACTTGGTTGAGATTTGAATTGATGATCAATCTGCTTCATTTTAAAGTTTGACTTTTAAGCTCGGATTTTTCAATTGATTATAACGAGACTGTTAAAATCTGATTTGTTGAAATTTCGACTCATACTCAAACTTGGATTTGCACTTGAATTTTGACTTGATGATACCAAATCTGATAAGTTCACATTTACACGTAACTGTTTGGTTTCAATTTTAATAAGTGATAACTTAACTTTAAGGTTTAAAATTTGGATTATAAGTATGAAATTGAATAGGACTTTTCTGTAGAGATATTAATTTAGGAAAATTATATGTCATTTGTCCAATTAACTATTAATATCTTTTTTTTTAAGAATAGATATTATCGAAGTCATAGGTATCGTAATAACATCGAACACTAAGCGAAAAAAGTGCCTGTGTCGTTCGAGGGGAGTAACACAGCGCGGGGTTCGAATCGACGACCTTCCGCACGGAAGTCCAGAGTGTTACCGCGCGGCCATGCACCTCATGATTTGGTTAAAATCTCATCACCTCACAATTTGGGATGGTAGTTTCAAAATTATGTTAGTAACCCCTTATATCACTTATCAACAGTGACAGGTGAAATGACTTGAATGACCAAAATCACGATTAAAAGTTTGATATCCTGTATCTATATACGCAATCTAAATATGCATCTGAAGTGTGATATGGGTGTATGTATGACTGTATTCATTCACATATTGCAACCTTGTCGTCATGCGAGTATCTTGTTATGTTATCTGTTACTACACTTATGTTTTTCTAGTATCAGCTGTTTTTAGTGTTATCTACGTAGATTATGATCTAACATAACTTAGTATATAAATAGCGTTCTTAGAATTTTTAATAAATAATAAATATTATAGATTTCATTTTATGATGAATTTCCATTTGAGTAATTTATTTATTTATACAGTTAAATGAGATTTTGAAAAAAAAAAACAATTATAAATCAATATTGACGTATAAGCAATGTTACTCAATAAAAAAACTACAAGTCCTAAATAAGACGGGTCCAACATAATAAATAAAAACAACCTCAAATAACTGATTTTTTTATTTCTTTTATTTACGAGTATTCATTAATTTTTTACATAACAGATACAATAATAACAAAGCAACATTTTAATGACACGCTTTTTCAATAATCATGTAAAGAAAATATTACTCTTCCCCATTACGCTTAATGTCTTTACTCTGATACCGTAGACCTGTTGGCTGACTAACTATGAATGTTTTTGCTCTGATACCGTAGACCTGTTGGCTGACTAACTATGAATGTCTTTCCTCTGATACCGTATACCTGTTGGCTGACTAACTATGAATGTCTTTGCTCTGATACCGTAGACCTGTTGCCTGACTAACTATGAATGTCTTTCCTCTGATACCGTAGACCTGTTGGCTGACTTACTATGAATTTCTATTTTAAGTCAACCTGCCTATCACACAAGTCCATAAGATGCTCATAATGATCTACGAATATTTTTAGTCTTTTTCTACAGGCGTTATACAAATAATCTGTTGAAACTACATCGTTGTGGAATAAATATTTTGCTTGGCGGACCTACATAGGAGTAGAACATATTTGTTTACATCAGTGACAGCGATCAGCACCTGCTTCTGTTTCTTGGAACACTATCTAAAACGACCTCCATGGTCTATTTGGTAAAACGATTTTATTTCTACCTGGGAGTTGCGGGTTCGGCTCACGATGGAACCCTGAGTTTATTCTTAAATTCAGTCATATCCTCTTTAATATCTTGCTGATTGGTTAGAAAATATTGTCACGTGGAAATTAACCCACCAGGCTGTACTGTGAACAACGAAAGTTTAATATTGTTCAGTTCGATCTGACAACCACGCGTTATGGGGGACGAAAAAAGTCACCATACAGCGTGTACTTCAATGGAAGATCGAATTTTTCTTTATTTGTTAAAAGCGTGAGGTTACATATTGAAGAAGAAGGGACTTTGAAAAGTGAACTGAGTGTGAAAATAATATAAGAGACGACGGACTTAAGTTTTGACGTCACGAAAAAAATATATTGTCTAGCAGCACAGTAAATATACTTATAGAGAGTCTGTAGTTTAAACAAGTTGCTAGTACTTTCACAGAAAACTTCGAATGCAACAAAACTTTACTTTTATGCTGCAAGATCGAAGAAGTCAACTGGTCCGAAGATGAACTCATGTATCCCTTATGAAATTATTCACTCGATTATCATCTTAGTAACACACAATGTGATCTGCGGATTAATCCCGATGGCCAAAATATTACAACAGGACGAGAGGACTAGATTCATAATTTATTTAAATCAAAAAACTTTGACAACAATAAAAGTTAATCGATTCATCGTCCAACACATGTTAAACAATAATACGCAGCCACTAACAATTGGATCCGATGGGAGCCCAGCCGAATGTTTACAATCAAAGAATATCGAAGATGCATGAGAGCAATAGCAATAAGAGACGAGAAGTCCTGTGACCAGGGTATACCGATGGCTATAAATAAAACATAGATGGAGAAGCATTATAAGGCCAGTCACGTATGCACCATGACGGGTGGCGCTGTACAAGTCCTGTCCTTACTTGAATCTTCTGCTTCCGAGGTATCGATGGCTTCCGAAATAAAAATATTTTTCATCATTTTAATTTTGTATCTAGTTTATAAATATATCTCTAAGCAGTGTCGTTTTACTCGTATAGTTAATTTTCATTGTTAACTTTATTTAAAACATGCTGAATGTGTATTATTATGACGACCTCCGTAGTCTGGTAGTAAGACGCTTGTCGGCCGATCCAGAGGTTGCGGGTTTGATCCCCGTTGGAACCCAGATTAAAAAAACGGGATTTCAGTCTGGTTTCGACTTAGGCCCCATTAAAAAATATTTCTAGTAGGTTGGAAAAGATTGACGTATGACAATAAACTCGCCAGGTAAAATAACAAATTAAAAAGTAACGGTTCAATGAGGTGCATGGTCACGCGGTAACATACTGAACCGCAAGTTCGAACCCCGCGCTGTTTTACTCCCCTCGAACGACACGGACATTTTTCCGCCTTGTATTCGGGGGTGCAAGGGTGGCCTATGACTTCGATCATATCTATTTTATCTATTTAAAAAAAACATGCCAGCACACCCCGGTTGTCTCATTTCGGTGTGCTATTGGATACAGTACAGCGGTGTGGTCAGTGAGTTTGCTGGTGTGCAACGAGCAGTTACTTAAAGGGGAGAAAAAAAGAAATAAAACTTTACAACTTCGCTTTCCAAAACTAAATTGATGTTTTTTTTCATTAATGTGTGTTACATTGCTAAATATGGTACATCTGGCGAACTTATTTCTGTGCAGAAATTTAACTACACAAAGCAAAGATGCGATAAAAACTAAAAAAATATATACGAGTATGTACAGCTTACTTTGGTGTGTATCAAACGTGGTTTAAGTTATTTCGCGATGCGTATTACACTGATGACAATCAAATAAAGGCACGAAAGATTGCTGCTGTACTGTGAAAATATCTAAAACCATCGCCCACCTAATTTTGATCATAAAATATGAAATTACTTTCCGGACAACCCAATAGTTAGAAAAATAATATATAATTCATTAATAACATAAATTGTCCTTCATCCGTCGTCGCCATTGCTGGGTTGTCGATAATCAAGAAAGTGAAGCTGTGAAGTTTTGTTTCTTTATTTTCTATAAGTAATCCATTGCGCACCAGCAAACTCATCGGCCGCACTGCTCCACTGGATCCAATAGTACACCGAAGTGAGACGATCGAAGCACACCAGCATGTTTTTTTTCTTTTTTTGAAAGAATATATATGACCGAAGTCAAAGGTATCCTTATACCCTCGAATACTTTTTCCCGATAATTTCTTCCTCTAACAAACATTGTAAATAAACTTTGTTCTACGCCATGAACACATTTATTTTGCTCTTAAAATTCCCTTTCAATACTCAGAACTTCCTATATTTCCCTTAGTTATTTATAGAAAGAAGAATTATCTAATTATAATCAAGAACCTTACAATGACACCACTTCAGTACGTTACATGTATGTTATATACATTTCTTTAATCATGTATATGGTAGATTTATTATTAAACTAATCCATATCGCAAACCTGAAAAATGCATAGAAAAATTATTTGACTAATACATAATACGAAACCTATGTCTTGTCTAGTCTAGTCTACGTAACGTACTGACCATAACACTTCAGTACGTTACATAGATCTAAATATCATTAATCATGTATGGAAATATTATTTGACTGATATATATATATATATATATATATATATATATATATATATATATATATATATATATATATATATATATATATATATATATATATATATATATATATATATATATATATATATATATATATATATATATATATATATATATATATATATATATATATATATATATATATATATATATATATATATATATATATATATATATATATATATATATATATATATATATATATATATATATATATATATATATATATATATATATATATATATATATATATATATATATATATATATATATATATATATATATATATATATATATATATATATATATATATATATATATATATATATATATATATATATATATAATATATATATATATATATATATATATATATATATATATATATATATATATATATATATATATATATATATATATATATATATATATATATATATATATATATATATATATATATATATATATATATATATATATATATATATATATATATATATATATATATATATATATATATATATATATATATATATATATATATATATATATATATATATATATATATATATATATATATATATATATATATATATATATATATATATTACGAATTCGCCCATGACACATCAGCACGTCACAAAGACCTACATTTCGTTAATCATATTTAGAAAGATTATTTAACCAATCCATAGCATAATGACACTTCAGTACGTATATTTCCTTCATCGTATATCGATATATTATTTAACTAATGCTATTACGAATCTGGTCATAATGCTTAAATACGTTAGATGTTACGAAATTTCTTTAAATCATGTGTCGATGGATTTTTTATAAATAAAGGTTTATCTATAGGAAGATAGTATCTACACATTCAATAAAATTACATATATACGAGTATTATATAGACATATAAATGACAACATAAGCATTTAATACAATAAAAACTCATTGTAATTTGTTTTATCAAACACTGTTTATTGCACTTTTATAATGGTATAACCCGACCGGTTTCAAGGCTTTCACTTCATCATTAGGGGGGCATATTTTTTTGCCGTACTGGCATTTAATATATTATTTATAGTTAAGGCATTAACATTGTGGACGTTTAAATAATATATATTGCCAAAAAAGGCAAAAATATATGCTTCCCTGATGATGAGGTTGAAACCGGTAGGGTTATACCGTTAAAAAAAGTAGAATAAACAGTGTTTCATAAAACAAATTACAATGTCTTTAAACCTCCACAATGCAAATGCCTTAACTATCAATAATATAATAAATTAAAAACTCAACAAACGCACGAAAACTGCCAAAATGCAAATTACAAGTACTCACAAATTACAAGTACTCACAAGATAAAACAAATTACAAGTACTCACAAACACATGATTAATACATACGAGTATTACGAACCTGGCCATGACACTTTAGAACATTTAATAGACCTACATTTTCACAATTAATGTTATAATTCTTAATCAGTACTGATAAAACCAATCGCAGCTAGCTTGACATTTCCTTTTTCATTTAACTTGTATGGCAACTTCCATGTTAGGAGTAAAAGACAAGTTAACACGTGCATTTAATGGGAAATGTACTACCGTTTCATACTTGATGATGTCATTAAAATTCTTGTTTATGTAATTAAATTAAAGTTGTTTATAAAACATTAATTTTACTTTCCTACTGTTAATGTAAGGTCAGCTCTCTTAGTATGTATGTTATGTTCAAATTTAGAATGTTTTTTTTCCACCTCATATAACTGACATCAGTGATTCGCAAAGTAAAAGGTAGCGCTTACTAAAAGGACACTTTCCTATTATTTTTAATGTAAGGTAAACTCTCTTAGAATGTATGTTCAGTATCTAGAATGTTTTTTTTTCACCCCGTATACTTGACTTTTATATTTTTTATCTGACTAGCTTATTGCCATGTGGTAATCTCTTCCAGCCAATCAGAAATATGTTTTAATGGGCCTTAAGTGAAAACCAGACAAGAATCCCATTTTTTTAAATTCTGGGTTCCAGTGGGGATCAAACCCGCAACCTCCGGATCGGCAGAAAAGCATCTTACCACCAGACCACGGAGGTCGTGACATCAGTGATTCGCAAAGCAGAAGGTAACGCTTACTAAAAGGACAGACTTTCCTGTTGTTTTAAATGTAATGTCAACTGTCTTAGTACTCGTATGCACCATATGTATGTTCAAATCTCGAATGTTTTTCATCTTCAGTTCCAGGCTGGTCTAAGCTTTCAGGCTGTGATTCGAAAAAGCGCTATGTGAG
Source organism: Odontocerum albicorne (assembly GCA_949825065.1). Lineage (NCBI taxonomy): Eukaryota > Metazoa > Arthropoda > Insecta > Trichoptera > Odontoceridae > Odontocerum > Odontocerum albicorne. Next base: position 34,499,888 of record OX463849.1, on the reverse strand, counting down.
ATACGACCTTATTATCAATTGTTTTTTAGCATTGATATGTTGTATTTAACGGTTCACTTTAACAGTAAGATTGTTTAAATGGGAAATATTGTATAATGGATGATGAATAATATTTATAATAAACAAACGTATTTTTTTTATATTTTATTAAAATTTTAAATTAACTGTCAATTTTTCATTATATTTTCTATAACATTAACAATTCTTTATCAAGAGAACTATAACTTTTATATTTATTTGTTCACATATATTGAAAAAAACGTTTCTTGGGTACAAAATGGACTTTTTGATATAAGGACTATAGGCGTATTCAAGTACAAGTAATTCCGCTTCCCATGTCGGGTGGGCAACTTTCCAAAGAAGGATATATGATAATTCACCCACAATCCCATATAGGGGGTAAATCATTCACCACAAGATTGCGTAACAGAAGTAATGTAAGAATGGAATTATGTCTCATTAGAGTGACGTCATGACCTCCGAGAAAAGCACTGTCGAGGTTGAATGGATGTCGAGGTTTCAGGAAGAGAAGCCACATTGTAAAAAGGTGGTTAAGTGTATACTAATACAAAACATTGATTTCTTATTTTTAGCACTGTTTGTTAGTAAAAAATAAATTTATAACCTCTTTGCTGTCTAGTTTATCATATGATAATTCTCTTATCTTTGTAGCGGGCTCGATTCCCGTTGGTATCCAGATTAAAAACACGGTTTCAGATTGGTTTTAAGATAACTTAAGACATGTTTAGCACATTTTTGGTTGGTTAAAAGAATATACCACAGCAATAATTCGGCCAAGTTGTACTACTCGTATATACAACGAAAATGACATTGTTTTTTTTAATGTATATAAGTTCCATTAGCACTGTTTTGTGATATATTACCGCATCTAGACGACATTGTTTTTTTAATGTATTGAAGGCAGCTCATAAGTCACATTATCACTGTGTTGTAATATGTTACCACATCTAGAGGACATTGTTTTTTTAATGTATTGTAGGCAGCTCATAAGTCACATTATCACTGTGTTGTAATATGTTACCACATCTAGAGGACATTGTTTTTTTAATGTATTGTAGGCAGATCATAAGTCACATTAACACTGTGTTGTAATATGTTACCACATCTAGACGACATTGTTTTTTTAATGTATTGAAGGCAGCTCATAAGTCACATTATCACTGTGTTCTAATATGTTACCACATCTAGAGGACATTGTTTTTTTAATGTATTGTAGGCAGCTCATAAGTCACATTAGCACTGTGTTGTAATATGTTACCACATCTAGAGGACATTGTTTTTTTAATGTATTGAAGGCAGATCATAAGTCACATTAACACTGTGTTGTAATATGTTACCACATCTAGAGGACATTGTGTTTTTAATGTATTGAAGGCAGCTCATAAGTTCCATTAGCACTGTTTTGTGATATATTACCGCATCTAGAGGACATTGTTTTTATAATGTATTGTAGGCAGCTCATACTGTGTTGTAATATGTTACCACATCTAGAAGACATTGTTTTTTTAATGTATTGAAGGCAGCTCATAACTCACATTAGCACTGTGTTGTAATATGTTACCACATCTAGATGACGTTGTTTTTTTAATGTATTGAAAGCAGCTCATAAGTCCCATTATATTTATTCATGTGGAATTATTCCGATTAATGAATGAAAACATCAATAAATAAATGATAAAAAATAAATAATGATCAATATCCACAGTCAGTTATAAAAAAACATCAAAGTACTGTTTATATCACAGGATCTTGTATTATCGCTTTAAACTAGTTCATGCAAATGATTTTCCTTTGTCCTTTACAAGTACCGTTAGGATTGGATATCCGTTAGTTAGGATTGGATATCAGTGGTGTTAACCTGTTAATCGATTCTGCTGGTCATCGACATCCTTTTAAAACTTAAGAGTCGCGCAAAGAACTCTTGCAAAATGTTATTTCTTTCCTCATTTACAAAGGATACGCTACACCTCTTATTGAGAGGATCAGGGGACGCCAATTTATTTAAGAGTTATACATTTGATTTAGATTGAAACATGGACGTGGAAAAATACATGCTGTACAAATGCGTGCATTGAGAATAATACATGAAGTAACTATGTATGACAGAATACGGAATAAAGTGATGAATGTTAACTTAATATTGATGTTTTAAGTATGATAAAGAACACACTGAGGTGGTTTGTGCGTGTGGAACGAATGAATGAACAAATACTAACAAAACATATATATATATATATATATATATATATATATATATATATATATATATATATATATATATATATATATATATATATATATATATATATATATATATATATATATATATATATATATATATATATATATATATATATATATATATATATATATATATATATATATATATATATATATATATAATGCAAATGTGAATGGAAGGCGTGTGAAAGAATGACCAAGGATAGTATGATGGGATCATCATGATATTCTGAAAGTAGGAAATGTAAAAAGTCAGATAAACCGTAGAAGTTGTATGAGAGAGTGTATGGTTTTGGAAGAGTCGATAGCTGTGTGTCAAGATAGGAAAGTCTGGAACTCAATTTTTTTTGCCAACCCCGATAGGGAAATGGCTTGAAGATAGGAAAATTTGTTTTCAAAGATTATTTAAAATTTGTATTTAACATCGGGTAGAAGAAATCAATTTTAAGAATCTCATAAGTTGACCAGGTCCATAATAATGACATCTAGAAAATGGATGAATAAAGATTTGAAAGTACTCGTATTATCCAGTAACAAATGGATGTTAAAGTACTTTGGACATTGTATTGTTTTACACTTTCATCCTGCAAACTCTTCCAGCCAACCAGTAATATTTTAACGAGGTAATTTATACAGCTCACTTATGTTATCATATATCTTAAATCGTCTTCATATTTCAACATGTCCATAATATGGACATGTTGAAATATGAAGACGACTATGAAGACATATATTATACATACATTTATTTCACTCTGTCTTACATCCCCCCCATCATCCTTAAAGTCGCGGACACATGAATTTACATATAAATTAAACAACCAAGGTGACATCACACACCCTTTTTTAACGCTCAAAGTAATTTTAAATCACTCAATTTAAATTAAAGAAATTATGCAATTTAAGTTGACGAAATTGTTTTTCTCCCAGACCACACTTTGCTTACCCCTGTTCTCAAGATAATCTTTCACAAAAGAGATTTAACGGGAGATGATGACGCTGATATCTCTTTTGCTATTGGCACATTCATCAACAGTCATGAGTCATGTCAAAGCCACCGCTTCTCAGTAACTGACTATTATCGATCGTTTTGTGCTTATAACTTTTATATTTATCTAATTCTATCTTCGAAACGGGAATTTCATATAAATATAAATTTTAAAATTTATATCGTCGTTATTTCAATTTTTTTATAAATGTTTTATAATGCCCATAATCGCAGTTTCTTGAAGATTATTTAGCATTTGAGATTTGAGTATATATGTACAAGTATATATCTTTTAATACACACATACAAACATACCATCACTTCATTCACATGTCGGGATAGGCAGAGAGGACAAGGCATCATAATTTCCTACCATAATAGACATATATTACGCCTCTTCTACATCCGTACACCTTCTTATACAACTTATCTGAATACTCTGACTTTCTACGTTTCATTCTTTCCCAATATCATTCATTGATCCATCCATACTTTTCTTGAACTTCCTCTCACATGCAATCCACTTACAGTTGCACGATATATTTGTTTTGCTAGACTTTCTTCATTCATTCGTTCCACATGCCCAAACCATCTCAACGTTATCTTACTCAACACATCTGTCATTCGTTTCATATTCATCCTTGTTCACTTCATTACGTTTTCTGTTATATGTTACATTGTCATACAATGCATACCATGTATTCTCCATCCACATATTTTTATAGCGTTTATTCGGCTTCTATCGGTCTTTTTCCACGTTCACGTTTCACTCATATACATCAAGTTAGCAGTGTAACGCCTTCATCCTCAAGGTGATGATAAAAATATCGATCATATTTGGCAACGTTACTTACTACATTTCATTCATTCTTTATTTAGTTTACTTTAACACTTTCAATACATATACGAGTACATCTTACGGATGTATTTCTTTGTAGCAATTTTTACTAATACAAATGTTTTCATTTATAAATAAATTGTAGAATCGGTTTCTATGGGCGTGTCTAAAGCATTATAAATAAAGGTAAACTTATATTCCTTTACATTTTCATTATACATAGTACAATCTGGTGAACTCATTGCCACGTAGCGATCTTTTACAATCAATCAGATATTGGTTAAAGGTTACTTAAGTCAGGCTGAAAGAATATAAAGAATGGGTACCAGCGGGAATGGAGTTCACAACCTCCGGGCTGGTCGATAAGCAACATATTAAATGTACTATTTTATTTGCCTGGATGTTCACAATTCAATTTCTTAATTTTTTTTTCGTTTTCTATATTATTACGAACAATTGCTTTTTATTTCCATATATTGGTGAGCTCATTGCCACGTAGCGATCATTTACAATACATCAGATAATGGTTAAAGGTTACTTAAGTCAGGCTGAAAGAATATAAAGAATGGGTACCAGCGGGAATGGAGTTCACAACCTCCGGGCTGGTCGATAAGCAACATATTAAATGTACTCTTTTATTTGCCTGGATGTTAACGATTCAATTTCTTAATTTTTATTCGTTTTCTATATTATTACGAACAATTGCTTTTTATTTCCATATACCTGTCAATCAATATTAAATCGAAGGCTAAGAAGCTTAAATAATGATTTAGTCTATGATTTAGTCTATGGTTTAGTCTATGTTTCTAATCTATATTTACGATAAAAAATGTTTGGATATTTTTTGACATTACGCATGAGAATTAAAATTGATATAGGAAAATAATAATTTTCTACATTTACCTATCTTACGATATACAACATTTATTATTGATTATTTTAATAAGCTGTAAACATATTCATAAACGCAATATGACTGACTGTATTAATATTCATATGTCCCAAGTAAATTATTAACTTACATTAAATTCTTAAGTATTTTGTATTAAACACCATATTTTAGGGCATCCAGAGACAGCAGCGTCTTTATTTCCTTGGCATTTTATTTTCTTGTAGAAATCACTATGACTCTAGACCCCACCTAGATCTTTGAATTTCATCACATGTTCAATTGATTTGTCATCACTCATGACTAATTCTACCAAGGCCGGTCCGAACTCAGTTGAAAAACGATTTGGATTGGAAAAATCAGCTGCATGCCCTCTATAAAACAGTCAAAACGTTTACAGATCATAGAAAGATATCTCGGACGATGGAATCACCAATTTGGTGAGAATTGTTTTCCACTAGTTTGAAATGTTTTTGGAGTTGATGAAGACCTCTAAAAAGAGGGGTTCATGATCTCAAGAGAATAAGTTTTAGTGATATCAGATTAAATGTCTAACTTTAGAAGAAGACGAAGAAAAAATAATCGCAAAAATCTTCGAACATATAGATATATAAACAAAGTTTTTTTTCAAATGTGAGCTACGAGTTAACTGGTTACGTTTTTAGTATTCTCCACAGAGCTGTATGAATCGGAAACATAACCGATGAGAAAGAAGGAAACATAACCGACCAGAAAGAAATAAACAAACATGATAGATGCGTACGAGATGTGGTGTTGGAGACGCATGCTATGTAGTTTGGACATCATTTTAGAAAGAAGGATGAAAGTGTGGAGAAGGTACAAAAGGAAGGTGTTCTATGAGATAGAAAAGGAGTTAACAGGATCTTATTGCAACGTGGGATCAGATGTAGACAGACAGGTAGTGCGCCGAGTTTGAGCCATAGTAGAGGATCACAATGCCCAGCATTGAGCACGTGATAAAGAAGAAGTGAGTTAAACACACCGAGTAACAGCTTTTGCGTTGCAGCTTATCATTGTCAGTTATATAATTTTAACCAGCTGCAATTAACTCGCCTTAAGTATGAAGCATTGCGGCTGGTTGAGGTCCACGATGCAGTTGCAATATGCGTCCATTAAGAGAACTATTACCTGCTCAATTATAGTATTTTGTCGCAATAATTTCTCGCTACCATCGGCTCTAATCACCGCTACCAGCGAAATAGATTTTATGCCGAACTTGTGCCTGGTTCATAAAATTGCCCAGTTTCGAGAAAGTGTTTTCAAAGTTAACGGATAAACAGATAATTTGGAACAAACATTTCATTCGATAGTGACTTCAACAAATACTTCATTCGATGGTGTCTTCACTATCGAATGAAAATTATGATGAACCTTGTTTGTATGATATATCCCGGAACAATTGATCTATATTTATTTATATTTTTAATACTTCATTGTTATGCTAGCTAGAAAGCCCATAAGAATGTGCGAAAACAATAACTAAAAAATTGTTAAATGCACTTACATTCCATCTCATTACGCCATGCCCCTAACGGGGTAAGCAGAGAGGATCGAATGCTACACATTCTGACCTTACCTACCACATCCATAGTTCGTCTCATACAACGCGTTCTATTCTTCATAATTTTCACCTTACTATTTTTCAATAGTTGTCTAACATACTCTTTCCATATAACTCTTGGACATCCTGTTTTCCTTGCTCTTCTTTGTTTGGTCATATATATTTTCTTGGTAATCATTGTATTGTCATACATATTGTCTTTGTTTACCGTTTATAGTTTGTCACCATAGCCGTTGTCGTTGTTTTTCTTCGCTTTGCAGCAACACTTCTTCTATCAATCTGGTTCTTCTAACATTTTAAAACGTTTTTTTGTGTAAAGTTTTCAAGTTAATTTTCAAGAATCTTACTAACTTAATACATTCAAAACATCAAGAAAAATCCCATGGTTAAATTGTGATGTAGGTACGTTTAAATGGAGTTTAAATTAAATTAATAAATTAATTTAATATACATCGATGGTATTCAAAGTCTGTCCTTGAAACGCGTCAATTGTAATTATAATTTTATAAATAAAAATTTACGGCATGAACCTAAAATCTTTATGGCGTGGTTCTTTTTTTCCTCCCATTACGGAGACACAATGTCGAAAATCCTTGCAATTAACTTCTTTCTGCTTTACCAATAAAACCATCCAATGAGGATACATAGATAATGCCTTTTTAAAAACAAATCTCAACCATTCAACTCGAAAATAATCTTTAAAACTCCATTAAAAACTTCAAACCGCTCCACCGATATGCACCCCGCCACTTTATTAAAAATAGTCAATTTTAATTACATAGGTCAATTTCAACGATGACAGCTAATCAATTTTTATTTGTTTTGCAAACATGTTTACTTTGACAGCATAATTTATTTGAAAATTAAAACAAATCTTCTGCATTTATGTTTCATTTTCACTTCACGGTCACAGTATTTTTTGTTTCATTTTTGACTTGACAGTATTAGGCAAATTAAATAATAAATGTTATCCAGAAAACTGTTTTGCATCACTCGGATATATATCGTTAAAACGAACCTTAATAGAAGACCATACAGGAACCTTTTTAAAAAAAATGGGTAACAACAGGATTCAAATCTGTAGTCCCGGGCTGGAAGACAAATGTTTTACTAACAAGGGCATGAAGGTTATCATTGGCCAAATTTTTCGTTTCAAACAACAATTTTTTTTTGTTTTTAAACTATTTTATAATTTTTACAACGCAGTGATGGTGTTCCAGGAACTTTCATTGTTTTAGTTAATAATGCTGAGTGTTTTGTCCTTCATCTTCTTGGAAAGATAAAATACTGCGCAGATTTCTCAGTAAAGCTACTTAATAAAGTTTTTCGATGCCCATTTCGGAGAGATTCTGGACTTTTTAAGAAAATTCATGCTAAAAACGAATTTGTCCCTTTTCATTCGAGATTATCCTTGAGACCTGGTTATCTGTGTCAGTGGGAGGGGTTGCTAAGTGTTCTTGGATCGTACAGTAATACATTTTTTTCGATCTTCATTCACAACGTTTTTGGGTTTTTCAAGGAGTGAGCCGTTGCACACCTGCAAACTCACCGGTCACACCGCTGTACTAGAACCGATGGTACATCGAAGTGAGACGATCGGAGCAGTTCAGTATGTTTTTGTTTTCTCGGGGACCCAGCGGGAATCAAACCTGCAACCCCTATCTTAAAAGACAAACGTTTAAATAACAAGGGCATGGTGCTAACCATCAAGCAGGAAGAATAAAAAAAATGGCCTACATTTGATACAAAACTTTAATTTATACCGCATATACGAGTATTTCGATTATAAAAAGTACGCATAAGGCAGGAGGAAAATCTCCTGGCTCCGCAATACACGTGATTGAACTGGCATAAGGGGCGTTGGAGATTTTTTTCGGGCTGCTGGGGACAAAGGTGTCTACTCTCAAGTGATATTCAACGTTGGGGGGACCTGATATGACACTGGGAAGAAGAATGTTGAATGTTTAATGTTGAAACCAAAATCACATTATAAGCGGTTTGCTTTCCTTCTTTGGAAACATTCCGGTCTGATAGATAAATTGAATAACCCATCATTCACTCTATTGTCTATTGCTGTTCTTATAACACTTCACACGACATTCATATGTGAATATGTTATGTGTCTATGATAAAAAAAAAATTATAATTATATTAGTCATTTCATAAACGATTATGACTATCCAAAGAAAATTGGTATTAAGTATATAAAAACATACTTAAAGAACAATCTGAGATGATTTTGTAAGTCTAGTTTTGTTAGTCTTTGTTCGTTTATCGTGAGACGATAAATTAAAAAAGACTGACAATAGATATATACAGTGTAAATGTGAATTAAAGACTTGGTAGAGGAAGAGTACACAAATTATGGTTGGATCAAGTTTTTGATATTTTGAAAGGAAATGTAGTAAGCCAGAGAACTCATAGAAACTGTGTGAGAAGGTATCTGCATGTGCATGGTAACGCAGTGAACGTCTGTGCGGTTTGAATCCCATACTGTGCTTCTTCCCTCGAATGACATAGGCAATTTTTCCATCTAGTATTCGGGGGTATACCCCGAATAATAATTTCTTATAAGAATACCTCTGATTTGGGTAATATTTATTCGTATACCCCCATATAATAAAGGAAAGAAAACATGTTGGTGTGCTCTGCTCGTCTTACTTCAGGCGCACCATTGGATCTAGTACACAGGTAATTTGTTGGTATGCAATTGCTTATTCACTTAATAAGGAGAAAAAAAAAGAAAAAAGTGAAGAAAACTCGACGGCACAGCTTCGGTTTCCAATTAAATTGACGCTGGAATGGTGAGCGGATCTTCGACTACGAGGCCCAGCAACGACGATGAGAAGGTGTATGAAGGTAGAAGAGGCTCTTTATGTAACAGGAGAAATCCGTGCAAAGTGGATAAAAAAAATAGGAGAACTACATGTGTCACAATAGGAAAGTCTGGAGTTCTCCCTCTCTGCCAAACCCGATAGAGATAGGGAAACAGTGTGATGGTATGAACTTAAAAATGTATTTAAAAAAATATTTGTTTATTTAAAAAAAATAATGTTAATTATATTTTCAAAATTCATGAAATGAATATAAAAGCTACTCTTACGTGTATGAGTAAGGCAAAACCCAATTACAAAGAAGAGCAACGGATCAGAAAAAGGGTTAGTGAATTGGTTTGCTCGCAGCACGTTACAAACACGTTCTTTGATGCTGTGTACTGGACCACCTCTTTTTAGTTGATTTGTGTGCAGGGTAAGTAAGCTATTCTTCCAAGGAGCGTCTAAAATCTCGTATTTTTTTTATTTCTAAGTGAGTTTTTGAATATTATCAAAAATGTTTTACAAAATTATGAAAAAATCCTACGTATGTTACTAGTCAATCAAATGTTTTTTTTTCTTCGATGCGTTACATATTTTCACTACAGCAAAGGAGGCAGAATATTAGGTACTTCCATGGACATGTCATTACTTTCCGGACTACCAAGTGTTTTTGTGAAAAGATTCTTGCCGGTAAGTTTGTGTCTGTGTTGTAGGTGGAATATTAGGTACTCGCACACATATTAAATTACTTTCCGGACAATCAAGTATTTTTATGAAAAGATTCTTGCCGGTAAGTTTGTGTCTGTGTTGTACTATAGGTGGATACTATATTAGGTACTCGCACACATATTAAATTACTTTCCGGACAATCAAGTATTTTTGTGAAAAGATTCTTGCCGGTAAGTTTGTGTCTGTGTTGTAGGTGGAATATTAGGTACTCGCAGACATATTAAATTACTTTCCGGACAATCAAGTATTTTTATGAAAAGATTCTTGCCGGTAAGTTTGTGTCTGTGTTGTAGGTGGAATATTAGGTACTCGCACACACATTAAATTACTTTCCGGACAATCAAGTATTTTTGTGAAAATATTATTGCCGGTAAGTTTGTGTTTGTGTTGGAGGCGAAATATTAGGCACTCGCATACATATGAAATAACTTTTCGGACAATTAATTATTTTTGGTAAAGGTTCTTGCCGATTAGTTTATTTCTGTGTTGGAGGCGGAATATTAGGTACTCGCATGCATACTGCTCTGGTCGAACGCGTGCCCTGCTGAAAACCGGTAGTAGTTTCAATTCACGTACCATGTACCACGTCCTAGGTACCATGACGAAGTCTTACGCAATCATCGACTCTATCTACATGCTGTCTCCTGGCGCAGCCACCGAGCCATTCAATCTCGTCTCAGAGATCATCAATCATCATTATGAATGCTCCTCCTACTGATTTTTCACCATTTCTGACAGTCCAGGATATTTTTTTATTTTGTTATAAATGACATCTTTGCACAATTGTACGAACAAGACGAGACAAACAATTTGTTTTTTTTTTTTTCAAATATAAAATGAGTTAAGTTGATTGTTTTGAAGTCTAGGTTCCAACTCAGTGTTACATAATCTTTTATTACTTGAAAGAGTAAATTTTTAACTTTATTAAAATTATCAATGTTTTGGTTTTAACGTTATGGAGTATAACAAATCGGAATCATTCCGTCTGAAGAGAGCCTCGGGTTAGGAGGTAGAAACACGTACATATTGGATTAATGTAATTATTGGAATGATAAAATAATTTATTGTTAAATATTCCAAATATTTTATTAAAATTACTTCTCCTCACCACAAGTTTCTACCTCCTATCCCGATGCTATTTAGGTAGAGTGCCTTTAAAAAAACATTTTCTATTGAATGCAGTATATTTTTTATTGCGTAGTGAGTAAAAATATATTAAACTTCCAATCCATCCAAACTTTAACAATCAAAGAATATATTATTTATAGTTAAGGCATTAATATTGTGGAGGCTGAAAGACATTGTAATTTGTTTTATCAAACACTGTTTATTCCACTTTTTGTAACGGTATAACCCTACCGGTTTCAAGGCTTTCACCTCATCATCAGGGGAGTACAAACAAGACTTATTTGTGCTCCCCTGATGATGTGATGAAAGCCTTGAAACCGGTAGGGTTATACCGTTACAAAAAGTGGAATAAACAGTGTTTGATAAATTAAATTACAAAATCAAAGAATACATCCAGATCGCTGAATAGATCTTAAGATCCGAGTATTAATTTAAAACTCTCAAAATGGTACTAAAACATATTAAACAAAGATAAATGTGTTTGATATAATAAAAGATTCCAGTCTTCAGAAATATTCTGAAGTAAAATATATATTTTTGTAATTTCCCTTATTATTTTTCAATAGTAAAAAAGTCACTATGGTTGAACGATTCGAGACTCTTATAAAAAGTGACTCGCTAAGAGATTACAAAGAGATCAACTAGTTTGGTTACCAAAGTGCTCTTATTTTAGGGAATGGAGGATGTGAAGCAGAGATTCGAAGATGAATTGTAATGGCAAAATCATAGCACTGTATGGAGTGGAAACATGGACGATGAGAGGGAAAGAAAAGAAACATAATAGATGTCTTCGAGATGTGATGCTGGAGACGGATGCTCCGTATTCCGTGGACCGCACCAATATTTTTATCATCTAAAACTACAGATAACTGAAATACTTTCAACAATATGATCAAATTAATCAAAATGTGCTTTGGGTATATTCCTAGCCAAAAATACGAAAGTCTGGAGAAACTGATGATCGCGGGGAGAGTTGAGGGCAGGCGAATGAGGAAGGTGTCCTATGAAATGGATGGATCAAATAAAGCAGTTAACAGGGTCTTCTACAAGCGACCTGCATACAATGGCCCAGGACCGAGAAGGATACTTAGAGGCATGTACGAGTAGTTCGCCAAGTTGGATACAAAGCAAAGGACTACGATGCTCTGTATTGAGTACCATACGTGATGAAAACGAAGATGAACATTTTTTTAATGTTTGCTAAATAAAGGTCTTTTGACACTATTATAAATAAATTTCTTTAACTACCAATTTTGAATAGTATAATTTACTCAGTGTCGTGTCGGTCAGAACAACCGTCATCATTATAAATGTAGTTATTCAGGGACCAATTACCCACCATAATCTCAAGAAATCGGTGTTACTTCTGTTTCCTCCATGTCTCTACGTGGTCTGGGCTTGTGTTATATCTCTGCTAACTGTTACTCGCCTCACATTCTGCGAAGGATCAATATAACTTGTCATACGACTTGGTGGAAATAACTACCTACATATAATTATCTTCAATTGGTTCAACAAATTACTAAGTCATATGGGTGAAGCACTTACTTCAATAAGTTATCATCATCATTATTTTTAGTGCTACAATCCAGTCTGAATCTTAGCCTCCACCATTGTCGGTTCTGATCAATTTCTCGCCAGTTTACAATTGTCATTGTATCTGGATACATTGTCCTCTCATCTAAATCTCCTTCTTTCATTTTGTTGTCCTTCAGGCTTACTGTTCAGGATGCGTTTTGGAAGGTGAGGCTCTAACATTTGAAGTCTTCCAATCATTATTAGTATTTAGGTTTATTTACTAAGGATAAAAAAACACATCGTTTTTTCAAAAAACAACAGGCAATTCAAAGTGGATACCCAATTTATATAAATCATGGTTTGTTGCTTTTCATTTGTCGTGTCCCCAGTAAACTAGGCTTTTACCTAAATGTCACTGAGAACATAACATATAACATTTAAAAATAAGTTGGCGTTTTTATTTCCGAGTGTTGATTATACAATACCCCATTGAAAACTCTAATCAACTTGATAAACCGTGAGACTCAATTGCATGTATGTATCATGCAAGACAAACCCTGCATATTCCATCATTCTACATAGACCAAAAAGTCCATTCTACAATGTCCCACACATATCACAAAAAACATACCACACTCAAAAGTTCATACAAATCGTTGCTACAAATCATCTCTCCTGCAAGCTCAAGCACTTAAACTCCTGTCGTAATAAGAACTACGTTACGATCCACTGCCTGTTTTTTTTTTATCATTTTGCCTTTATTGAATTCGGTATTACGTTAAGTTTGATTTCAAATTTTGTCTCTTTGTATTCAAGTCCCTTAATGAGATGTGTCCATTGTATGTTTCGAATCTATGTTATCTAGACTTGTTCTGTCGAAAAGGAATAGAGCTTAGACATTTATGTTGTGTCTCTCTAATAAATTATTGTTCCGAATCAATCTAATAAGGTAGGGTATTATGATAGAACTTGCAGGTCTTGTGGCATTGACTAGTCTACTTCTTAGTGTTAGAGATGTGAGTGGCATGTACAACTATAGGAGCCACTTAAAGATAAATTTTTTTGGGAGGTCTAATATAATAAAAATTTATGAGTATACCTTTAGACCTAATGGACTAAAACTTCAATAATAATGAATTTAAAAAAATTCAGTTACAATCCGTTATATTATATAAAGAAATTAAGATAATATGTGAGCTCTTGGTATAAATTAATCCAACAATCTATCCCTTGGAAACCATGGTTTAATATTATAAGAATAAATAAGATGGAAGTGTCTGTCATTTGTCGTTTGCGGACGGGTTACTGCGTGGTGGCTAGTCACCTTTACAGAATGGGTATTGGGGAAAATCCTGTCTGCGAGTGTGTGCTGGATGATAAAACTATAGACCATGTATTTTTCAGTTGCCTTTTTTCGAGATAGATTTGATTTACTAAAATTCATATCTTTGCCGCATCCAATGAATGATGCGTTTCTTCTTTCTTCGAGGAACTTTTCCATTTATAGTTCGATTGTTGAATTTTTGAAGCTTGATCAGTTGAAACTTTGAATTATCTAGAATTGTCATTTTTTTAATTGATTTTATTATATTGACTCATATAATTGCATAATGTCTTTAATTTGGTGGCACAAATCATCTTAGTTTGGGTGGATTGCCTATTTAAAAAAAAAAGGTAATCTGTTGTGTTTAGATCACAGACTATTTTACCAACATCAAATTAATATATATCAAAGCTGTTATTCTACTTGAGCGAAATATAAATCGTTCATTATGAAGTTTATTTCATCAAATCCTTGTTAATTCCGAGTGTTGTAAAGTAAATATTAAATTGCACACTTTACATTGAAAATTATTTATGTTGCAAATCGGCACCGTGCCTTGCGAAATCTCACTTTATTATTATTACACTATACAAATCGCAATCAAAAAACCCGTACTTATTTTCCAACTTCACAACTTCCAGTTGACATAACAGGGCTGTTGCAATTTTATATGCAACTCATGCAGTGCGCCCAGGAAATATTTTTTAGGTGCTGTTTATTATTTCTGCCTGATGGCAATATTCGTAGCCGCATTGTTGACAATGTGTAATTTTTCGCAAAACACTTTATTCTTTTATACGCACACTACATAAAATTTCAAGTTTATCAAACTTCAGATTAACAATAACAACAATTAACATATCATAATATAATATGTTGCATTCATTCTTTTATGCCCTCACTACATAATATTTCAAGTTTATCAAACTTCAGATTAACAATAACAACAATTAACATATCAGAATATAATATGTTGCATTCATTCTTTTATACCCACACTACATAAAATTTCAAGTTTATCAAACTTCAGATTAACAATAACAACAATTAACATATCATAATATAATATGTTGCATTCATTCTGTTATGCCCTCACTACATAATATTTCAAGTTTATCAAACTTCAGATTAACAATAACAACAAATAACATATCATAATATAATATGTTGCATTCATCATGCAATTTCCCTGTCAGTGAAGGCAGAGATGCAACTTTCCTATGTTATTTCGACACACATTCTAAGCCTCTTTCACATACGTATACACCTTCTCATACAATTCCTTATTTGTCTCTGACCTGTTAATAACATAAATACATACCATCACCTTAATATCCTGCTGGGATAAGCAGAGAAGATATAGCTCTTAGAGACTTTCTTAACATGACACACACATCTTTCGCCTCTTCTGTACCCTTTTACTTTCGCATATATGTACGATTTCCCTGATTTTCTACATTTTGCTCTTTCAAAATATCAATCAATTTATCTAACCATACTTTCTTTGGTCTTCCTCTACCACGTTTCCCATTCATATTTGTTTTCTTAGTCATTCTTTATACATTCTTTCTACATGTCCAAACCATCTAAGCGTGATTTTCTTCATCTTACTCAACACACCAGCTTCAAGTTCACATTCATCCCTAATCACTTAATCCCATATTCTATCAGCTTAGCCGGGATAAAGTATTGTCTTCGACTTTGTTTACCGAGATATATTTATTAATATTTAAAAAGATATATTGATACAGGGCATAGCTACTCGACAAGATTAACAGGTAGAATTATAAACGTTCATAACATTAATTATGTTTGGAAACAGCATGCTACAAGGTGTAATTTCTCATGTGTACAAGGTGTAATGTCTCACACTACAAGGTGTAATGGCTCTTTTCAAGCAGAGTGATCCCGTTTTTTTATAAGGACAGTTTTTAATAATAGCAAGTGGTTCACTTTCTTGATGTATTGCCATGTACGACGAAAGAAAGAAAAACCTGACGACTAGATAGAGTTCTCGAAAAAGATAGTACTAGGGAATCAACTGCCTTGTCTTACTTGGATGTTCCTAAATTAACTCCGATTAGAGGTAACTAAATACAAGGCAAACAAGCAGAATAAGATTTCTTGAAAAAAAGTAGCACTGAATTTGGTTTAGGAGTTATCAGGACTCGCAACACATACTAACCTTCGGATTATCGGGACTTCATGGTCCGGTCAGGACCTGATTGATGCGAATGAAAGGATGATCTATATTGCCGCCTACTGGTAAGATGGGATAATTGATAGTAACTGATGGTCCGGACATGGAGATGGATGAATGATTGATAGTAACTGATGGTCTGGACATGGAGATGAATGAATGATTGATAATAACTGATGGTCCGGACATGGAGATGAATTAATGATTGATAGTAACTGATGGTCCGGACATGGAGATGAATGAATGATTGCTTGGTAGTATTTTTGATAAAAACATTTTTAATACGTTATGTAAATGCAAACATCCAAAGTATTGTACATAAAAGACTCTTTAAACGGCCCTGTAACTCAAGGAATTACTTCATCTGCACAGCCTACGAGGTATTATGGTAAATCATATATTGCCATTTAATAGTGGCTAATATAGCTAATAATAGCTGACTGCACTACGTTTACATATCTTATTATAACCGACTTCTGTTTGGAGAATTATTCGATCCTCCGAAGTAAGTTATCTTGAAGTCATATTTATAAAGCATACATGTTGAAAATCGCACTGCTAACTGCTGTAAGTTGGAGCATTATAATATTGACATAGTGAGCAGCGAATTTTAAACATTCAATACGTAGACGATAGAGCTCGAACCATTTTAGCGAATAAGCCAAATGGTATGGAAGAAATCTTTGCCGTAATATTGTAAAAAGAGGCAAAAGCGATATTTGACTTAAAATTAACAGTGATTATACAAAAACCACTGATTGACTACCAAAACAACAATAAAGTGAAGAGTGCACACAATGGTAGTTGTGAGGTTGTGGGCAGTCAAATATATTACCCTTTGATGTCTAGTAATGGTAAATATGAAACGGGAATAAAAAGGGAAAGTGCTATAACACTATCAATTTTGATAATCTGAAGAACATATGTGGAGAAAGGAACGTTACCAGTTCTACTAAAGTTAAAATTATAAAAACATGGTGCCAAAACGTGGGCATTGAGAACGAGGGAACGCAAGAAGAGACGCCATGTAGATATGTGTTAGCGAGGTATGTTGTATAAAACTTGAAAAGCTTGAAGGACAAATTCATTAAATCTGAAAGAATCGAACATCCTCAGATACATTGGCCATATTGTCAGTTGGGTAGATGCAATGGAGAGACTGCTGATCAAATTGAAAATAAAAGCTTTCCGATCACGGGGCAGATCAACAACACGATGGACAGACCTGGTAATTAATACAGCCAACAGTTCCCGATCGTAAAAATAGAGGTTTATCACTATTTTTTCAGTGCAGTCATTTTGTTTGCAAGATGAAGTATAATGACACAACTGTTCCGTAAAGAGTATAACGAACTAAAAGAATTGCTGTGAGACCTTTTTTGCAATAAAAAAAAAACAAAAATATTTCAGGTGGTCTTAAAGAAGTTTAAAATCATATTTAAATAATTGTTCATATTATTATAAATACTTGTGCAGCCTAATTATTGCACTTTTTCTTCCTCACATGATTTCAATACTCGTAGCGGCACTCTCAGAAAACTCAGCAAGCCTAACGCTTCTGAGAGTGGTCTTGTGTATATCCTGGATCCCTTCAGTGAATGCACGAATGGGGTGGTTATTGTCTATATGTTACGTGGTCTGCACCTAACCATTTTCAAATAGTGGCAACTTCTCAAGGCCCCATTTGTGCATCAAATAGTCACGGCGCTTACGACATACACGGACTCGTTTTAGGTCACTCCCAATTTTCTTTAGCAGGCTACCTTCAATTTGTTCGACAGTTGAGTCTCTTATTTTAATCTATAATAACTAAAGAGCAAGAAAAGTTGATGTCTTGATAACATCAATAGAATACAATAGAATTGTAGACGTGTGTCCTTGGAGGTAGTATTCTGACATACAGAATTTATATACCACTTTTTTGTAGCAAGTTTAACTCAAAGAGCGCTTTATCACATATATTTTATTACCTTTTTTTCTTTGCAAAACAATTTGGTGAGGTTATTACTATTTATCAATCTCTTCCAACTTACTTAAAATGTATTAAAGAGTCATAATTAAAAACGAAAAACATTACTTAACAAAATTGGATACCAACGGGAATTGAACTGGCATCTCCTGCGTTAGAAAACGGACCATCAAAGCCAGGATGATTTTTAAGATAATACAAAGAAGCTACTAATAGCCAATACTATAATTCTTATTTTTATTAGTGTTATTCATGGTTCAGCGTCGTCGTTCCCTGAACGATTAGACCTGAGAGGATGATTCGCCTCCATTCCTCCCGGCCATGTGCCATGATAAGTGCAGCATTAATCAGAAACTAGTATCTCCTTGATTCGGTCAAACTATATTCATACTTGGATGCTAACCTTACAACTAGGCCATATTCTTCGGCATAATACGTTTCTGATCTAAACGTGAAAAAAATGTAGACTTCGCGTTTTATAAAGTATGTTAAAGAACATTTTTCTATTTTGTTAGTTAGATGATTTAGGCTCGATTCCATAGTCCAACCTAAATACTCATTTCCAACTTTAAAATTTTATGATTTGGATTCAAAGTCTAACTTCCAAATGTAAAATGAGACTATAAAACCATATGAGTTTCTTATTTAAGCAAACTTAGATACATTTGCATTCAATCTTTGTTTTCTTAGTCTTTCTTAATTTAATATTTCCACATGGCTAAATCACGAGCCTTAAGGTTGATATGTGTTCAAGAAAATGATAAAGAGCACTCTGAGATTGTTTGGCTTGG
The DNA here is from genome assembly GCA_949825065.1 of Odontocerum albicorne. Taxonomy (NCBI): domain Eukaryota; kingdom Metazoa; phylum Arthropoda; class Insecta; order Trichoptera; family Odontoceridae; genus Odontocerum; species Odontocerum albicorne. The sequence goes on along the minus strand of OX463849.1, from coordinate 34,480,854 downwards.
TGGACATATTAATTAGGACTCTAAATCTAAGTGTATTGCAGAACCTAATATTTTAATTGCAGAGTCCAAGTGTTCCGCAGAACACAAGTAGGAAGAAACCCATGATCCAGATTAAAAGAGATACCATACTCTAAGATGTTTATCAGTGGAATATATTATATGTCGACCATGGTTTGATAAAAGTGGGCATGCTATAAAGTAAATTGTTTGATTTTTTACATTTGTTTAGTCAAAAACTATTTATTCCATATTAATAACGGTATAACCCTACCGGTTTCAAGGTTTACACCTCATCATCAGGGAGCACAAACTAGACTGAATTACGTTCAAACTGGTACCGACATACACGCACCTAACGGTGGAGATTGTGGATGGAGAGAGGCAGGAAACAATTTCAGCAAGTATCGGAAAAATCTTAAGAATGTATGTTTTGAACACATGTTCATCACAATGCACTGACTTGGATATTTCTGAGGCCTCGAATCTATCCAATTTATTTCCGTTACTAATGCTATGCAAGAATTTGGCATTAACGATAAAAAATGTGTGATTTTCTCAGTGACAATGATAAGAAATTTCAAAATAAATTCGAGTATTAATTAAGGCTGATTTGTATTCAAGAAGTGTTTTTTTTTTTCAAAATATCTTTGTCTTTCGGATATATAAATTATCGTAGTCAGGTTATAAAAGTTTATACACATCACTGTTGCTAAGTATTGCATTTTTACATTTATTTTAGATTTAACACATCCCTGATCTATGTAGACCCATGAAGATTGAAGCAATCTATAGTGTACTTTGATCACTCGAATAGACAGCTTGTCGTCATGGTTGCCGCGACTAGTTACAGAGTATATTCATTACGATCTGTTAGACGGCTTGTTAGCGCTGGGTAATTAACTGTTGCAAAATGGTGACGCCAATAATTATAATATACAAGATGTAAAATGAAAACGAAAACGTTTCACCGTCAACAAATTTAACGACGGTGTTTAACTGTTGTTTTTCTCGAAACAAACAATGGTACTGCTCCACAAGTTAGGATTCTGGCTAAGCCAAGGTTTTAAAGATTTTAATAAAAATAAAAAACTTAACAATTCCAATTTTCTTTTAACCAATCTTGTGACCACCAATAAATATTCTCGATGTTTATCTTTTCGGATGGAAGGATTTATGCCGAGATAGGAAAGTCTGGCGCTCTATCCTATCTGCCTACTCCAACATGGAAATGTAGTGCTTGTATATATGCATGTACAATACGAACAATGTGACTTATGCTTTCTTATGAAGTTACTCCGTTATGCCTGCAAGCTTTATTTAAGGTGTTCAATCCTCAAGTTATCCACAGAGATATGAAAAATGTTGATATTGGAAAATTCATTCCGCAAGGTCATTCCATGTGCGAGTAGTGATACTCTTAACAGCCAAATTCATGAATATGACATCGAAAACAATTTTAATTTACGATAACGTAAATAATTGTCTGTTACATTGAAAAAAAGTTTGTCAGTTAATAAAAGGTTTGTTATTTTTTCTGTAAGCAATTTATGTACGAGTACTAGAGGCTCTGGCCCTGGCCGCTCTAAGGTCCAATCTAGTGATGGTCCTGCGCGCCCTCTATAAGTAGTAAGAGTATGTTATAGTATCTATACACATCCATTAGCTAAGTAGTATATGATTATTTGAATAAATCGAATTCGAGTAAAACAGGATACTTCGCAATGTTATTAATATGCAGCTATGAATTAAAAATGGTGAAAAAATACTACAAACCAATCATTTATTATTTTCCATGTCTGGACCACCGTTATTGTCATTGCTAAACCTTGTAGTCGAGGATTCCCTCGCCATTCCAACCTCAATTCAGTTGGAAAAGCAAAGCTGTGCCATGGAGTTCGTTTTTACGCTAGTGAATCGTTGTGCACCAGCAAACTCACTGGTCCACAGATGTACTGGATTCGATGACACACCTGATTGAAGTGAGACGATGGAAGTCCAGTGCATTACCGCGCAGCCATGCACCTTATGTCTGGAACATCCATTATGCATTATCTTTCCAGTAAGAGGCAACAGAGTTTGTTCAGATCAATCAAGTCTTATCCAGAGCATGTAGTCCCGATGTTAAGAAAAGTAAGCATATTATATGAATCTGTTTAGACCCTCAGTCACATTCAATGCTACTTTCGTTCAAGAAACTCCAGCTCTGTATATTTACCTTGCATCTAGTCACCCCTAATTCAGGACTCACCAAATAAATCTAGGCAGTTCCTTGTATAGTACTATCTTTTCCAAGAGCTCTATCTAGTCCTTGGGTGTTTTTTTTCTTTCCATTTACATAGCAATATATCAAAAAGATGTACCACTTTTAATTATAATAATTATTATTGTTATTTTTAACATATATTTATGTGAATTCGATGAAATTTGTTAACACTTGCCTTACTGTGCTAAAAAATTCCCCCAACCACGGTGCTGGACGCTAAGCGTCCAGTGAAAAATGTATATTTTAAATTAAAATTATGCAAAATCTGCTAGGTTATTTTGTGTAACTAGCTATGAAAATAATTTTATTATGTATTAAAACGTCGAATGATCAAATAAAATATAAGTCCTGGTCACTCGCTTTCCATCACAGGGTGGCAAGTGAAAAAAAAAACTGTAAAATATAGAAAGTACATATTTGAAGTACGATTCACAACTTATCTATACTGTAAATCGTACCGTATGCCCCTTTCAGTGTATACAGGATAACCTAGTAGATTTATTGCCACGTTGCAATCTCTTAAAAATAATCAGCAATAATATAAAGTGGTCTTAAGATAATATTTGACAATCCAATTTTATCTGCCACCTGACAGGTTAAATCTAAGTTATTCAGTTAAGGATCATGCTCAGTTTCTTGTGATTTATGATATAATAAATAAATAAGGAACTGGATGAGAACGTGTATGGCAGTGGAAGAGGCAAATGAAGTAGATCATGATAGCAATGATTGACGGTCAGTCCTTTCTGCCTATACTAATAGGAAAATGACTTGACAGTATATAGATATAGGTACGTAACATCCCTGAACGTAAGACAAACAGTTATCCGTTATTGTCGTGTTTAAATTGATAAAACTCTTAAATTCACAGTCAGTAATTATATGTGTTTCATTCCCAATTTTCGTTAACAACCTCCCTTTTTTATCTTAGATTGAAGAATATTATTCATTAATTTATTACAAATTAGTTATTATTTAATTATTTTTTGCGACCATGTAACGTTTTTCTTTACTTTAATTTGGTTTATTGAAAGAAATTGCCTCAAGTCATAAGTCCGCCAAATTATTATACAACTGCATCATTGTATTACAATTTCGTTGTATACAGTACAACCTGACGGGCTTTTTGTCATGTGGCAATATCTTTCCCCCAACTAGAAAGATGTTAAAGAGCATTAAGTGAAAACTAGAATGGAATCCTTTTTTTTTTAAACTGGGTTCCTATGGGAAGCGAACCTGCAACCTCCTGGTTGGGAGACAAGTAGCTTACCAACTAGGCCACGGATGTTATCAATGATGTGTTAAATAAATATACATATATGCTTTACACTTTAGTTGAAAAATTGTTTTATTTTTCAAATAATGAAATTAAAATTAGGTCAAACATTCATGTTAAAAAAACCGTCACAATATTGCAGCTCATTCGATTTTGATGCACTTATGCACACCGCGATGTAAGTGGGTACGTATATGTGTGTGTGACAGAAATGCATAATAAAGATGAAACGGGTCAACGGCCAGGCGTACTACGACACAGGCAAATCAATTGCATCTCTCTTCAAGACCCACCATCTGCATTCAAAGAAACTATTTAAAATAATACATTCAATACCATCGTGCCGCCTCCCTGCCGTGATAGGCAGAAAGGAGAAAAAGCCAGGCATATTTCGCCTCTTCTATATCCGTACATCTTCTCATACAACTCCTACGATTTTTCTGAATTTTTATTTAACACTTTTATTGCAAATAAAATCTGGTGGGATTATTGCCAGGTGGCAATCTCTTCCAACCAAACAGACAAAAGTAAATTAAGTTACGTGGTCGCCAAAATCATCCTCCACGAAACCCATGAACTTACTCGTATATATATATACGTGAGCATACGCCCATAAACCCCACAGAGACGGACAATCACCTGAATATTCCTTTTCATACAATGTCAGATATCATCAATCAAAGAAAAAGGAAGGGATAATGAAGAAGAAAGAAAATTTCTATTTAACATTACTTTCCTTTAAAATAACATACACTTGATCCAATCATATTTTCCTTAATCTCCCACTACCAAGCCTTCCACTCATATTTGCATTGCATACTTGTTCTATTAGTCTTTCTTCATTCATTCGTTTTACATGCCCATAACCTCTCTGAGTATTCCTTTCTTGTCCAGCACATCACCTTTCAATTCACACTTATCCCTTATCATTTCATTCAATATTTTGTCATACATTGTTACTCCATGTATCCTTCTGAGTGCACACATTTCTACTGCATTTATTCGGCTCTTTTCAGTATTATTCCACATCCACGTTTCACTCCTGTACACCAGAGCTGGTACTAAAATACTGTTGTGGATTATCATCTTACCAGGTTACGATACCATCCAATACGAATACATTTATTTTAATACCCCGTTGTCCTTTTTTCCCTATCGCTACGCGCTGTTCAATATCGCTTGTAACTCTTCAAGAAAATACTACCTGTATAGCAGAATTCTTCATCTTGCTCCAATATTTAACTAATAACCCATATATAGCATAAACTTTCCCTTTCATACTTCTCTAACAATATCGCTTGTAACTCTTCAAGAAAATACTACCTGTATAGCAGAATTCTTCATCTTGCTCCAATATTTAACTAATAACCCATATATAGCATAAACTTTCCCTTTCATACTTCTCTAACAATATCGCTTTTAACTCTTCAAGAAAATACTACCTGTATAGCAGAATTCTTCATCTTGCTCCAATATTTAACTAATAACCCATATATAGCATAAACTTTCCCTTTCATACTTCTCTAACAATATCGCTTTTAACTCTTCAAGAAAATACTACCTGTATAGCAGAATTCTTCATCTTGCTCCAATATTTAACTAATAACCCATATATAGCATAAACTTTCCCTTTCATACTTCTCTAACAATATCGCTTTTAACTCTTCAAGAAAATACTACCTGTATAGCAGAATTCTTCATCTTGCTCCAATATTTAACTAATAACCCATATATAGCATAAACTTTCCCTTTCATACTTCTCTAACAATATCGCTTGTAACTCTTCAAGAAAATACTACCTGTATAGCAGAATTCTTCATCTTGCTCCAATATTTAACTAATAACCCATATATAGCATAAACTTTCCCTTTCATACTTCTCTAACAATATCGCTTGTAACTCTTCAAGAAAATACTACCTGTATAGCAGAATTCTTCATCTTGCTCCAATATTTAACTAATAACCCATATATAGCATAAACTTTCCCTTTCATACTTCTCTAACACCTTAACTTTGGATTTTGCTAAATTCTTTCTCATATCTTTCTCTTTATATACCATTGTTAAAAATAATTAAAACTGAATTTATTTTCCAACAAGCATCTTATTGTGGTCTAACGGTTAGTATTCAGGCAATATTCAGCAATACAATCAAACGTGTGCCAGTGTGTGACGTAGGTATATTCATTCTAAAAACCACTATGGGTGAGCTAGCGAAGCTATTCACGTCTCACTCTACTTCGGTATATGAGAACGCAAGAAATAGATCGCTCGCTTCAGTAGCTTTCGAGCAGTAGTCATTTGTGAACGTCGGCCGATGTTTTTTTCATGTTTTCAGCAATTAAATTTCAATTATTATCACTTTTGACTTCAAATTTAATTAATTTAAGCGATTGGCTATGAATATTCTTATTTTTCCGATTTTAAATCGCTCATTTATACATGTGTATTGAGTACACAGCACCGGAACACAGGAAGGGAAATGTTAAACAAGAGTAACAGATAAAACAGCGTTAAGGTTTGCATACACCCATCCCGCCCTTAACTCATGTATGACGTAAAAAGATAACTAAGCTGAACATAGGAGTGTGGAATATAATATATATGGAGAAATGGAAAAAATGATGTATAAAATTTGCGAAATCTTTGAGAAAAAATACCGGGATATACTCGTACTTAGTTTAATAACGACCAAATTAAATGGATCCAGAACGAGTGGTCTGCATTAAAAATTATGATGTGGTCTGGTATACTAGTAGATGAAAGAAAAAAAGTAGAAAGTGTAAGAAGTGCTAGATAGAAGAAGAATAATTTACGACTAACCTATCGACAGACTTTTGTGTTACTGAAATGCTTGCAGCACGTGGTAACTTTTGTTAATCGTCCGTACGTAATAAGCGTGACAAAGAATAAAAAAGGAGTTAATAATAATTGCCCAGTTTGCGCATGCGCACCGCACACTTACCGGTCACGGTACCTGATATCTGTGACGAAAAATGCGTACACATATGATACGTTGGACAATAAACGTAAATTACTGTCCTGAAGCATTAAATAAAGCATATTAAATCAATTGGGTAATGAGAATGATGCAGTCTCGGACATATTTGAAAACTCTCAGGGAGAGTTTTTAATATAATTTCAAGAATAATTTATGAAGCACCGTTTAGAGCGCAAAATTTCCTCAAGAAAAGACGAGCTACAGTGAAACTTTTATTGTATATCTTATGTTATTGCATAGTAACAAATTCAGTAACACTTTCAGTATAGTGTATGTTATACGCTGTAGTGCTCATATATAATAACAAATTTTGAAAAGATTTCTCAAAATGAGTTGTGCTTTTTCAAGCTGCACAAATGTTTCCTCAAGCTGCACACGCCACCCATGTATCTAATACTAAGAGTTAGAAAATTTGAAGTCACAGGATGGATTCCCCACCCACTTAGCCAGCAACGGCAAATTTTTTTGCAAAATTCCATGAACAACTCCATCGATGTGGAACATTTATTGGATGAAGATAAATTTCGACCTTAAAGTTCTACTCCTCTACGAAGGAACATCTACAACTATGATTCTGGACTATGCGGACGTTTGTTATTTGGATGTTACAGAGTAACAGCTGGACAAATTACAACGTCTTCAAAATATTTGTCTAAGATTTATCATTATTTTTTTGTTTTTTTTTTTTAAACTGGCGAGTTTATTGCCATGTGGCAATCTCTTCCAACCAACCAGAAAGATTTTTTTTAAAGGCCCTAAGTGTTAACCAGACTTTTTTAAATAGGATGTTATTTTCAACCTACGAAAGTACGATCACATAACTTCATACCAAAAGGCATTGAACTGGTTGAATGTTAGAAATAGACGCCAAATTCACATACTGTCTCTATTGTATAATATCTTTAACTGTCCCGCCGCACCCTCTTATCTTGCCGAAAATTTTCAGCGTCTTTCCAATCATGGATTAGCGCTACGCTCAAACAGAGATTGTTTATTGGCCTTTCCAGTTCACCGTTTCTCTTTTTTTACGTCGTCCTTTACTGTCCATGCAGTGAGACTCTGGAATCAGTTACAAACCAATATAAGACTCGCTCCGTCCTTGGGATGCTTTAAGAAGAGACTGAGAAAATTCTTAATTTCTAGTCAATAAAATAACGTGTTTCATTCCTGATTTTTCTTTTCATTTCCTCTCCACCATCCCTTCCTTTTCTTTTGATTGATGATATCTCACTTTATGGTATATGAAAAATAATGTTCGGGTGATTGTCCGTCTTTGTGGGGTTCGTGGGCATGTGCTCACGTATGTGTTCATGGATTTTGTGGGGATGGATATAATGATTTATACAACGATTTTGTCTGGTTGTTTGAAAAAGTTTGTCGCCTGGCAATAAGTCCCCCAGATTGTATTTGCAATTAAAGTGTTAAATAAAATAATAATAAAATAAACATCTCTCAGACGCAGATGATTTGAAACATAAAATGGAAGCATCCTATTAAGGGAATATCCAAAACTGAATCTTGCTTGCCCAAGATCTTATTTTGCCCGTAGTTGATTTTGACAACGTTCGTTTCAAATTTGTTTGACATAAAAATACTGAAAAATCGACCCTTTAGAGTCAAACGTTGTCTACAGATTCGATTGCCTGGGATGAAAAAATGTGGATATAAGACAATAGGATTATGCGGGATCCAACGCGAACAAATTTGACGGCCAAATGTTCATGCAATATTGAATATATGCAAATGGAAATAATGCCCAAACATGCCTCAATCTCACAAGTCACATGATGATCTTGCAATATCAGTTCACGTACAGCATCGATGTTTTCTGGCACAAAAACCGATTTTGGACGACCTTCACGAAATTCATCCTGGAGTAAACTACGACCACGATTGAATTCGGAAAACCAGCGAAACACAGTGGCCCGGGATGGTGCTTCATCACCAAAAGTCGAAGCGAGTTGATCGGCACAATGTTGTTGAGTTAGTCCACGTCGAAAATCATAAAAAATCATCGCACGAAAATGTTCACGATTTAATTCTATTTTTGGCCGAGTTGAATTTTTCAAGTCACTGTAAACAACACAAATAGCACTCGTACGACAAAACTTTCTGAGCACGTATACCATTAAAAACGTCAAACTTTACGATGCTGGTGTCAGATTTGATTTATCTATACTGGTGTTGCCATATCTCAAAACTTAAGTAGCAACCCTCGTATAACTCTACCGGTTTCAAGGTTTTCACCAGGGCAATACAAACAAACACTTGACAAATTAGCTCTATTTACGAGTATTGCCTGTCGACACAGATAAAAACGACTGTATCTTAAATGGTTGCCAAAAACATAAAATCATATATTTTTCAAAATACATTAGATGTTACTCCTGTCAGGTTTGCATGTAGATCCTTTTTGTATATACACATATGGTATCCGAGTACGCCCGTAGGTGAAACAGCCCGATTGATTGTGTTGCAATAATTCTGTTATTATTTTGTATTTTCTTGAAATAAATTACACATTGCATCAGATTTTGTCACACATGGTTACATGACCTTGTTAGGTTGGGCTGGGCAAAAATAAAAGATATCTACAACTGTCAGTGATACATAACCTTTGGAAATTGAACGAAAGATTTAAAAAATCATTAAAATATATTACAGAATGAGAGGAAGATCATGCAAAGCATGCTTGGATCAAGTGAATGATATTCTAAAAGAAGCAAACGTAGAAAGTCAGAGAAATCGTAGAAGTTGTATGATAAGGTATTTGGATGTATAAGAGGCTAAGGATGTGTGTCTGGATAGGAAAGTATAGCACTATGTCCTCTATATCAATCGTGACAGGGAAAGTTTGTGATATGTATGTATGTATTAAAATGCATTTCAAAAGAATGACTCGATTTCATTCATCTATTCGTTTATTTAACTGTTTAGTGCAAATACTTGTGCATCTGGCGAATTTATTACTTATAGCCATTTCCATTATAATTAAAAACGTATATTTCCTTTTTCTTTTTATTAAGGTTAAATTAATTAAACTCCAGCTACTTACTGTCACACTGTGATTTCGTACTTTAAACATTGTCAAAGCACGTGAGATTGTAAATTAAATCCAAGCACACGTCAAAGCACGTTAGTTAGATTGTAAAATAAATCAAAGCACTTGCCGAAGCATGTTAGCTAGATTGTAAAATAAATCAAAGCACGTTAGTTAGATTGTAAAATAAATCAAAACACATGTCAAAGCACGTTAATAAGATTGTAAAATAAATCATGGCTCATGTCAAAGCACGTTGGTTAGCTCTTAACGCTTGCGCATTTTCGAGGTTTTTGTAACAAATACAATAGTAAAATATAGCGCATTATGACGTCTTATTTCTCTTCCATTAAGTCCGACCACCCTGAAACTCGTGATCACTTTTGAGAAAATATCTCAGCATCTCAGTCTTTGAGATACTTCTTCGACGAATTCACATTTTGAATGTTTCTATTTTATTTAGCATTTTACTCTCCTAAGTCCATGTTTCAACATCGTAAAGTAAAAAATACTATATAAAAAAATACTTAATAACGCGTTGCCGAAAATCATTGCAGAAAAGAAATCCTGCACGTGCCATTCAATTCGGCACCTGATTTATGTGACTCAAGATGACGAACAATTAGGTTTCCTAGATATTTTAAACTGTCGACATGCTCTATAGGTTGCCCGATCAGCTGCAAATGCACACTATAATGAGACTATCTACTTAGGAACATAAACTTATTTTTTAGATAGTTAAACTTGAAAGTAAACCTTCTAAGCGTGAGGAGGAAGGTATCTTGTTAAAAATTTAAGTTGCTCACGAGAGCAACTTTTTATCCAAATATGTGAAAAAAATATGGTTTTATGTTCCTGGCAACTATTCGATGTACGGAAATATTAATCTATAAAGAAGAATTTAAGTGGTTATTTTGTTATGAGGACTGTCGCTTTTGAATAATAGAGCCTCGGATATTAACATGTTCTACGTTTCCGATAGTGTTTTTCAAGAACACGTTTTTAGCTTTCTCAGTAATGGGAGTTTGTTGTTTCGGCTTAGTAATAATTTCCCATTTTTATTTCTTGTTACTGTTTATATTTAAGGTTAATATGTAACTAGGTTTAACCTGTATATTTAAGCTTAATATGTAACTAGGTTTAACTTGTATATTTAAGCTTAATATGTAACTAGATTTAACCTGTATATTTAAGCTTTGTAAATAAAAGCGAAAACGGCACCTCTAATTCTTCAAGCAGATAAATTTTTTGATCCATGGAATCTCGAAGACTCGTCTGTTGATCCAAAATATATCGTTGTTTAATTTTATAAACTTTATAAATAGTTGCGAATACCTTTAACAAGGAGCGTCGTCCTGTTCGGACGTAGTACGAGGCAATGTTTACTACAGAGTAGCGAGTACAGACGGCTCATTGCAGAGCGGGAGTACAGCGGGGGGAGGGGTGTACGGTTCAAGTCAAGTCAAGAACCTTTTGACATTGCGTGCAAATTGTTTAATTTGCAGCCGGTGACGCGCTAACTGCTAACTTACTGCCATCTGCAACCTCACATTGGCTCGTGTGCGCACTCGTAATGCTGTAAACTACACCAACAATAATAATAAGTAATACGAGGACAATTTATATAACGCCGTGTAGAGAGCAAACTCTTTTCAGACAAATCGATAATATTACAACAAAAAAAACAAGAACAAGTTGAGAGTAAGAATAGGAAGGTGGTGGCTGTGGGCATTAGATTAAGAACATCCCCGCAAGTGCATTTAAGAATAAACAGTGTTTGATAAAACAAATGACAATGTCTTTAAACCTCCACAGTGTTAATGCCTTAACTATAAATACCATAATACGAGTATATCAATAATCTTAATTGTAACATATCTTAAGGTGATCACTTAAATCAATATCAACGGAATCCTAAACCACATATACGAGTATATACTATAGTATATCCGAATGAGCCAGTATCTATGATAAATCTCCAAAGATGATGATAGACTACAACAGTAGTTTAGTACGAGTACAATTTAATGTTTGTAGGGATAACATGAAGGTGGAAAAGACTGAAATGAGTAGAATAATGGCTATAGTAATGCGTGAAGTTTCAAGAATACATTGGGTGATGATGAAATATTAGGTCCTTACATATGAAATTGGCGTTTTGTTTGGGAGGAACATAAAGTTGATTTTTTTTTAATATAATATATTTATTTAATCAAAGTATGTACCATCGCTATCTATGCACTTTTGCCATCTCATAGGTAGTTCATCGATCCCTTTACTAAAAAAACCATTGGACGGGAATCAATAAAATCTTTGAAGTCGGTTTGGACTGCCCCATCGGAGTTGAATTTTTTCCCTTGCAAGAAGTTATCCAAATTTCGAAAAAAATAGTAATCTGTTGGGGCAAGGTCCGGAGAGTACGGTGGATGTCTTAGACATTCCAATTGAAGCTCTTCTAATTTGGTAGCCGTCTGTTGTGCAGTGTGTGGTCTAGCGTTATCATGAAGCAGCAGTGGCCTAGAGCGATTAACCAGCCTCGGTTGTTTAGCAGCTAGCTTTTCCATCATGGTTTGCAGTTGCTGACAATAGACATCTGCCGTAATCGTCTGGCCAGATTTAAGAAAGCTGTAGTGAACGACACCAGCACTAGTCCACCAAACGCTCACAAGTAACTTTTTTGGAGTCAATTTTCGCTTGGGGCATGGTTTGGCTGGTTCGGCAGGGTTCAGCCATTGCGATGAGCGCTTCCGATTATCATACAGGATCCACTTTTCATCACAGGTAATGATTCGATTCAAAATCCCTTCATTATTGTGCCGGTTGAGTAATGCAACGCAGCAGTCAACGCGCGTTTGTTGATTTGCTTCACTCAATTCGTGAGGTACCCACCTTTCAAGCTTTTTCACCTTCCCAATTTGCTTCAAGTGGATTAAAACAGTTTTATCACTAACACCGCAGCCTGCAGCTAACTCGGACGTGGTTTGCGATGGATCCGCTTCCACAATAGCCTTCAATTCTTCATTATCAACTTTGGTCTCCGGCCGTCCACGGGGCTTGTTATGCAGGTCGAAATTTCCAGAACGAAAACGTTGGAACCAAAAACGCACTGTGTTTTCTTTTGCGGCACCGTCGCCATACACATCATTAATCCTTCGAGCCGTTTCTGCAGCACTGGTGCCACGGTGGAACTCGTACTCGTAAATAACGCGATATTTCAAGTTTTCCATTTTGTAAACTGAGTGACGCAAAGAAAAAAAACAATTGAGGAAAAAACAAATGAATTATAATTTTCGAAACACAAATACTTGAGTAAATAGCTGTATAAATTTGAATTTGGTATTCCTAACCAAAGAGAAGATATTTGAGATCAAAGTTGCCAGTACGGCAAAACGCCAATTTCATATGTAAGGACCTAATATTACAGAATATGTGATGAAGTGAATATGAATGAATGTGAACTTAAGGGTGATGCGGTGAGTAAGATGTTATAGGATAGTAATCTAAAATGGTTTGGGCACGTGGAACGAATGATTAAAGAAAGACTAAACACCAAATAAACAGTGTAAATATGAATATAGGTATGTACCGAGTGATGGAAGAGTTTCAAGGGGTATCGAATGGTGTGTAGCGAAAGGGAACAAAGTCAATGAAGCACTAAAATATATATTCTCGAACTGGACAGTATCAAAATTTACTAAGATAAGAGTCCATAACTGTATTTTAGTATCATCTTTGGTGTATGGAAGTGAAACGTAGACGTGGAAAAAACTAAAAAAACGAATAAGTGTTATAGAAATAAGGGCACTTAAAATAATACATAGGGCGACAATGTATGACTGTATACGTTACAAAGTGATTAGAAACGAATGTAAACTAAAAGCTGGTGTATTAATTAACTAATATACCGGAGATACTCGAATATGGTTTGTGTATTTTTATTCATTGGACTCATTGTTTGCAGATTTATAATATGGAAGGGAAAAAAGTAAAGTAAAGTTTTAAGTATGACGTCATCATCATTATCCTGTCGTATAGCATCGTGACTCCCATGATAATAAATAAATAATAAATAAATAAATATTAGGTTTATATGATAGCCTCTGACGACTCCTCTCCGTGCACCCCTGCACTTCGCGGCTCGAAAGGCTTAATATTAAGGGCAGTCCAGTTGCGTCTCTCACTTGGTCAGCTAACGCATTGGGTTTCTTCCTCTTGTGCGTTGCCTTTCCACGCCTCCAGGTACCACAAACCTCTCCAAACTGTATTTTTTTACCATGAGCAATGTGCCCAAGGAATCCGAGAACTTTTCGAAGGCATATTGTCGACAATCTGTCGGTGATTCTCAGTTCTTCGAGAATGGAGGCGATAGTTCTCCTTGCTGTCCATGTACTCGTAATTCATAATATCCTTCTCCAGTACAACATTTCATGTATTCGTAATTCATAATATCCTTCTCCAGTACAACATTTCATGTACTCGTAATTCATAATATCCTTCTTCAGTACAACATTTCATGTACTCGTAATTCATAATATCCTTCTCCAGTACAACATTTCAAAAGGATTACACGCGTACAAGTAAATGTCATCTGGACATTTTCCTGTGGGATGAAAAAATCTTTTTTTTTTCCAAATATGTTCTTCTAAACATATACAGATGTGGGAAAGTACCCAATCTAATGGCTGTACCTTCGAGTCCTTACACTTAGCTTATTTTTTTTTTTTTTTTTTATAATTCAGTAATAGTGGGTTCGATTATCGAGTTAGAGCGCCCTTGAAGAGGGTCTACTCTCTAAGCCAGTGGTTCCTAACGGGGTCGGTACCGCCCACCGGTATGCGTTGAAGATATATAAGGGGGCGTTTTTGATCCAAGGAAAATTTAGGGGGCGTTGAGGGGCAATACTCGCCAGAACGCGCTGAAAAGTTTGATTAATACTAAAAATCATCGAACGCATGTTTCAACAAATAGTTCTAAATGTATTTTAAGCAAGATCAGTCCGTATTAAAAGTAGGTATTGGTACATTATAGCTTTGTTCCTAATACCTTTTTGACTAGTACGTGAACGAGTCGCAGCATGCGCAGTACACCACACGGAGCACCACAGTGTGTGTGTGTGTGTGTGTGTATTCCGGCTCGATCAACAAAGCTTATATTAACAAGTTTGCACAGAATTATCACTACAGGAGGAGTTGATGGAATTGTCAACAAATGAAGAGTTAAAATTAAAATTAAAAAAATGGATATCAAGAATTTTGTCTTCAAATGCAAATTCTAGTATTACGAGTATATCCGGCTTTATGGATTGCATCAAAGAAGTTTTTCATTGCATTCTCATCATCGCATTTAGCCGAAAGAGGATTTAGCGTCGTCAGCAATTAACTAACAAAGGATAGAAACAGATTGTCAATAGTGGAACGCGGCGATTTAAGATTGTTGATGACAAATATGGCACCAAATATTGAAAAATTTGTGTAATTACATCAAGCTCAGCCATCCTACAAAAATGGACATCACCCGAACCCCACAAAGACGGACAGTCACCCGAACATTATTTTTCATATACCATAAAGTGAGATATCATCAATCAGAAGAAAAGGATGGGATGGTGGAGAGGAAATGAAAAGAAAAATCAGACTATAAATTAAGATTTTTTTCAGTCGCTTATTAAAGCATCCCAAGGACGGAGCGAGTCTTATATTGGTTTGTAACTGATTCCAGAGTCTCACTGCATGGACAGTAAAGGACGATGTTAAAAAAAAGGAGCGGTGAACTGGAAAGTCCAATAGACAATCTCTGAGCGTAGCGTTAACCTATGATTGGAAAGACGCTGAACATTTTCGGGGAGATAAAAGGGGGTGGCGGGACAGTTAAGGATATTATACAATAGAGACATCATGTGAATTTGGCGTCTATTTCTAACATTTCACCAGTTCAATGCCTTCTGGTATGAAGTTACATGATCGTACTTTAGTAGGTTGAAAATAAATCTTAGATAAACATTTTGAAGACGCTGTAATTTGTCCAGCTGTTCCTCTGTAACATCCAAGTAACAGACGTCCACATAGTCCAAAATCAGAAAGAGCAGAGATTGTACGAGTAAAATTTTGGTTTTAGTGTGTAGGAATCTTTGCAACACTTTAAGGGAATGATTGTAGATTCTTCGGCTTACCTCATTTATTTGATCTCGCCATGAGAGAGTGTTATCTATTAGGTTTTTAACAGTTTTATGTAATGATATGATAGAGCCATCAAGTAATACTCGAAGAAGTAAGTCAGTGTTGAATTTACCAAGAAGTTGAGGGCTGCCAATGAGGATCGCTTGAGACTTCGTAGGATTTATGAGTAAGCCATGCTCCCCAGTCCACTCTGAGATCGATTGAAGGTCCACATTTAAATCGTTCAAAGGCGTGTGAAAAACAATTGTATCAAAATGAATATATATCTACATCTTCACCATGTTGTAATTTTTGCAACCACCTGGATAATCCCACCGCAGATCACATTTTTTGGTATTGTAATAATAATACAGCCAATAATTTCCGAAGAAGTCTTGATTCAGCCTTACAGTCATTCAGCGATACATTTTCCAATCTAGTGGCATCAAATAATTGATTTGCTGTACGAGTACACAAAATTTTCTACGTAAGTATTGACAACTTGCTGAGCTGTTTGAACTTCAGGTCTTAACCCACTTTTTAAGTTTACTCTCAATTCAAGTTTTGAACTTCATTCTTCGCCTGCAAGTGACGTCGCGCTCTAATGAAATTAGAAGATTTCGGCCTTCTACAGTAGATCACGCAGGATGAGGATTTGTTTTGTCACCCACAATAGCGTGGCTGGTCGTGGAATTGAACTGAACAATATTAAATTTTCTTTATTTATAGTACAAACTAGTTGGCAAATTATCATGTGACAATATTTTCCACCCAACCAGTAATATGTTGAAGAAATTTTAAGTTAAAACTAGACAAGAATCATGTTTTAAAAAAAATGTGAGTTGAACCTGCAACCTCCAAGCTAGGAGAAAGTCATCGTACCATCTAGGCCAGGGAGGTCGTCTTATATAGCGTTCTAGGAAAGAGGTGCAGAAGCAAATCTCTGGGTCATAAGAGTAAACGAATGAAGGTGATACGGTATTCACAAAATTTTCAGAAGTGGTCAACTGAATTGGAGTTAACGGCGCCATTGATTTCAACCCTTAGTCGTAAACACACAACTTAGAAGAAGAAAATTCTAGGCTGTCTGATCACAGCTAATGATCATGCGAGCTACTGGCAATGTGACATTTTATTACAATACAAAAAAAATTATCAAGTCATAAGTCAACAATGTACCGTTGATAAATAAATAAATAAACTATTCGTCATACAACCTATAACCTTTTAGGATGTGCCCGCGATGTCACAAGTGTGTCGTGCAAAATGTTCTAGACATCAACACCCGTTTAATTGATCTAAACCGTCATGAGTGACCTTTCAAAGCCGCGTCATATTGCACGTGAAGTGTCACGGTGCGTAACGCCATCTGGCGGTGCGCGCGTCCACACCCGCGCCTTAGCCCCGGGCTCGAAAACCTGTTTTTGGCATAATTTACCGCGAATTAAATAGGTAACAATTATTACTTGCAGTGCGATACATCTGTCGCATTATGAGAAATTGCAGGGGAGACTCTTCCTAGATTGAAGCGAAAACAAAAATTTAAAAAAAATAAACAGCTAATTCATTAATTTCCTAGTCTAGATCATTGATTGTGCCACGTGTTTCCAGTATGAGGCAATAGAGATCGTCCTATCATTAACATCAATCAAGTCTTGCAAGGAACATGTTGTCTCGATGTTCAGAAAAAAATTGCATGTGTTGTGAGTCCTGCATAACCCTACAATCACGTTCAATGCTACTTTCGTTCAAGAAATCCCATGTCTGCACGTTTACCGTGCATCTTAATCATCCATACTCGGAGTCTATTCAGGGATCTTCAAGTAGTCTAAGACAAGGTTTCCAGGTATATTTTCTGAGAGTTCCATCCAAAGAACAGGTTCCATTTCAGAAAATACGCTTTATCCGAAATAATCGTGAATTTTTGCGCCCTCTTTATGACACTATTTCTGGATTTAAATCCCGATAACCATGAACTGGTTGGTAAACATGAACTGGTAACCATGAACCCCGTTTTGAGTCCTGGACTTGTTTTGTTCCATGTATATCAACTGCAACACTTCTACGGATCTCGGGTGAGGCGATACTAATAATTTTTTGAGGATTTTCCCCGCTGGTGTTGTTTTTAGCATCCTGTTACGAGTATTATCCTCCCCGTTTCTTTCATGGCGAGTCAATCTGTCTTAGATATGAGAAGCTATTCAAAACTGGAGCTGAATATCCTGATTTTGGCTTAAGATGCTTCTCTTATACTTTGAGGCGGCTCTGAGATCCGTACTTCAGCGATAAATAAAACCAGCAAACCAGACAGGGATAGTAAGTCATAGCTTTCATCTAATAATAAAATTTTGGCGCTCTATCTTTTGTCTAACAAAAACAAACAAAGAACTTATATAGTACTATAGTATTTCGTTATGATTGTAAATTTATAAAAGGCTACTCATAAGCGTTTCTGCAAAAAAAAAAGTGAGATTCGGATAGTGAACAAGTCTCCTTTTAACCAGACTTAGCAAAGGGAAACATGTTAAGATTAATTATAACATTATAATGACCAAGTGACCATGACCGATTTGTACGTGTGTTGTTTGTCGTGCACGGTTCCAAATTATGAAAGCCAACGTCTGAATACGGGCATGCCACTTAAGAAATAAGAATCAAAGTAAACCCTATGGGTCTGATTAATAAAAACCCAGAAACAATTTTAAGACTACGTTGACTCAGTTAAGCGGCTGTAACCATAACAGATATATGGCATTATTGTTTGTACGTA
Organism: Odontocerum albicorne; assembly: GCA_949825065.1. Taxonomy (NCBI): domain Eukaryota; kingdom Metazoa; phylum Arthropoda; class Insecta; order Trichoptera; family Odontoceridae; genus Odontocerum; species Odontocerum albicorne. The sequence continues at coordinate 34,462,350 of OX463849.1, read as the reverse complement.
TTTTTCTAGCCAACCAATATGCACGAGTCTCCCCTTACTTCAACGTTTATCGCGGTTAGAATTGTTGAAGTGTCTTGTATATATTAATTATGAGCAAAGAGAAATAAATGCACGCAGCCACCGTTGCCGCCGCGGCCTGCATGTCTTGACTTGAGCAATCACTAATTAATATAAGGGAACCAGTTGGGACTTTAGCAATTATCGTGACGATCTTAGAATTGAGCTACTGTCCGCGATTTTAAGCTACGTTCATACTGAAATACGTTCACATCACCTGTAGATTTATAAAGGTAGAACGATGAAAACGTGGATAGATCAAATGAACAAGATTTTTAAAACTGTCGAGTTGGGATTTATGAGTGATAAAAGTATATGTACCATATGACGACATATGTGAATGTGGTGGAGGCGAAAGCTCTGTGCTTGGATAGAAAAGTATGAAGATCTTTTTAGTCGCAAAGGACGACGACATGGCGATTTATATGTCATCATAATCATCACCAGCCTACATTCATCCACTGGAGGATATAGGCCTCTCCAACTTGTTTCCAAGAAATCCTGTCCTTTGCGCATTGCTGCCACGTAATCGCTACTTACTTACGTATTTTGTCCACCCAGCGTGACTTTGGTCTTCTTACAGGCGTAGTTCTTCCTATTGGGTACCACTGGATTACTTCATACATCCAACGATGGTCTGATGTTCGGGCAATGTGTCCAGCCCACTTCCACTTTAGTTTTTTTGCGACCCTGATAACATTCTCAACATTTTTTTTGGGCACGTATCCATTCATTGCGTTTGCGATCTCTTCTTGTACATGTAACTTAGCATGCACTTCTCCTTGCTGCGTTGTGTTGTCTGGAGATTTTGTATTATTCGCACAGAATATGTATGTGTTTTTATATCATTAGTCCTCAGTAAGTCTGGTTGGTTGAAAGAGATTGCCGTCTGCAATAAGCCCACCAGATTGTATTTACAATAAAAGTGTTAAACAAATAAAAAAATAAGAAACAGGCTAAAGGCTAGTTTACTGAAGACACGACAAATGAAAGGCAACAAATCCAGATCCATAAAAATTGTGTCTCCAAATTAAATTACCTGTTGTTGTTTGGCAAATTATGTATGTAACAAATATTTATAAAACTTCTTGTCATACACATATATAAAGAAAATAAAAAATATCAACCGGCCGTTATCGCCTATTTTTGAGTATACTGTTTTTAATTTTATCCTATATTTTCTTTCAAAATGACGCAAATAATCTTCTTCTTAGAATAAATATAAAGATTTCTAGAAATAATCGAACAAAATGTTTAGTTGAAAATCTAAACATGGAATACTTATGCTAGAACGATTTCACATCAAACGTACCATTTCAATTATTTCTGTATTAATGTAACGTAAAAATTTGTTCCCCTCATTCACAGTACAATTCAATATTCATTGAGTCATTCCACGTTCAACAGGTGTGCAACTACCCGTGGTAGAATCTTCAACGTCTGCCGTCAATTTGTAATTACAGAAAACGTAGCAATTACATACGAGTATACGCACATACCAACACATCATTTCCCTGTTGGGGTAGGCAGAAAGGACACACCGCGAGACTTTCTTATCTCAACATATATCGTTCGCCTTTTATACATCCACACAACTTTTACGATTTCAATGACTTCTACATTTCCTTCTTTCAAAATATCATTCACTTGATGCAAACATGCCTTCCTTGGTCTTCCTCTATTACGCATTTCACTCACATCTGATTTTTATATTTATTTTGTTAGTCTTTCTTCATTCATTCTTTCTACATGCCCAAACCATCTCAGACTGCTCTTATTCATCTTACTCAATACATCAGTTCATATCTATCCCTAATCACTTCATTCCATATTCTGTCACTCTTAAATTCTTCTCAGTACACGTATTTCTACAGTATGTTTTCGGCTACCTCCAGTATCTTTCTACATCCACGTTTCACTCTCATATAACAAATTTGGTAGTAAAGTGCTGTGGAATATTATCTTAACAGATTTAAATACTGTCTGTTTCGAGTATATGTATTTTACACATATACTCGAAACATACAATAATACAATTTATATACTCGTACATATGTTTCGATTGTAAAAATTAAAAAAATATATATTGATACCCCTCTTATCTCTTCCATCATCACGTATTTCTACAGTATGTGTTCGGCTCCTTCCAGTATCTTTCTACATCTACGTTTCACTCTTATATAACAAATTTGGTAGTAAACTGCTGTGGAATATTATCTTAACAGATTTAAATACTGTTTGTTTCGAGTATATGTATTTTACACATATACTCGAAACAGACAATAATACAATTTATATACATATGTTTCGATTGTAAAAATTAAAAAAATATATATTGATATCTCTCTTATCTCTTCCATCATCTGAGAAAAAAATTCTCAAATAGCCGAATCCCTCACTCCAATATTTCATTATTCACCCATACGTGTATATCTTACACAGGCGTTTTGCTTATCAAACAATTTACTTATCAAATTCTGTAATAATAATTTTTCAATTATTTTAGTATTAACTTATTATAAAAACAATTTACTTATCAAACTCTGTAATAGTAATTTTTCAATTATTTTAGTATTAACTTATTATAAAAACGATTTACTTATCAAACTCTGTAATAGTAATTTTTCAATTATTTTAGTATTAACTTATTATAAAAAATAGTCTCCCTCTACAGTAAAATTGTGTATTCATTGAGTCATACCACGACCAACAGGTGTGCAACTACCCGTGGTAGAATCTTCAACATCTGGCGTCGATTTAGAAGAATGGAAACCGGATCAATTAAATATTATTATACTAACCTTGGGGCAGTTTTTACTACTAGTTACTGAAAATATCTTTATGTCAAAATTATGAAAACAAAGATTAAACGGATATAGACATTTTAGAACAATGTGTAACATTGCAGTTTAAATTTAGCTACCAATTTTCAAAGTATTTAAAGTTGAATTTTGTACAATTCTATTATATCACAACTTCCTTCAATAAGGGAGTTACGTGGTTTAATTGCCTTGCTTTATGGATATAGATATGTGCGTATGAGATTCGACAATATTTAAACAAAACTATTAACCGTATCTACCTCAAAATATTCATCATCCTTAACTCCCATAAAATTATTATCGTAATTCCGGTTTCACTTGAGATTAATGTTTCGTTTTAATTTTTACCAACCCACTGATACATAGAATAATGCTAAAAGAGAGAATAATCCTTTTTTTGTGTGTACACTAAAAAAATTGTAGTGCCAATGTATGGAAGAAGACATAATGAATGCATGGATAAAATGCAAAAAATAAGATATGGAGATGGGAGTTTTGAGATAGTTTGGACATGTTAAAAGAATGAATGATGAAATAATGACTAAGCAAGTATACAATTCAGAAATATAAAGTGTGCGTGGAAGAGGTAGTCCGAGGAAAACGTGACTGGATCAAGTGGAACAGACATTTGAAGAAGTATTAATAATAGAAGACTGTGTATGACAAGGTGTATGAATGTGGAGGAAATGAAAGTTGTGTACTTAAATAAAAAAGTATGCAGATGTATTTTCTCTGACTACCCTGCAAGAAAGACGGCGAGATGATACGTATGTATGTACCATAAATGTAACTCTAATATTCTAAATTACAGTTACGATCATGTGTATCGATAATAATTATGAAACAAACATTGGCCGGGTGGAAGACATTGCTTAAAAGCAGTAAATCTGCTAAATGCATTAGCATCAAAGTGTTAAATTATTTTTTTCCTGTCGTATCTGAATTGGTGATTCGGAATGATAGAAGAGCGTGCCAAGAAGATAATACTGTCTTCGACCCCAGAAATCAAGTCTTCGGGTTTAGAGTCATTGGAGTAGGCATGGAACTCGCGGTTTGCCATTGCACGTGTTGGTAACACTACCACGAGTGAAGAGACAACAGTCGCACTGGTGTTGTTACCAGACGAACCCTTTTGCCAGATCGGGTCTTATTTATTTTAATTTTATTTTTGGCACTATCTGGATTAGGATCAGAAACCCCCGGGTGGAAACCATGAGTCTTGCCAACTATACCAGCTGTCGGCAACCTATGGCACGCGGAAGGTTTTTTTGTGGCACGGCATAACACGACATAAAATAATGAAATTCTTCAGTATAATAACAAATTACATACACAATTTCTTAAACGAAACGGCTCGTTTTCTAACACAAAATCATTAGTTTTGGGGGAACATAAAAAAATCTCGCTGCGCCACTCATTTTCTTAAACGAAATAATCATTAGTTTTTGTGGGGGATTATCCAAAAAAATTGCTGCGCAAAATCTCGCTTTAATTTTGAACAAGGCATCCAATTTATATTACTAAGTAATTTGAATTATAATGAAGTAATATATTATAATACTAATCAAATATATATTAAATTTCTTAAAGGGATTCGTCAGTGGCACGAAGAGTGTCCAATACTTAAAAACAAGTGGCACTTCAGTGTATATAAGTGGCACTTCAGTGCACATAAGTGACACTTCAGTGCACATAAGTGGAACTTCAGTGCACATAAGTGACACTTCAATGCATATAAGTGGCACTTCAGTGCGTATAAGTGGCACTTCATAACATTAATATATGTACCAAATCCTATCCTTTCATCTCTATAAATTTGTACATCACCAGCCAAATATCCAAATAAAACAACCCAAGTCCGTTTCACAATATCCGATGAAGGAGTAAGGTATCCTGAAATCGGACCGACACTCCGTGTAGAAATTATTAATTAGAGTATATAGAGCGCTAAACTGGACCACTGAGGTCGTCGGAAGGTTTGATAAATTAATAAAAATAGATTTCGTGGATAATGAACCAACCCCTTTCTGCACAGAACAAGTGTGTTAACTGTACAGTCAAGAAACAAGTATTGCGTAATAAATTGACCTGCATTTATGTTTGTTTGAAAGTATTGGTTTCATCTTACGACAACGTTGATGCCAACTGGTTTTCACAACTCTTTAAGAGTTGTTTTACCACTAGGTAAGCGCCATCTGCAAATTTACGGGCAATTAGGTGAAAATATATGTTTTGTTCAACACGTTAACAGTTAAACATCTGTAAAGCATTATCCAAAATTATATATATATTACTATATAAAAGGTTTCCTAACCTTTTGTTACCCACATCATTTACATCTTACTGTTGTTCCGGGTTACTCTTTAAACGGTCATTGAACCTGACTTGTTCCGTGGCCTAGTTCGTAAGACGCTTGTCCCTAAACCTGGAGGTTGCGAGTTCCCTCTTAACATATTTCTGGTTGGTTGGAAGATATTGCACCATGGCAATAAGTCCGTCAGGTTGTACTGTATACAACGGAAGTATAATACAATACAATACAGCCTGAGATTACTTGATTTTTTATTTGGGAATATTATACGAGTACATTACGTCTTTTTTTAAATATAATAAACGGACCATTTATAGATCGCTATTTAGAGAGCGAACTCTCCCCACGAGAGCTCTTACTCGGGATTTGAACCCACTATCATTGAAAAATTAAACATATTACAAAATAAACGTTTATAATTTGAGTAAAAAGATTGGAAAGTAGCGTAAACGGCCATTAGATTAAATTCTTACCTGCATCTGGATAGGTATGTTCAGAAAAATATATTCGGTTAGGAAATCGTTGCAAACTTACCAAAGTCTAACAACGAAAAAAAAACCTTTGTAGATCTTCCGATCTTCTAATAGTAAAACATTCGTCTTTAGGTGTAGCGTTTATTTACAATCATACATTTTGGCAAGAAGTCCCAAAAAGGGTTGTTTTCAAGTATTTCGTTAAGGCGCAAGCCACCCATATCACTATTTATAATTTAATTATGAATTTAATACTTCAATGTAAAATAAGCTGGTGGATTTGTTGCCAGATGGCAAACTCTCTAATACTAAGAGGCAAACCATTCCACGCTGCAGGACAAGCAACGGCAAAATCTCTTTCTTGATCGATTTGGAATAATCAATTTATTAGACGAAGACAAAGTTGACCTCAAAGTTATACTTCTCTCAGAAGGAACATAATAATAACATTGCGGGTTCGATCCCCGCTGGAACCCAGATTTTTTAAAATATTATTCTAGTCTGGTTAACACTTAGGGCCTATAAAAACATCTTTCTGGTGGGTTGGAAGAGATTGCCACATGGCAATAAACTCGCCAGGTTAAAAAAAATATTTAAAAAAAATAAACATATTTCAGAGCTAGATTCGATAGATACAATGAAGAACACCTATTAAGGGGCCTGAATACAAATAAACAAAGTTTAACATCAATCCGTTCACTACACTTGAGCCCATGTAGGCTTTTTGGAAGCTATCATATATGACAATATGTAGGACTAACATGTTATATACAATTCTTACAGCTGCATGAAAACAGACTGGAGTATAGAAATTTGTGAATCAGATGAACCAGAATAAATAGAATTACTATAATCCAGACGCGACACAACAAATGAATCAATAAAAGTTTTTAATTATTTTGTTCGAAAACATCGATGTGCAGATTTGAACTGTCTAAGACTATAGACACCCGAAAAAACCGTACAATATATATGTCAATCGAAGGAGAGCTTACCATCAAGCAAGGCTCCAAGAAATTGGATTCTATCTTTTGGAAAAATACTAACAACAGCCATGACTAATAAGCAATCCTCATTAAGCAAATGTTCTCTATGCGTTAAAGCCACTCAGAGAAATTCAATTTTTCATGGATTTATATTGTATATAAATTTACCTCTTAGTTTGATTCGTGTTTAGTTGCACTCAATGTACCTCTTAAATTACCTCTTAGATTGATTCGGGTTTAGTTGCACTCAATGTACCTCTTAGATTACCTCTTAGATTGATTCGGGTTTAGTTGCACTCAATGTACCTCTTAGATTACCTCTTAGATTGATTCGGGTTTAGTTGCACTCAATGTACCTCTTAGATTACCTCTTAGATTGATTCGGGTTTAGTTGCACTCAATATAACCTCTTAGATTGATTTGGGTTTAGTTGCGGACAACCGTGAGCTTTCTGTGTACATATATCCAGGAGGTATTGAGTAATTACAGGCGGCCCTCGACTTTCGCACATAATTGGTTCCTAAAAATGTGTGCGAAAGTTGAATGTTCGAAAGTAGAGGGATGTAAAAAAAACATCAAAAATTATATTTTAGAATATTTGTTTATCAATAATAATATTTATTTATCAATAATATTATATTAAAAATATTTATGTATACATAATTAAGTTAACGAGGCGTGTTTAAGTGCTTTCAGGTATTTTCTTTATAAAATTGTCAAGAGTTAGTTGAATACCACCCTTTTTTTTCTTTTCTTGATAAAGAGTTCTGTAACATGCTGTGTCTTTCTCAATCCCCCTACGTACTTGAGATATACGTTCTCCATTGAGATCACATTCTTCCATGATAGTCACAAATTTGTCAAGATGCATGAAGGCTTCATTCAGATTTTCGATTGTCAGTCTTGATGATTTTATCAGCTTCTTCTTCCTCACTTTTATTGTGTATTTCATTTAACTCTTGTTGCTCAATTAAATATTCATTTGACAGAGGTATTGAGTGAGATTCAATCAACTCATTAAAATCTTCATTGTTGACGTCCAAGTTTAGTTAATTCATTAGGCTAACTATTTCATCTTTGATAGTTTCCGGAGTTTCTTCAGAATTTATAAAATCACTCATCATTTGTGGGCAGAATTGTTTCCAGCAAACTTTCATTGTTGGCTCTTTTATTTCAGCTCACGAGTCTCCAGTGTTGTTTATTGCGTTCCATATATTATAGCTCTTCCAAAAATGTGGGAGCGACTGCATGGAAACGAACAATTTTTGCATAATCGACAAAAATCTTTAAAAAATTCAATTTTTTTAAACGTACGAAATAGCGAATTTTGCGTAAGTAGAGTGTGCAAAAGTCGAGGGCTACCTGTATACCCAAAATATTCCATATTATATACGCGATGATAATCTAGTCAATAATTTCCGAAGGGATCGCCACTCAGTCTAACATCGATTCATCTTCGGATCGATTGGCTACTCCGATCAAGTGACGTCAATGGATAATTTTGCTACTCCGTTCAAGTGACGTCAATGGATAATTTTGCTACTCCGATCAAGTGACGTCAATGGATAATTTTGCTTCATTCGAAATTTTCTATGAAAGTACGGGCTACATGCTAGGTTGTTTGAACTCCAGCCCTTAAGCTGTTTTGTATGTATATTTATTGAGCAGCGGGTCATTTTCCTTCTTCCGTAACGTCAAACTTTAAGTCTGTTGTCGCTACTATTATTTACACTCAGGTGTATCGCCGCCGGAGGAGTTCCTTTGGGCAATTTCTTCTTCGCCCCTACATAACGTCAAACTCTTAAGAAAATAATTTTAAATCGATCTTCTAGTGTAGATCGCGCTCGATGACCTATTTTCTCCCCCAAAGCAGTGTGGACGGTTGTGGGATTGAACTAAATTGACTTTCAGTCTGGCGATTACGGGTTAAATTTCCCTTTGAGTCCAATTTACTTTGAAAGGGGTCCAGTGTGGTTTTCACTTCAGGACACTTTGACACGTTTCTGGTTGGTTTGAAGAGATTGTCACATGTCAATAACTTCACCAGGTTGTACTGTAGACCCACATAATTATGATTTGCATTATATTACTTACGGTCAAAAATACAGTTAGAGAGACACGGTATATTAAATGTGTGAATTGTATAAAGTAAATTATAGCGATTCTACCTACTGTTTATTCCAGTCTACTGGAAGGACATTAAATGGTATGAAAATAGTCGATTCAAATAAAAATGATCTCTTTAGCTAAATCCAATCATCGTGGTTCATGGGTCCAAGTCTTTTTAACGAGGAGTAAAAAAAACAACATATTAATTATAAGTGTTTTTATTCAAAATTCTAAACGTATTCTAGATATATGTTTTATGTTTTTTTTTGTTTAAGATGTGCACATCTAAAATCAATTTAAAATGACGAAACCAATAAATATCCAAGTAAATCACCAGGAAATTAATACGAAGAAGTACAAAAAAATTGCGATTTTTTTCAAATCGTAAAATACGTCCCGCTGTTTTATGAATAAATTTGAATATACGAGTCTTAAATATTACTAAATTAAATAATTAAAATGGTATAAGTACTTTGAGTAGAGTCTTTTTTTAATGAAAAATAATAACATGTTTAAGAAAGAGCAAAAAACTCGTGGAAAATAATATTTTTCTCAATTAATAACGCATTACTTTTATTGTTAGTGGATATGAAACCTGAGTAGTTTTTACATATATTTTTTATACAGAAGTTTGACAAATATTAACTTATTTTTTTTCTGAAAAAATAAAGTTATTAACATGTTTTTTGCAGTTCTCGACTTGAGTACATAAGATTTTCGGAGAATATTGTTTTTCATTTTTGTTCATTTAATTGTGAATCTATTCTCTTCCCACCAACCAGAAAGACGTTAAAGAGGCCTTGAGTGAAAATCAAACTGGGATCCTTTTAAAAAAAAATCTGAGTTCCAGCGGAATTTGAACCCGCAACCTCCAGGCTGGAAAACATACGTCTTACCAACTTGGCCATGGAGTTCGTCTGTATTTGAACCCGCAACCTCCAGGTTGGAAAACATACGTCTTACCAACTAGGCCATGGAGTTCGTCTGTATTCTAGATATATGTTTTCTAAAGTATAACTTTTTTTTGAAAGATTCTTTGTTTTTCAATATTGTTACTGCATTAACATATGTAAAAGAAGCTTTAGTATGTATTATTTTATAAATAAATAATTCTTCTTTTCAACTGACTTACACTCGGGGAATTCATATATAATATTAATGAACATAAACAATAAAAAAAGCCTTTACTGCAGTCATTCGTGAGATTTAATAACTTTCAACAAATACTCGTGTTTATGACGGATGATTTTTATGTTCCAGGCCGATTTTACATGGAACGGCCAACAAAATCGGCCTGGAACATAAAATTCACCCTATATTTGTACAATTTCATTAAAATATTATTCGGCACGTAAGTTTTTTTTATCGTAAGTTCTCACAGTTTAATAAAAAAATAATGTTGATCCATGTTGATAACCTCTGGCAAACGATATATCGTTTTATTGCCCAAAATCGGCGTGATGTTGGCATCAATTGAGTCTTGAGATGTAATCACATTTAATAAACTTGATCTACCGGTTTCATCTTTTCTTTGTGTCAAAATGACGAGGAAAATTGTAAAATGTACTCAAATAATAACGAATGACCAAATCCCGCTACAGCTAACACTGCATCATCACTTTACAACTTCATGACATTATCTCCAATTATATCGATGCTCGGACTATTGTGCACAAATCAATACATTCATTTTTTATTAACACTTTTTTGTGTTATCAACAATCGTTATGTTCCCCGAGTTTCTATCGCACCAGGCAATTTAAAAACGTATTGAAAAATACCAAAGAAAATTGTCTTTATAAAGAAAGGACGTTTCAGGTGAAAACCGAAATAATAAGTATTTACAACGCATTTTGCCACATTTGCGATTATTTCATTTAAAAAAAAATAGCTAGACAAAGAATTTGTGTTCATTTTTGCATTAGAATAAAGTGCAGTGAAGTGGTGCAAATGCTCGAGAAGGCTTGGTGAGGATACCATGTCGATACCAAAGGGTTTATGAATGGTACAAATGTTCTCAAGAGTGCCGTGAAGACGTTTAATATGACAAGAGGGATCCTAGCACACCAACCACCAATTAAAATGTGGAAAAAAATAAGGAACTTGTGCTTAATAATCGCCAAATCACTATGAAAGAGGCTGCCGAGGAAGTTATATCTCATACGATTCAATCAATGAAAATGTTACCAACGTTTTGGCCATGAAATGAATGGCAGCCAAATTTGTTCCAAATTTGTTAAATTTTCAATAAAAACAGCAACACAAAAACATCGTGGAGCAAATATTGACTGAACGCGCTGACGATCCAGAATTACTCCAACGCGGCACAATAGGTGACGAAACATGGGCGTATGACTATGTAATCGAAACAAAGACCCAGTCGTCCAATGGAAGCTTCCTGAATAGCCAAGACGGAAAAAAGCGCGGCAAGTTCGATAAAATGGCAAGGTTGTCGTTGTTGTTATCTTCGATTACAACTGCATTGTCCACTATAAATTCTTAGAGCCAAGACGTAAGATCAATAAGGAGTGTTATCTTGAAGTGTTATGCAATTTGTGTGACACGATCTGACGATAAGAATTGTGGGCAAACAGCACCTGGATTTTGTATCACGATAATGCACTGGCTCACACTTCACTACTAATTCGTGAAATTTTGTTGAAAAACAATACCGTCGTGATGCCGCAGCCACCATATTCACTAGATTATGCCCCTCGGTGACTTTTCATGTTCTCAAAGATAAACATCACATTGAAATGACAACATTTTACGACCATAGAGGAATCGCCGGGTGAGTTAAAGGTTATCCCAAAAAGTGCGTTTCACAAATATTTTGCGAATTGGAAAAAACATTGGAATGAGGACTGACTATTGGGACTATTTTGAAGGGGACAATATTTATATTAATGATTCAATAAACACTTTATGATAAAAATAAAATTTCTCGCGCTTTTTTTTATCAAACCTCGTACATACATATATAGGTGTGTATATCATATAACGACCAATTCAGATAAACTACAGAATGCATTTTTTTATTTAATCATACTTTTTAATTTCTAGTATGGAATACATAAAACATTCCCTTGCCTAACTAGCCGTGCCTTAAAGCATTGAGTTAATATAAAACAAAATGGTGCTAGAAAAAATAATTAAATGATAATAATATAAACAACATTGTTTTGATCTTCGATTCGTTAGCAACAAACTCAACGCGTCTTCCAAACAAAACAAAAAACTTGTCTTATCTTATAAATCTTCTTCAAAATATACCACTGGATATCGCTGTGCCCCCGCTGCTAACTAAAAACATAACATAACTGCCTACTTTTACTCTGAGGAAACCAGTATTAAAAATAAACAACGTTTAAATTAAACTAAAATTAAACGAGTCTCTGTCGTCTGCCCTCATCCAGAGAGCGGGGATTCCCTTGAATTATTTGAGGATTAAAAATAAATATTCAAGAAAGCACGACTATAAAAAAATATAAATAAGTGATTTCTTTTATTTTTTCTAATAATTCTGTGGGTATGGAATTGTCTAGGTATAGAAATCGGCACTATTAGGAACTGGGAATTTTATGTTATACCATAAATAGCACTTTGTGAATATGACAAAATAAGGAAATTTGATGTGAAAAATGTTGAGTGATTACGTTCATTGATATTCTTTAACGAAGGAACATTTATTACAATTCTAGTGTTTGCGAATGTGGCCTCGTCGAGGAAACGTGGGATTATATATGTCGTGTAGCTCATGATTGAGCATCGTGACTCCCATGATAGCCTCCAACGACTCCTCTTCATCCATCACTTCACTCCTCGGCTTGAAGGGCAGTGATTAAGGGTAGTTCAGTTGCGTCTCTCATTTGGTCTGAAACTTTTCCTCTTGTGCGTCGTCTTACCACGCTTCCAGTAACCACAAGCCTCTCCAAACTGTCTCCATGACCACGAACAAGCAATGTGCCCAAAGAATCAGAGATTTCGTCGTAGGCATATTGTCGACTATCTGTCGGTAACTCACAATTATTCGAAAACGAAGGCATTAGTTCGCCTTACCATTCATGAAATTCGTGACATCCTTCTCTAGCACCACATTTCAAATACATTAATTCTACGTCTATTGCTATCAGAGACAACGTCTCCGCGTCGTACATACATATTGCGAAGACATCAGCTCACTTTCGTCGCGATGATTCTGGTTTGGAACAATACAAAATAAAAGTGAGATATTATCAATCGACAGAAAAAAGAACGGATGGGAGAGAGGAAAGTAATCAACATAAATAAAAAACCAAAACTTGAATTTTGGATAAGTGAAATTTTGTACAATTGTAACCAAGTTTCATACGTTACGATAAACCTATCGAAAATTAATGCAGAGTGAAACACTCCATTTCGGCTGAAACTCAATTTAAAAAATATATGACGTTATGTTTTTTAAAAAAATGTATTAACTTAGTTTTCTTTCTGTTTATTCTACTTTTGCGTCTGACAATAAATAGTTTTCTTTAATTAATGACCCCAAGATTTTATGAATTATGTTCATAAATGCACGGTCATTCTTAATTATAGTTTATGTTAACTTTGTATCGTCCAATATTATTCTGAATCTATTGTTCAAATTTAAATCTAAATTTTTATAATATTAGCAATAACAATTCTAGCTTTCTTCTATTTTATTCTAGATGCGTTTCTTTCTATTGAGTAGTTCAGAACTAGAATGGGTTGAGTATAAATATAAAATATATTCATATTTAATACGTTCTCGAAGAACTGAGACTCATGGACAAATTGTCGATAATATGCCTTCGACGAGTTCTCCGATTCTTGAGCTCGTGGCCATGGAGACAGTTTGGAGAGGTTTGTGGTTACTGGAGGTGTGGAAGGACGACGCACAAGAAGAAGAATCCCAATGCGTTGGACTGACCATACGAGAGATGCAACTGGACTACCTTAAAAACTGCCCTTCGAGCCGCGGAGTATAGGGATAGATGGAGAGCAGTCGTCGGAGGCTATCATTGGAGTCACGATGCTCAGTCGTGAGCTAAACGACAGGGTTGATTTAAAACATATTTTAATAACATATCCTTTACTCTGAATATATATTTTCATACATACACTATATCCTGTCATTCCCCTTTTGGGGTAGGCAAGAGAAAAGCATCCTAACGTATAATACTTTGGAAATGTTGCTAGAAAAAAAATTATAAAAGTCTGGAGAAGCTGGTGATCACGGGGACAGTTGAGGGAAGGTTAGCAATAAGAAGATATCCTATGAGATGGGTAGATCAAATAGTGGAGTTAAGAGCATCCTTTTCAAGCGGTGTATTTAGCAAGGCTCAGGATCGGGATTGATGGAAACAGGGGTGCGCCGAGTTCGAGACATAACAGAGGACCACAATGCTGAGCATTGTACACACGATGATGAAGAAAGTCTTTCTTCGATCATTTGTTCTCCATGCACAAACCATCTCATAGTGTTCTTCTTCATCTTGCTCCATCAGCCTTAAATTTCATATTCATCCCATATCATTTGTTCTCCATGCACAAACCATCTCATAGTGTTCTTCTTCATCTTGCTCCCTCAGCCTTAAATTTCATATTCATCCCATATCATTTGTTCTCCATGCACAAACCATCTCATAGTGTTCTTCTTCATCTTGCTCCATCAGCCTTAAATTTCATATTCATCCCATATCATTTGTTCTCCATGCACAAACCATCTCATAGTGTTCTTCTTCATCTTGCTCCATCAGCCTTAAATTTCATATTCATCCCATATCATTTGTTCTTCATGCACAAACCATCTCATAGTGTTCTTCTTCATCTTGCTCCATCAGCCTTAAATTTCATATTCATCCCATATCATTTGTTCTCCATGCACAAACCATCTCATAGTGTTCTTCTTCATCTTGCTCCATCAGCCTTAAATTTCATATTCATCCCATATCATTTGTTCTCCATGCACAAACCATCTCATAGTGTTCTTCTTCATCTTGCTCCATCAGCCTTAAATTTACATTCATCCCATATCAATTATTTCTGTATTCTGTCATACAGTATAGAAAATTACAAAATATTTTATTTTCAAACTACATGACATTTCTTTATTTCTGTATTCATTTATTTCTATATTCTGTATTTATATATTTCTCTATTTTGTATTCAATTTCTGCATTTCTGTATTCTGATTATTTCTGTGTTTCTGGATATTCTGTATTTCTGAATATTCTGTATTTTGTGTTTCTGGAGTTCTGTATTTCTGTATTCAATTACTTCTATATTCTGTCATACAGTATAGAACATTACATTTTTTTTTCAAACTACAGGAAGTTTATTTAGCGATCCGGAGGTTGCGGGTTCGATCCCCGCTGGAACCCAGATTTTTTGAAATAGGAGTCCAGTCTGGTTAACACTTAGGGCCTATAAAAACATATTTCTGGTTGCTTGGAAGAGATTGCCACATGGCAATAAACTCACCAGGTAAAAATAAAAAAAAATAAAAGTTTCTTAGAATTCATAGGTAACGTATTATTTTATTTTACAAAAAAAATTACAACGTATTATAAATATGATTAAAACGTATAATAATAATATATTATTAAATATAGCTGACGAGAAAGACCTATATCGTAATAGGAAAGTCAGACAATTTCTTATATTTGCTACCCGACAGGAAAATGGCGAAATGGTATGTATGTTATACTTAAAAACTAACGTTTACTCTCACTTCAACTTTCCACCAGATTCCTGTGTTGTCTGTGGACGAGAATGCGTCCAAAAAATAAAAAGACTTAAACCATCTCAGAATGATCTTCTTCACCTTACTAAAGACATTAGCTTAAAGTTCACACTCATCCCTAATTACGTCATTCCGTATTCTATCATCAATTGCCAAGCTATATTGTTCTAAGTGTACACATTTTTACACTAATTATTCGGCTCCTTCCAGTCTCTTTTATGTTCACGTTATACTCACATACATCAAAAATGGTACTAGAATACTGTTATACACTATTATTTTAACAGGTTGTGATGCTCTCCGGTACAAGTACATGTGTTTTGTTTTTTTTTAATTGTTTTAACCTGGTGAGTTTACTGCCATGAGGCAATCTCTTCCAACCAACAAGAAAGATGTTTTTATAGGCCCTAAGTGTTAACCAGATTGGAATCCTATTTTAAAAAATCTGGGTTCCAGCGGGGATCGAACCCGCAACCTCCGGATCGGCAGACAAGTGTCTTACCACCAGGCCACGGAGGTCGTGTGTTTAGTGCCCCATTGAATTTACTATCTATATTTACGCGCCGTTCGAACTCTCGTAAATATAACCATCTAAGAAAATGCAAGTACTACCTTAATAACAGATTTTCTTAATTTCCTTTTAGTAGGTCTATCTCTTTACTCCAACACACGTAGTGTATATATATAGTATACATGTCATTTGACATAAGAGCTATAATTTCACTTAAGAGTTATATTTTCCGACAATTTCCATTTGACATAAGAGCTATATTTTCCTCTTTAAATCGCCCATTTTTATTACATTTCAACTAGGCAATCCTATCCTCTATATCCCACACTTGAGTTTCCGGTTCCTTTATCATCCTCTTTAATAATAATATAAGAATATTTTGACTTAACCCACTCAAGCTCTGATCTAGTACAGATCTGAAATATGAACTCCTTCCAGCACAACAAATTATACAGTGTATCGTATAAATTGTAGGAGATTTGTTTTCTATTTTTTTTCCAACAGCCATTTCTGAAACTTGTTTTAGTCAGACTGTAATTACGGCGCTGGTCGACAATGCGAGACACCTACCAGCTATCTCGCTTATCTTATATGGTCTTCAAATAGGAGAATAAAGGAGGAAAAAGGTTAAAATGGACTTGGTAGATAATCTATGTTTTTCTTTGAAGCTTAACACGGAAGCTGTACGCGTGCTTGATACTTAGTGATATATATCGGGTGGTGTAAAAAAAGTATATTAAAAATAATTTTAAAAAATCGCCCCTTTTTGATAAGCTTATTTGTATTACACAATATGGAATAATTTTTAGATTTTGATATGGTCCCAATTATGGGTCCGTTTTTTATACATTTTAAAATTTACATTTTTTCTTATTAAATTCGAATGGTCAGAGCAGAATCATCGGATACACCGGAAAGTGCAAAGAATACCCTGGACGGATATGGTCAGCAACACAAGGGTTCTTCAAAGAACCAAAGTTAATAGAGAGTTGCTGGCTAATATTAAAATCCGAAAGGTGTCCTATTTGAAGAAGAGCAGAATCACTTTATTAACATCTTAAAGTGCCAGGTCCGGTCTCCAAAAGTATGCAAAAGCTTTAAATAAAACATGATTTGTCCTTATAACATAAAATAAGGTAAACCTGGGGCAAATGGACACGCTTAACATAAAATGTGAAAAAGTACAGAAATACAAATCGAAAAAAAAAATGCAGAACGATCCAAAAACACTTGATTAAATAAATGGATGCATTTAAAAAAAAGGACCTATGCATGAAACAAATAAAAAAAACAGTAATCCAGTGTCCTTCTGCCCCCTTACAAAGGGGCATACGGACACCTAATCAATATCTTCAATATAACATCTAACACATCTGAAAGAAGGGTCTTCTCCATTTAAATCACATGCAACGTGATACCAGACATTACACTCAAGGCACTGAACCCAATTTTCTCCTTCTTTATAGACATTATTACAAGATCCACAATTCTCCGTTTTCTTCTGAGATTTAGTATTACTTATTTTTTCCTTTTTTCCACATTTTGGGGTAGCTTCTTAGCATTTAGCTCAGAAATAAATTTGCTGGTGGTCAAGATTCTGGACTTCCCTTCCCTTTCCGCCCTCTTCTTGAAGTTTTTGAAGCCGTTGACAGCATTACCAACAGTTGCCGCCTGATTCCATACTTCTTGAAGTAGAGATCCAAATATACGAGTAGGTTATTCCACTTGTTGGATAACGACGTAAATGTACTCGTACACGGCAACTTTCGTTGTATTGAATGCCAATGGAGCAAAAAATGAAACATCAAGGGGTTGTAATTTGTGTGCACTATGTGGCGGCAAGCAAAGAAGGTGCACATTATTTTCGAAAGCTTTTTCGTCGGGATCAGAACAATGGGATCCATGCTCATCCAATACCAATTTTGTCCATTTTGACAGCTTTTACTGCCAGAGACATTGACTCTTCACACCAGTTACATCGTTTAGATGTCCTTTCACGATTACGCACCATGATCTACTACAAACGGGAAGTAATTCATACAAGGTAATCTATGTCCGTTTGCCCCTTAAACACAGTGTCCGTTTGCCCCTACATAACATAGAATTTGTTTGTAAAAATATTCAACAGATGGTAATAGTAGCATGATTTTTCCTTCCCTAATGCACTGCAATGACATTAGCTAAACACATATCGTCTTCATACAAAAAAAGAGTTCACAATTCAATATTTAATGTCATATTATTTTGTGTTATATATTTTTGGGTCAACTATTGAATGTAACGTGGTCACTTTTTGTTAGAGTAACTTGAAATAATCGTCTCTGTTCTAAAAGAACTTGAGCACATAAAAAAATGCAATTTAGAAAAAGAATCAACGTATATAAAGGTTAGATATTACACAGTGAAAATATTTATACATAGGACTCAGTACATAGAAATGCTAATACCTGAAATGGGTTCAGTTTTTCACATTTAAATATCATGAAAATTGTTTATTTTCATTGTATAGCATAACAAATATTTTACATCTATTTGACTGACACCTTATCGTTCGTTCTTCATCACTGAGGGCATCACATCATAATCCATGGGATTATGTTAGTACAGGTTGCGATGACACGCCCATACTCTTCTCGGTCCCTTGCCTTTCCATAGTAGTTTACAAGCTTCCACCACTCAATTTATAGAACTGGTGGTCTGCCTCTTCTTCCTAGCAGACTTCTTATGACTATCAATTTCCCAGGTTATTTAGCTCGCATCTGTAAATGTGCCGAAAACCCGCAAACTCTACTGAAAGCATATTGAGGATAGCTGTTTATCGTATTGAGTATAGTTGTCGTCTCCATACTAGAAATGTCACATCTACTCGTATTATAGCTCCTGGAGTATACACACGTGCGTTCATCTTGTGATCTACGGGATTTTTTAAATCCGACGCCAAGACTACACCTAAATGGAAGTGATTTTTAGGACAAGTTTTAGCTCTTTTAATAATAAAATCGGCCTCAAAATGAATGCTGCCAAAACAAAAATAATGAGCAATACGACAAATAATCTCCCCATCTTGTTAGAGGGTAGAAGTATAGAGAGAGAGTTACAAGTTATGTGTACCTGTTATGGCACACACTGTAAAGCTGGGACAAGAGAATCAAGAGGCCGAGATAGAGCGTAGACGTGGTCTTGCCTGGGCGGTGTTTGGTAAACTCTCTTACATCCTGAAATATCCAAAATAACCCAATCATTTGACAAAGAGAGTCTTTGATTCATGCATCTTACCGATCCTCACATATGGAATCAAAACATCTGTCCTAACAAATCGAATAACGCAAAAACTACTAGTGACACAGAGAGCCATGGAGAGGAAAATGCTGGGAGTTTCACTGCGAAATAGAAATACCAACAAATTGATAAGAGAGAGAACCAAAGTCACGGACGTAGTTGAGAGAGCAGCTGCCTTAAAATGGAGCTGGGCAGGACATATTGCCAGATGCTCTGACTCTCGATAGACGAAAAAGGTCCTGGGATGGCAGCCTAGAACGGGCCGGAGAGGTGTGGGGAGAGCACAGGCTAGATGGTCGGACGATATAAGACGGGGCCGCAGGGGTGAGGTGGATGCAGTGTGCCCGAGATAGGGAGTTGTGGAAGATCGAAAGGAAGGCCTATATCCAGGGATGGATCCAGAACGGCTGAAGAAGAATAATAAAACTCGTAGAAATCTGAGTTCGGACTAACTTTGTTTTAGTACGAAAGGAAATATCTCTATCTCTTCATATTTTTACTGATCGGCTTATAACATTATACGAAATTTATCTTATTATACATGATAAAATTAAATAACAATAGTTCGATAGCATTCAAAGTAAAGAATCGTTAAATTAATCATTCATGATTTTCTGTAAATAATAAAATCTCTCCAAACATTTAGCAAGTGATGGCCAAGTATAACTATGGTACAGAACAAAGGGCGATTATCCAAAATATGCTCACCATGTCGAACTTCTCACGGTGTGTAACTATAGAAGCCTCGAAACAAGAAGGCAAGAATCCATGGCGATATTCCAACTTAAGGTTTTTCAAGGTTGCTTTAACTGTCCCGCGATTCTACAAGCACTAAGTTTATATGTACCTAATAAATATATCCGTGCAAGGAATCACCCTCTGTTCTACATACCAACTTACAGTACGAATATCATGGCTAAACACTCAGACACGCGTGGTATAGAGATATTGAACCAACTGAATGACACTGTTGATATATTCTAGGTACCGCCTAGCAGTATGAGAAGAACCCTGGCTGATATTCTTCCTAACGAATAAGCTAACGCTAGAAGCAGACTCTCTTTGTGTAACAGGAGAAATCCGTGTAAAGTGGATAAAAAATTTAAAAATAAGATTACTATGCAAACCCAACAACACGAAAGAAGTCACTTAACAGGGAATTTTAGAATACGTGCAGCAGGATCCTAAGATGCTGGGAGTGAAGGGAGACAGCGAGTGACTGATCGGCTTAAAAAATATATTCAGGAGTTGTGTAACCATCTGAGGTAGGCATATTGCAGAAAAGAAGGTAAAAGCAAAACGCAGTGTCGAAAGAAGAATTTTTTAACCAATCTCCGCCAAGAGAAACGCAAGAGAGAGATATGGAAGAAACATTAAAATCTTGATTGAAAATGTGTATTTGTAGCGGCCTTAAAATAATTATAATGCAACTTATATTGACTACCATTTTGATTCGGTTCAATTTTGACAATTTATTTTGATCAAAACAGCTTAGATATAGCAAATTTGCTATGAAGTATTTTATGATAAAACCATGCATTTTTATTACTAAAACGTACTACAAAAATCATTCTTTAAGTTTAAGGAGAAAATCATAAATGGTGACGAAGCCCATTCTTACTTCAACGGTTAAGTTAACAAACAAAATATCTCTATTAGGGCGCTGAAAACCTACAAATGATCCATTAGCGACAGTGTGGCATGAACTTCCGACAGGATATTTGATTGGACCTTATTTCTTCGAAGACGCTGTGAATAACGCTGTAACCTTAAACGGCAACCACTACCGTACCATGTTTAAGAACTTTATGTCACATCAATTGGATGAACTGAGCTTATGAAACATATGGTTTCAACAAAGCACTACATATCAAACAGCACAACCAACAATCGAAATTTTGAACAGATTGTTTCCAAACTGATTAATCTCCGAAAATGATGACATCGAATGACCACCAAAATTTCAAAATTTTACTGCTCCAGTATTTTCAGTGGGGTAACCTTAAATTTTTTTGTACTTATTATAACAACAAACTAACGTTGATTAAACTACTCAAAAACAATATTCGAGCAGAAATAATATTGTGTGAAATTTGTGTAAATATTATTAGAAATGCTCTTGAAAGAGCTCACATTTGTATGGCAGCAAGAGACGAGCGTTTGACTTAAATTGTATTCCACAAATAATTGCAAGGTCCAGAGAAATAATTCATATGAAATTATTTGTTATTTTGTATACATTTAATTTTTGTTCACTGTACTAAGTCGTTTAACAAAAAAAAAACCGACATGTGACTTTTTTTTAATGTGTGTACACTATTTAATCCCTTCGTGGGAAACTTTGAAAAAAAAAATACTTATAAATCATAACAATAAAAATCAAATATTAATTTCACTATAATTGTAAAGTTAAAACCAACAAATATAATCATTGTTGAATGAAATGTAACCTTTAATTTTGGGGTTGTGCTTTGAAAAGTTATATTTTAAAAGGGCACTCATTTCTATTCAAATTAGAAAACAATTATATCTCTGTTGAGTTTGGAAACAAGATTGATTGTGTAACCAATACTAAATAAATCTAATGGGGACCTCGGAGCACTTAAGTTTGAATTGTACTCGAAGTTACCGAGAACATCAATAGATGAAGCTTCTATTATTTTGTCTAAACGGAGTTAACACGGATTCTCAAACATTTTTTGTCTAAGAAAATGAAACTTCAAAGAGACAAGTGTAAATATGCTTTTAAAAAAGTGCCTACGTGTAATATAAATTCATTTCATATTTCAAACTGTTTCAAAAATTACTTTTTAACTATTGAAAATATTTTTTTCATGTGCATGACAAATGAACAATACTTAAATATTTATTGATTTGGTATTAATATTATAAAACACCATTTTTAAACAGAATGATTGAATACTTAAATAACAAAAAACCTTTACAATAAATTTACTTTGAAGTAACAGGTTTCACCTTACAGAAGCATTTTTAAACTGTTTGATAATGCTTTTGTAAAGCGAAACATGCATGTCACTTTAAATTTAGTTTATTGTGTAGATATTTTTCACATCTAAGTGTAAATCATTCAGTGGCATGGAATGATCTGCCTCCGACGAGGTATCAGTGGCGTGGACAGCTTTAAGAATCACTTGAAAATAAACCTTTTCGGGAAGTCTTATCAAAATTTATGATTATATATAAACACGTACACTACACTCAAATCAATATTGAACATGCAACTATAACATAAAGAAAGATTTACGAAGGTTTATTAGTAGTTAATCTTATCTTTGGAATTTTTTTGCAGTTTTCTTATCAAAAATGAGTATGGGTTTCTATCCCTCCAATCTTATCGCAGCAGCCTCCACGTTTCTATTCCGACACTCAACATATAGTATAAATTTACTTTGTAATTTTTTGTCAATAAAAGTGGATATTTTGATTTTTATAGTTTGATTTGTCAACAATAATAAAAGTGAATATGAATCCTGATTTAAAGCGCCCTTAGAAAGAGTCTACTCTCTAAACGGCGCTATTTTAGTTATTAATGCTATATATTTATGGAGCATGAATAAAAATAATGTAAAGTTTTACAACATTTGGTAGGTTGAAATTATTTCTTCGTGGTTAAATCTAGTAGCAGTTATATTATACACTCACTTGTACACCGTAACTGATTATTATTGTTATACATTATGTACGGTAGTTTTTCTGTACGTATCTATATACAGACATTACAGAAGCTAAGAGGAACTGCCTATCCTAGGCTCTATTATTATTATTATTATTTTACGTTTCGTCAATGTTTCTTTTTCCATCTTCTATTGTGTATTATATTTTGTAATGATTTTAATTCAATGTAAAAAATAATCAAAATCGTTGAAAATTTCTCTTGAAGATTAAATTGAACTATACTGTTATATTTATCTTTAATTCAATTGAGTTTTTCCGATCTTTTTTTTAAGTGAATATTAACTGGTTTGCTAAGCCATTGTTAATAACAGAACATAAATGATTTTAACAGAGTTTAAACGGTTTTCCTCCTAAAACTCGTATGTTTTGTTACTTTGAAAAATAGTAAATTGTTAGTTCAAAATAAAACTAAGTGACATACAATCTGTATTAACTGTTTTACACACAAAGGATTCATTAAAAATGCAATGACAATCCCCGTGGCCTAGTTGATAAGTCATCCAACCTGGGGGATGCTGTTCGATTCCCGTTGATAACTGATTTTTTTATAGTTCTTGAGCCTGACTTTCCCTTAAAGCCTCCGTAACATTACCAAGAGATTACCTTGTGGTAATAAGACTGGCAGGTTGTAATGTGTACAACGAAAATGTAGTCCAATAAGATGATGTCGCTAACTTTTATAAAACGTCCTCGAACTGGTGTTCCTTATAAAATGATGTATCAGTAAACAATAAAAGTTTAGAGCAAGTTGAAGAATTTCAATAATATTCTCGAGAGACTAATAGAGAAAACTACTAACAGGCGTGTTGCACCAGAAAAGATGGTCCATAGAGCACAGTAAAAATAGCTTTATTCGCTGCAAAGCAACTTTTACGCTGGTGGAAAGATTTAGTAAAAACGGAATAGAATTACTTTCACGACAGCGGTGATATTTGAACTTGAATGTTACTATTTAAATTGAAGGCTTTAAGCAACGCAAAAGGTAACCTATACTTATAAAAAATGTATTTGGTCACTAACTAATAATTTAATAAATGTGAGCTGTAATTGTTTAGTGTCGAGTGTGAATATCTGCCGATTGATATATGCTGATGACATAGTAGTGTAAGTTGCATTAGTGAGTGTGATAAGTAAATTGTACGAGATATGTAAAGAGTAAGATCTATGAATGTTGCGAAATACAAAATCATGGTAATGTAACGTTACATAAAGTGGAATAAACAGTTTTTGATTTAAAAAAAATACGAATTCTGTTATCTTATCTTGATGAAAAAAAAATTCATATCCGAGTATCATTAAAATAATTTCCGACGTTCTAATTTCCATGATTATTTCTTTTCGTAACGCATATATAATATATGGATATTTTTATCACTGATATTTTTTAATTTAAAAGTATTTATTTTCCTAAAACGTAAGTGTTGACGGAATAACTGGTTATTCCTTTTTCTTCGCAACATTCATTCTTAGATCTTACTCTTTACATATCTGGGAATTAAGGCATGTGAACTTTAGGCTGATGTGTTGATTAAGAGGAAGAAGTGCACTCTGAGAGGGTTGCGGTACATGAGACAAATGAATTTAAAACAACTAACAAAATAAATATCAGTGAAAATGCGAGTGGAAGGCGTAGTAAAGGAAAACCAAGGAAAGTATGATTGGATCAAGTGTATGGTATTTTGACAGAATAAATGTTCATATTAAGAGAAATTTTAGGAGCTGTATGAGAAGGTGCATGAATGTAGACTAAGCAAAGGGTGTTTGTCACGATAGGAAATAATGGCACTCTGTCCCCTCTGCCCACTCTGACAGGGAGACGGTGTGATGGAATGCAAATGTGATGTATTTCAAAAGTCTGCATAGTAATTTTTCCTCAGTGAGATACAGGCAAAATCCTAGTTTACTGCGGACACGACAAGTGAAAGGCAACAAACCCAGATCTATTAATATTGCGTGTCCAAATTAAATTACCTGTTTTTTTTTAATTGTGTATATTTCTTGTCATGTGTAAATAAAATAAATAAAATTATCTTAAAACCTAGAATAAAATAAAAATATAACATTATAAGTCCAACGATTGTTCAACATTATTGTTTGACGGTATCAAATCACTCCCTAGTTCCACGTTTATTGTTTGACGGTATCAAATCACTGCCTAGTTCCACGTTTATTGTTTGACGGTATCAAATCACTGCCTAGTTCCACGTTTATTGTTTGACGGTATCAAAAATGTATTGAACCTTTGTTTTGTTTTTTAAAGAACAAATTTACTCAACAATATAATATAAACCACCGCACTTTATTAATTCTCGATATATTTATCAATTCCCCAGTTGTATTAGTAACTTCTAATCAATTACTTAAAAGGTTAAAGGTAAGACTTCTGAGTAAGTGATTTAGTTTTCAAACTACTCCATTTGGATTCAACATTGGGTAATAATTGTGTCCCTGGGGCCATTTTTGTTAAACCCGCTTCTGTGTGTCGCTACTAGAGAAATCGCCGTGTTAGAGCAACAGCTTTAGTAATCTTTACAAATTACCACTTACACTATGTTTCTCATATCTTATTCAAATCTATTAGTGAGCATATTCGATATATGCTAATTGGGAAAAAGTTTATACATTTTTTTTTCTGTGCTACTATTTTTTTCTTCGTTGAAAGACGACAAACTCCGTGGCTTAGTTGGTAAGATGCTTGACTTCCACTCGGAGATTTGGTGTTCGATTCCCGATGTCAATAAAAAAGAGACGTCGTCTGGTAAAAAAGTTTTATACTAGGCAATTCATATGTCGATTGGTTTGATGTACGAGTATGTTACAATTCATTATTTAAAAACATGAGAACGTTAAATGTCTTTATATGAAAATATTCCCGGTTGCCCAATTTTCGGTGACAACGGAAATAAAACTCCGGAACCTCTAGGCTAAATCTCAGTTGGTATCGAAGACGTTCTGTTTAATACCTTTAATTTCTTTCACATACATTTTCCATTGTTTCAACTAATGCTCGATTCATCAATCGCACTCCAGTTTCAAACTTTCTTAATTTTTGAGTTCATTCCATTACCTGGTGATTTTAAAGGCAACCTTACGTTATATAATGGAGAATTTAACAACAGAGAAACGAATAAAAATGGTCGAAATTCATGCAATTGAATAGTCAATTGTTCAAATGCAATGCGCATATTGACGTCATTTTACTACTAGCGAGTGCCCAGCAAGATCGACGATTAGGATATTATTCGCAAGTTTTCGCCAGCAGGGGTTAGTAGTTGACTTCTCTAGAGCTGGAAGAGCGTGTTTTATCTGCACTGATGGTAATATTCTAAGGGTATAAGAAAGAGAAGCTGAGATTAAGCAACTTCAACCAGATGACATTCAGCTCGACTCGGAATGTATCGAACAATACTGCAACGAAAAGCAATTTGCACATCTTTCTGTATAAAACTAAGTTGGTACAAGAATTGAAGCCACAAGATATACAACAAACTAGAATATGAGTATTAGAAGGCATCCAATGGTCAACTCACCATTCGAAACGTTTGGTTATCCTAAAATAATGGTACTTGTAAAAACAGAATATATTAGATTTTCAAAGGACACCCTTTCGTTGCTCGTATGTAGTAATTATTTAAAAGGAACCTTCATCTCTCGTAGAGATTAAACTTTAAGAACTAATTATAATTTATTATTCTCCAACATATTGTCGCAGTAATTCTCAAACATTTCTCAGATGTTTTTATCCATTATAAACATAAACCTTGTTTAAAAAATATCGTGAACGGATTGATTTTAAACTTTTTCTCTTTGTATTCAAGTCCCTCAATGGGATTTCCCTATTTTATCTTTTCACTCTGTGTATGAGAGATGCTACTTTAGAGAGGAGTAGAACTTTAAGGTCACTTTCTTCTTCATCTAATAAATGTATTGTTCCAAATCGATCCAATACGGCAGAGTATTATGATAGAGCTATTGGCGTTGCTAGTCCTATAGCGTGGAATGATATGTTTCTTATTGTTCGAGATATATGTGGCATGATCAGCTTTATGAAGCACTTAAAGACAACCCTTTTTGGGAGGTCTTATCAATATTTATGATTGTATATAAACACCACATACATATTTACATTACAATAAAACATTCGGCTTTAGATGTTGTTTACATATAGTAAGATAAAAAAAGGTTTATTTGTAGTTATATTCAAGAAAATGTAGCATGGTCCCTATGACGTTTGAATTGTCATGTCACAAAGGGATGGGGTAAAATCGTTATTCTTCATTATAAATGTTGGTGAAAGTTGTAGTTCTGATTCTGATAATGACGATGAAACTTTAGAATGTGCTCCTTTATCGGATTACGACTAAAATGTATGTTTTATGATTAAATAAAATTGTTCTTCTCTAAACTGACGTTTTAATTACAAATTTTTATTATACTGACTTTCTAATGTATTCTATTATTTGTATGTATCATTAAATAGGCCAAGATCCACTATGAATTAATAATAATTACGAACCTTTAATTTTATGTATAAAAAAAATCGAAAATCCAATTATCGTATACCCCATCCCTAGCCAATGCAGACTAACGTAGTGACTTTTGACGAACGTCACCAAATATTATTTGATTTTAACAAACTGACATATTTTTTGCTTATTTGTAACAATATGTATTAATTTGTCATTATTGTTAGCTTTATGTAATGTATTCACCTAAATAACTTGCTATTTATTAGAATTGAGGCTTATATTAAAGTTGATAAAATAATTAAAATTACTGAACGTCGTTACAAGGTTGTATTGGGGCAAACTTGTAAAACGTCACAGGAACCATGCTACATTTTCTTTAGTATAGTCTTCCATTGGTAAGTTTTCTGGGATTTTCTTGCCAAATATGGTTTTCTAAACATATGCCGATGCGAATAGGTATCTTATCTAATAGCCGCTGCTACTTCCTTCCTTTCTTTACACTCCTCTTGTTTTTTATACATACAATTTAAATCTGGCAATAATAGTGGTCTCGAAGCCAGAATCAAAGTGCCTGCTTTCTAAACGGTGCAATTTTACTATCATCATCATAATATAAATAGCCAAAACCCGTACGATGGTTGTCGTCAAAGAAAGAATACGAGAATTAAATTTTGAATACAAGAACGCGAGAGAGGAATACTTGGATTCTCTCCGAAAGTAATTCGATATTTGAATTTCGGTGGGTCCGTGATACTGAACGAATTTTAAATACATAGCTTACAATTTTTGAACCGGTGTAAAAGGGGACGATGAATAAATTATATATAATATATAAACAAATTTTACATTTATGAATATGTATTTTCATAAATGTAGAATTTGTTTTACTTCCGTGAATATTTCATGGGTTGCAACTAGTTATTATTAGTTGGTCAAAAAAGGTGTTGTTTCATTCCCCACTTGAGAATCCGCAAATTGAACGCCCATTCCACACAGTTGATATGGACAGGTGATAAAGACAATGCAATTTTATTTTCTTCAGTGCATTATATTTTTGGAGAAAAGGGAATCACAGAGTTGAGACAAATGTGGATATAAGTAGGAACATATATGAACTTCGAATTCGTGTTCGTCCAAATTTCGCAGGATATCGGTGATATCAAAATCTCGAGATACGCTTTAAGTTGATTTAAAAGTCATGGATCAACACATCAGTCACCTACACTTTAAATCCTTTTTTCTGGCACTAGCATCAAGAAAAAAATTAAATACAAACTCAACAAAGCCACATGTCAACTAATTATATATTTACCATGCCTAGAGTATTTTGCCCAAAGGTAATAAGTATATCTAGTTCTCACGACATACAATGAGATACCGAATTCAAAAAAGCAAAAGAGGTGCGAAAAATTCAGGCAGTGTATCAGAGCCTGGTTGTTGTTATTAAGACAGGAGTTTGAGAACGTAGGCTTGCAAGAGGGGTAAGGTGTAGTAAAATTTCGTGTTAATTTTTAAATGTGGTGTGAGTTTGACGATTGTAAGGTGTACAATGACGAAGTACATAACGAGCTGACTCATGTAGTACTTACATATAATTAAGTCTCACAACTTATTAAGTTTGTTTCCTTAATTATCTTAGAACAGGTAAAGTGTAGGTTGAGTTCAGTTGCACATAAATATCCATTTGATACTCGAAAGGACAATTTTTGTATGAATATCGATCAATTAGGCTACACACTTCATTGCAAACTTATCAATTTTGGTACAAACACTTCGAAGATAGTGACCATGAGACAATATTGTAAGCAATTGTTTATAATATAGTCATCGACTCCGTTAACCACGCCATTGAGTTAAAAACCACCTTAGTAGGCACATTTCGCTGTCCGTCGCCGCACTTGCTTGTAATACTATCGCATGCCGAGTGATAAATTACTTCGTTTAGGATCTCCGAACTAGATTGAAACCATTTTTTAGTATTCGAAAGTGTAACCTGAAACTTTCTAATGAAAACCAAGCGTTTTAACAACAAAGAAAAATGGATCATCACAGCATTATATGTCAAATCAGATAAAAATGTTTTGATGATGGAAATCGAACCCGATACATATATTTGTTAAGCAATCCTTTTGACAATCAGACCGCAGCTCTGACAAAAAAGAAAATATTTTGCTGTTCCACAGAGCATTCGTATAGTATATGAATGAGACAATTTTGCTGTTTCACAGAGCATTCGTATAGTATATGAATGAGACAATTTTGCTGTTTCACAGAGCATTCGTACAGTATATGAATGAGACAATTTTGCTGTTTCACAGAGCATTCGTATAGTATATGAATGAGACAATAAAATCAACACTAATGCGTCATCACTGGCAGAAATGGCCTGATTCTCTCTGAATTTTCCTCATTATTCATACAGTGGTGCAGGTATGAATGAAGGAATGCTCCATTTCCGTAAATCACGTGACAGGTTTGAACCAATAGCGCAGGTTCATATCTGTAACAAAGCAATTCCTAGAAGTGTCCCTTTTAAGTTCTTCGAAACAATTCTGATATTGATTCTACACTGTTTTCCTTTTTCCAAGTGCACGTGTGCAGAGGCGTGTTGAGGTTCTTATTTCATTTTTTATTTTTATATACTTATTTAAAAAAAAATATACTTTCTTATCACACATGTAAGATAAGAATCAACAAAATTATCTTAATACATTTTAAAATCTATTTTCAGAAATAATAATTCTTTGAAGACAATGGGAGACAAATGTTACCATTGGTTGAAAAATGTTACCAATGAACCCTACATGGTTGCAAAATGTAGTATTTTTAACCGATATGAGAAGGCATTACAAAAATTTCAAACTGAAATTTCCAGATATTATCGTTTTAGTTGGCTTTTTAATGCTTTCAAAGCAAAACTAAAAATATTCGGATCTCAACTGAAAAAGAAAGGTTTAAAAAAACTTTTTCTAGTACAAATTAAAATAAAATTCACATATATTGGAATTTCTCTGTGTGGCTTCATCGCGTAGACAACGTTTTCTTAATAGGAAAGCTTTATTAGGCATGGGGGTTAGTATTTTTCCAAAAGATTGCATACATTTTATTTGTGTCTTTCTTACTATTGTAGTAAGGTATTTTTTTAAACAAAAATAGGTTCTACGGTTTCTTCGAGCTTCTATAGTCTTCGCAAGTTAAAATTTATACTTCGATCTCTTCCAACAAGGGATATAAAAACTCTGATTTATTCATTAATTGTGTCGCGTCTGGACTACTGTAATACCATTTATCTGATTCACAAATATCTGTAATCCAATATTTTTTTAATGCAGCTGCTAGGCTGATATATGGTAGTCATAAATATTATCAAATTAATCCACGTCTAAAAAGTCTTTCCTGATTTAAGATTTCGATCTATATATTCAAATATTGTATTTTGCGATATATACGAGTAGATCGAATTCTTAAATCTTATTCTTAAATAAATATCCTCCTCCGTGGTTGCAGTCCTAAGACTGGTTTGCAGCAATTTCAACTCTTCTCCTCCATTCTTCCCTGTTCTGTGCGGCTCTTTTTAAATCTGTATATGTTGAGCAGCGCACGTCCACCAACAGGTCCTCCAGGTACTCTCGGCGTGGGCGTCCCCTAGAGTTTGTCCCCTCGGTCATACCCTCCATTATGGCATGCAAGAGGCCCTCTTGTCGTATTATATGACCGATCCATCTTGCACGCCTTTCGGACAGGATCCTGAGCAGGTGCCTTCCTCCTTCGATTCGTTGGAGAACCTCTTCATTTGTGATGTGGTCTCTCCAGGAAATTCCTAATAGTCTTCTATAGGACCACATCTCAAAAGCCTCTAGTCTTCGTATATCTCTTTCGGATAGGCACCATGTCTCCCAGCCGTACATCAAGATACTCCATACATAGGTCTTGATGAGGAGTATATATAAATAAATGGTGGTAAATAAATATAATGCGATCGAATTCTCAAATAAATATAATGCGATATGTCCATTGTATCTTTCGAATATCTGTCTGAAAGATGTTCCTTCGTATATCTTTAAGGTCGATTTCTTCTTAAACTAATAAACTGATTGTTCCGAATCGATTCAATAGGGCGAGGTATTATGATAGAGCTTTTGCCATTGAAGGTTCTTGAGGTGGAATGGTCTACCTCTTAGTATTAGAGATATATGTGCAACTTCACTAAGCACTTGAAGAAACCCTTTTTGGGAGGTCTTATCAAAATTTATGGTGTAAAATGAACACTACACTACACCTTAAGAAAGAGATTAAAAGTAGATATTGCTTTTCCCATCTCCAATGTGGGAAACCTAATTACTCGCGAATTGAATTGACACGTGCAGGATTTCCTGAAGATGACATCAGTTTTCTACTATGATAATATTATTAATTTTATCTGGAAGTCAAAAGAGGATCATTGATAGCATTTATTTTCATAGTTGTGCTTTATTAACACGTTCGCTGCTAAAGACGCCCCTGGGGCGTCAACACATTTTTTGTAGAGACGCTGATGACGCCCGTTGCGCGTCATTCGATTCTCTTTGTTTGTATGGTACCAAATATTTTAAGATTTTAAGATATCCGTAAGATTTTAAGGTTTCGAAAATATGATTTTTTTCAGTACCTCTACATTATTCTATAAATACATATCGCAGTGAATGTGTTAAGAGTCGTAATATCAACTTGTTGATTCGCATAAAGGTGGAACCAGCCCTGCTGACTTGCTTAAGTATTAGTCATTAACCACAGGTTTGTTTTGGCAGCAAAATGTGTTGCAATAATCCTGTGCTGTCATAATAATATACTCTTAGGCAGAAAATAATGTCGATGTCCATAATGCTAACAGTTTACAAGTCAATTAGTCATGGATCAATATGATAATAAATATTAACCAGATCTATCAGAAACGCTCTAAAGTTCGTCCGAAGTGAAAAAATCTAAAAACAGATGTCACCTAAATAGCACATTATTGTCGATAATAATTAAGATAGCTCTGATTTGGTATAACAGATTCCGCCCGTTTTATTTTCACTTTTATAAAATGTAGAGCACGCTGTAATAATGTAATTAAATTATAAAATTGAAATACTTTCTTATTCGCGTCGTTGTGTAGTGTTGAATAAATAATGTTCACATTAGTCACCAGTGAAGACTTTACATTTTTAACGTTCAGCTTTAATAAATGTGCTAACAGTAGTAAGTAGTTAACGCCGTAAATATTTTCTACACAAGCACCATTTATTACAGTTAAGAAATGTTCTAAAAACTCCGGAAGCGTGCACGGCACGATAAATTGTCGAATATTATAGATTCGTTTTATTGTTATTTAAGTTATTATTTCCCTTTACGAGTTGTTAAATTGAGATACTATCAGTTATATTTATGCTTATACTTTATCTAAGGTTTCGCTTTTGTACGGCCCTTATAACGAGACTGGTAAGCGAACTACCTATAGAAATAGGATGATTACATCAAAGAACTTTTGAAACAAATATAACTAGAAATAATGGATATATGATATATAACATACTTATGAACTAATTAAAATCATAACTAACTAATAAATATACTCATCTCAAAAAATAACTGAATTACGGAGACAATTGGAGATTTTTTTACATGTTGATGGAATAGCCCTTATTTTCTCACGCTTACTTTAAAATAAATAAGACCTGCATATTATAGTTCAGACAAGGGAGATAAACCAAATGACAGCGGCATATATGAAGAAGAATGTGCATGTAAAAGAGCATATATTGAAATTACAGAGGAACATACGAGAATAAAAGAACATAACGTTGTCTATCAAATGACAAGTTTTCAGAATTTGCTAATCATATTCATTTCATGCCCTTACATCAATAATTTTAAATGTAATCGTTTTATTACTGTTTTTAAAAATTGTGTACTTTAAATAAATCGTAGTTTCCTAAACGAAACGGAGCCTTCTCAGAAACTTGACAAACTCATCTTTGAGGTGTAAAAGCTTTTCTGTCCTTCGAATTTCAGGACTGGCTTTGTGTTACTCGGCAGGTGATTACATCTGTCCTATATGTAGTAAATTGAATCATGCTGGTCAGTTGGATGTGCCCTTGGATGAGACTTGCCATCTGATCTTGCCGAGATTGCTCTCCCAAAGTAAGCAAATAAGACAGAAAAGGAATAAGCATATGGGAGGTACCTTATAAATTACTCCGGTTTCCTGAAATTGAGAGAGACTAGACTGCGTACATGTACACATATACAGAAAACCAGCTGAATAACACCAGCAGCAGTGAAAAACTAGACAACATTCATTCATTCGTATGATTACCCTTCAAATTCACCTAAATTCGCGAATTGGACATATTGAAGAGCGTAGACATGAAATAACATTGTCGTCGGACTCATTAATCGAGCTTCAGAATTAAAAACTACTAGTTAAAAGTAAGGACGGAACTCGTAACACGAAACCAGACATTGAGAAAGGGAGTCCCTAGAAATAAAGGAATAAATAGGTCGCCAAAGAAGGGATGGAAAGATATCATCAATCAAGAGTGATCTGAACTTGTCTCCGGAGAAGGCTATGGTACACGAAGCAAGGCGGAGAAAAGCGACTTGGCATGCAGACCCTAAATAAATGGTGAAAGCGATGTCGGCCATAATGAGTATAAACATCTGTTCGATCCTTTTTACATATATTCATCAAAGTTTAGCATTTTACTACCAGTTGAATTACAGGTTGTAACCATAGATTTTTCCTGTATTGAAAGGATGCAAAGGAAACCCATTCGTTGAACACAAAGAACGGTGCAAAATGATATTAGTCATTTGCAATAGAAAATGAGGGCTTATGACCAGAGAACAAAGTCGTGGTTGCGCTGAAATATAACTGCAATACTATAAAATGCAAATTTGTACTGGCAGTACAAATTAAAATTAGCTTGGTGGCGTTTTGTATGCATTGCGTGATATGCATAAATATACGAGTAGCTACAAAGAGAGAATATGCATATCTATATTATTATAAGGTTTTATACATATTTATTGATATATTTTGAGTATTATCATTGTAATAATAATAAAAAATAAGACATCAATTCGAAAACGCAATATTTTTCTAATTCATTAGCGCTGCTGTATAATTTCAGGATAAAAAAGTTTTGAAAGTAAGTGTAAATCGAAAAGGTTCGATTTATTTAGTCAATTTCAATTCTCGAGAAATATTTCTTTTGTATTTCGTGTTGCTTAAGGGTTAATCTTGGTACGTTTCGCGGATATCTTACGGTCGATTTCGACCTTTTACAATTTATTCAAAAACAATTAAAATTCAAAACGCGAGTGAATATAATAATTCTAGATGGTACAATAAAGATCAACATATCAAAACATTAACATGACTCTAACAATATGCAGTCAAAAAAAATCATATGTGATACTGCACATAAAAGGCCAGGACTTAGAAGGCCCAGGTTACGCAGTTCAAGAAAAAAAACTCAGTTGAAGAAAAAAAAACAAAATAAATTTCATAACCACATTGCAATTAACACTTACGTCCAAAAGTTTCCGTCTTTACCAAGTTAGAGCATGCATGATCAGATGCCGCCAGGTCACTTGAACGCATGGTCAGGCGATGTGACAGTTTCAATTTGATGCCACTACTCTCAGTACTATGTCATCTAGAGCCGATAGAAGACTTGTTGTTTTGTTATATTCTTAAATGTTAAAAATTTAATACATATTACACGATAATTAAGATTCTTTCAAAAGACGATAAACCCCCGGCAAAAATTAAGATGCGATCTACGGATAATAGTCTTCATCATCTTCCACAGTGAATGATTGGGCTAAAGATTTTCACTTAGGCAGATAATCTATTGAAGGTGACTTCATCAAGGCAAACCAGCAAAAGCACTCACTCCCGAAACACTTACATTAGTGTAAAAGCAAGTATTAAAAGATATAATTAAAATCAAAAGACAGCAGCAATCTATGAGCTTTTCAAAATCAAAGTGCTTCAAATTCTTCATGAGCATCTATCTAGGAATGAATAAGGCGGGCGCAAGGTGGATATCTTGATTTTCGTCCAAAAGCAACGACGTGTTGCATTGAATTTATGGAACTCTGCAATGGGAAAGGAAAAAAAATAGTGCAATGGTCACGGAGTTTGAAATTTTTGTTCTATAATCCTCTGTTCAAAAGAGAGTCCACGGAGTGGCGCCGTCCGGGATGACCACGGGCTTAAAAAACCAGAGTGACACAATTCTAAAAAAAAAACATTACAGCAACATGTGGCTTATTGCTAGAAAGAGAAAAATATAACGTTTTCTGGCGAACACAATGCGTCATTAATGTACAAATTAAAAAAATGTTTACAAACAAAACGCTGAATAAATATATCACGAGACTTAAGCAAAGCAATACTTCCATTGCTGCAAAATCTGGTATTTAGCACTGCGGGTTCCATGAATTGAATCGCCCACCCTATAGTCCCGACTTGTCCCCTAGTAATTATATTTTATTTTCAAAATTGAAATCTGATGTGCATAACAAACAAATTAAAAGTGACAAAGAAGTGATCTCCGCTGTGTTAACGCCATTTTGAGAAAAAACTTCGGAATATATTGTATTTCATTGGTGTTGAATAAATAATGATTGTATTAAACTACAAGTTAGAAATACTGAAAAATATTTTTTTGTATCATTCTATCATCTTTTTAATATCTTTGGGCCGGAATCTGGACTTTACTGTGTAGCCTACACCACAACAAATATCATTCATTCTTCTTTATTGCTTAAAAATAACTTTTTCGTTAATAAAAAAACATCTTCAGAACATTAAAAAAACTGAACATATTAAAAAATAAACACGGATCAAAATATATTTTATTGAAAAGTAAATCAATACACACATTTTCAGAACTCGCTCATGGTGGAGAAAGTAGAAAAAAAATATCTACGATATCTCTACATGAGTGAGTTTGGTGTCTATCCGTGGCTATATCCTACGCAGTTTCTGCTGGGCATGCTCGGGTATAACTCCTTGAGCGTAAGAAGAGATCTGCGTCTCTTTGTATACGTTGTCAAACTCGTTCGAGGAGTTGTGAGCTGTCCAGCATTACTACAAAGATTAGCGTTAAATGTTCCTAACAATTACACTAGACTGCGCCGGCAGGAACTGTTCTCAATAACATACGCAAGAACGGGTCTTCCAGCCGCTATGCCTGTTGGAAGGGCCTTAACTCTTCTTAACGGGACTGCTTCGGATATTGACATATTTCATATCACATTACCAAAAGCAAAAGTAAATTTTCTTCTTAGATTAAGCGCGTTAGAAAGCACTCATCAACATACTTAAGTGACTGAATATATATGTAACATACGTTTGTGTGTAAATACTCGTTTGTATACATATGCATTATTTTTTATTTTATATAATTTAAAAAAAAAAAAAATTTCCCTATAATTTTTCTTCTTTTTTAATGTCTTGTATTTTTCAATGTAATTGGGCTAAGCCTGTTTTTGAAAAAATAAATAAATAATTAAATAAATCATGTTTTAAATGTAATACAAAAAATATATAAATACACTTGTACAAACGTGCATGGTATTCGAGTTTCCCTGACCAAGTATTAAGAACAGTCATAGCACAAAATTTTCAGTCTAGATTTTTTGAAGACAGAAAATTCAATTATTTATTATAAAGTATGTTTTGACACTCGTTACTGCTATGCGTAGTGATTGGGATAACCAGTTATTTCATATTTACCTCAATATGACAATTCATACTAGAAGAATAATCACATCTCACATAACACCGTTTTGATTACTTGGGTGAGTAAATTGATAACTCATTTGAGAGTCTTAGTTTAGTGACCGAAGAGTTTCGAAATCAGCCCTTGAACCAGCGGTTTTCGGTCCCGTACTACACAGACGGTTGTAAACTACGAGACTTAAACCTGTTTCCCTGGAGTTACTAGTTTCCTGACGTCACGAGAAGAGGATTATCAGTTTGCATCCGTGCAGGTACCTCAAGAAGCCAACATTAACCTTCTTCTTGCAGTATTCGAAGTCATCTTTTGTTCTAATTCAAGTTGCTACGCTGTCATGAATACGTCCCACCAAGACCTTATCAATCAATATATTGTATTCTTTCTGTGTATTCTTTGTTTTAATTTTAATTTTTATTCTTATGATTGTGTGCGGTATATTGTGGGATGAATATTTTTGGTCTTTCTGGAGTGATGATGTGTGAGGAGTTGAATTTCGCAAGATGTTTCCAGTTGTAGTTGAGTGTCACTGTCAGGTCGATGAGAGCGAGCAACGGGGTTTTGTTTTTGTATAATCAAAAATCGGAAAGAAGTATTGAATTATTTTTTCATGCTAAATATCCTTAGTGAGATACAGGCAAAATCCTAGTTTACTGGGGATGCGACAAATGAAAGGCAACAAACCCAGATCCATTAAAATTGTATGTCCAAATCAAATTACCTGTTGTTTTTTCGCCAATTGTGTATATTTCTTGTCATGTTTAATAATAAATAAATAAATAAATTGTCGTCTCTAAAACTATTGTCAGACAAAGCGAAAATATATTAAGCTACTTTTATTTAGAATATTTAACTAGAAAATTAATTTATTTCACTCATTACATTTATCACCGCGACACGAGTTTCTGACTCACATATCGAGGCTCTCTTATGGCGGGATGATCCCGGCTTGTTATAAGAAGCAATGTTTAGGCCAAACAAGTATCACAGGACTTCTGTTTGCAGATTATATGGTTATGCTTGCTGAAAATGAAGACGATTTAAAGGATATGATAAGTGAGCTATTTGAAAAATGTCTAGTAGAAGATTTGAAAAAAAAATATAGCGAAATCACAGGTTATTGCTATAGAAAGAAGTCCGTTTAAAAATGTGTGCGATGTATGGGTTAATTCAGAAAAAAACTTTTCATGATTGTATAGTATGTGTTTACGTGTGATGGGCGAGCTAAAAGAGACATTGAAAGAATGGCAGCGAGAGAAATAGAGCGCTTAATATACAAAAACCGCGCTATATCAACAGTAGCAAAAATGAAAATACATAATAGTGTGTCGGTGCCCACCTTGATGTAAAGAAGTGAAACTAGGACTTGGCAAAATAAGGATAAGAGTAAGATTAATATTTGGAGATGCGTGCACTACGAAAAATTTGTGGAGTGTCGAAATGAAGACATCAGAAATGAATATTTTAAGTAGGATATAGAAAGGAGCTTTAAGATGGTTTGGACATGTGGAGAGAATGAATGATGAAAGAATAATTAAGCGAACATACAAGTCAGAATCGCAAGGTATGCGTTGAAGAGGCAGACTGAGGAAAATGTGACTGGACCAAATTTTGAAAGAAGGTAAAGTGAATAAATAGTATGAATAATATAAGATTATACATGCCGAGGTGTATGAATGCGGAGGACACGAAAATTGTATGACTGAATAGATAAGTTTGGAGATCAGTTATCTCTGCCTACCCCGCGAAGGACACGGCGTAGTGATATGTATGTATGTGTGTATATAAGGCGCTTTTCTCGTATTGTAGTTTTGTAACCCAATTGGAGCAGGTAGACATAACTGATCTCAACTTTATTATATTCTGGCATACATCTTTCGCTTCTGCCACGTTCATACACCTTGTTAAACATACATTCTTATTACAAAGGCTTCTCACTTTTCCAGAATGTGATCAATTTGGTCGTACCAAGTTTTTCTACGCCTTCCCAGACTTATAGTACCTTTATACTTCATGTATAAATTAATGAAGATTAAACGATACACCATTACAGCACATTCGCAAAAATATTGAAATTGCGAAATATTATATATAAAATAAGTAACATAATGATTATACCTTTGTTCACTAGATAAAATGAGGGGAACGCTGCAAGGTAAATGAGTCATACCTGTAAAGACGGAGGCCTGGGTTCATATCCCGGATGGGATCAACACTGAGTTATAATCATTATTCCTGCGCATGCATGCATATGGCCTTTAAATAAGCACATCTTAAAGTATAAACTGATGTCATTAGTACAGACATGAAACAACTGATAAATATGCTAAAGATTATTAATTATTTTGTATATATTTTTAAAACAATAAATAAATGCACAATTAAATTAAATAACATTTTTTAATATACATAACAATATCTATGATCGAAATCATAGATATTCTTATAATACACTCGAATACTAGGCAGAAAAAATATTTGTGCTATTCAGGGGGAGTAGCACATCACGGGATATGAAAACATGTTAAACTTTCGTGCTTTCGTGCACGGAAGTCTAACACGTTTTAGTGTAAATCTGAAACATTTCTATAAACAATTTAGTGGACATATTGCCAAAGGGCATTACTTTCCAACCAATCAGAATTTTTTTTTTAATTTTTATTTTCACTGTTGAGCGAAATGTGTAAGTAAGAGTTTAATGCAGTGAAAATAAAATAATTAAAGAAGTAATTGCTATTTTAAAAGAAGACACGAAACATTTGAAGATTTAAATATAACAACTATAACAATTTCTTCTATGATTACGTGATACAAGGGGATATTGGGAAGAAGAATAATGGGGGAACCAGAAAACACGCTAACGTCAATAAAGAGAAATATAAGTTTTTTTAAGTCGATGTTTGAAACACGCTAATTACGAAGCGAGTTTTTTTGTTAGTTTTGCAGCTGGTTTCAGAGTTTTACGCTTTTTATAAACAGTAAAGAATGACGTGAAAAATTAAGAGCGGTGAAGTGGAAAATTTAATAGGCAATCTTATCTAGAGCGGAGTTCGAGTCCGTGATCGGACAGGCGCTGAATATTATCAACAAGATTTGAGGGGGCGGTGAGACAGTGAAGAACGTTTTATTTATTTGTTTCACATTTATATTTTATGCGAGTTTAACCAAGTTACATGAAATGACAAAAAAATATTTATACAACAGGAACAGTGCTGTACCACATATTGATGATACGGTGATGTTGGCGGAGAGTAAATATGAATTGCAGAGTTCGATAAGTAAATTGTATGAGGGATGCGAAAAGATCTGAAAAAGTCACGGTGATAGAAAAGTGGAAGTAAATGCGGTATATGGGTGAATCGTGAAATATTATTAGAGGAAGTTGAGAAATGTTCCTTTTGAATTAGTATTGGATGTAAAAGTTCCTGTTAGTATTAGATGTTAAAGGCATTAAAATGATAAGGTCCTAATAAAGTGAGCGCAGAACTAGTGTATGTAGGTGAACTAATAATGATCGATTGGCTGAGACAGTTTCTCAACAAATGTACACTCCAAAAGACTGAAAGAGCGCAGCGATTGTTTGGTAATATAAAAGTAAAGGTGCTAGAATGGAGTGTAGAAGCTACAAAGCTATTATTTTACTTCGTGTAATAAGTCAACTATACGGAAAAATATGATAGAAAGAGTTAGAAGAAAGACTGGAAAGAAAGTGTGGGATATTCAGGGTGTTATTTGAAGTAGAAGAGAATGTGTGGATCATACTTTCACTTTGCTTGTAAAAAATACAATATATGACAAAAAATAAAAAGGTACTCGTATATTTTGCATTTGTGGAGATGGAAAAGCATATGACCGAGTTGTAAGAGGCAAGATATGGAATGAGTTGAATAAATATGTGATTGATTGTAAATTAATATGTGATATAGCGTCATTATATGCTGAGAGTAATGCATGTATTCAAGTGAATGGTGGCATAACTAATGAGATGCATCTCAACACATTTGAGGAGCATGGCCGCGCGGTAACGCATTGGACTTACGTACGGAGGGTCGCTAGTTCGAGCTACGCGCTGTGTTTCACCCCTCGAATGATAGGTATTTTTTTCCGTCTAGTGTTCGGGATACAAGGATACCTTTGACTTCGATCATATATTCTTTCAAAAACCAGGCGAAAAAACACGGTGCGCTCCGATAGTCTCACATTGGTGCTCCGTCGGATCCAGAACAGTGGTGTGGCCAGTAAGTTTGCTGGTGTGCAACGGCTCACTTACTCAAATTCACTCCCTTCGCTATTCAATTGAATTGAAATGGCTAGGTGATCCTCGACTACGAGGCTCAGCAAGGACGGCGATGCCATAACTGAGTGATTTCATATTTTTAAAGGGGTAAAACTGGGACGTGTTGTGTCACCCTGGTTATTTAATATTTACATAAATTCATGTGTGAAGGAACTACAGATGTCGATGGGTGGCATTTAAATGTTCAATGGAAGAGTATGCTGATGAGATGATAGTGTTAGGGAAGAATGAAGATGAATAACAGAGTTTAATACGTAAATTGTATGAGATATGAAAAAAAAAGTTTGACAATGAACGTTCCGAAATGTTTCGACTTTACGCCGAACAGCGTGGGGAAATGCTCCAACACCATATCCTTGCTTGGACCGTGAAGGTCTATAAAAGCCAACAGAATCACAGCAATCCTTTAATCGCTGCCCTTGGGGCTTACGAGAGTAAATCCGATCTACCTTTCCGTTATAAGCACAGGCTCCCGAATAGTCCTGAAGCATCATCTGTTTCCTGGCTAGTTCACCTACAGTGTTAGCTGAGAAGAGCCTGAACGAGTGGGCATGTACTTGCTAAATAATTAGTTGTAAGAATTGTTATCTAGTTATAAGTAGTATGTAGGTAGGTATTTACTATTTCCAAGAA
This sequence comes from Odontocerum albicorne, assembly GCA_949825065.1. Classification (NCBI taxonomy): domain Eukaryota; kingdom Metazoa; phylum Arthropoda; class Insecta; order Trichoptera; family Odontoceridae; genus Odontocerum; species Odontocerum albicorne. Next base: position 34,420,189 of record OX463849.1, on the reverse strand, counting down.
ATTTTACGTATAAAACTATTAAAAATAAAAAGACATGCAGGAAATTTTAATTAAGTTAATTCATAGTTATAATATATAAATTAGACAAGTTCTTATGATATAAATTTGCATTTGTGAAATATGGCATGTTTGTAACATACATATATTACTTTGTTGAATAACTGAAAAAAAATGCGGAATGCTAAGTCCTAGTTTGTTTGCAAGAGATTTATTTGTCAAGAATTATTCTATGCAAGTAAAAAAACCTCATCTTTAAGAATACAAGATTAACTTTATAAAGCGATATCTGTATAATGGCGTCTAACAACTGGTAATATTTTCATAATACCACTCATAATCAAAATGTATCAATCCAGCTTAAAAACGGTTACATTTATTAAACGAACCCGTTTGTTTTCCATATTCGAAAGTTCATCCGTGATCTCGAATATTACACACTGATATAAATTGAAAACAAAAAAAAATAAAAAAGGAATAAGAAACAAAAGCTACCTGAGTTGAGTTGCGCGCAGGTGTTCCGTATAGGTCGACTAATCATCACAAACCGCGCTGATGAAAGAATAAAATCAAGTTAAATAGACATAGAGTAAAAATCTTCAGGGAACTAGGCTATATTTTTTTAAAAGCATGCACTTTTTTATGAACAGTATTATTTCACTCGACAGTTTTTCTCGATGTGTGCATTGTGCATCAACTAAATCACTGATCCTCTTGTAAACATTAAATTATGTAAGTCAAAACGTACAAAGTAAAAATGTTATATTCTATCTTCTAAGTTTTTTTCTTACTCTTGTATTTCAATATTATTTTATGTGATGTCGTTGATATTTGCTTAGCAATCGATGTGACTTTTTGTATTTGTAGATCAGTGAACCAGTAAAATCGCCCCGAGCAAACGAAGCTAAATACTGAGTAGGTACCTTATCAATGCCGTCGAATTAAATTAAGAAAGGTTTACTCTATTCTTAATTTAAAAATAATATGCTTCAATTTTATAAATGTATTTTGAGCGTCACGCACGGTGAACTTCACCTTGTGTCTATGGTTGCAATAGAAAAATCACGGCTTGTCTATGACTTAGATTTCGATTAATTTTCTTTATTTTCCATACGTTTTAGTTTTACATTTACATGCCTCGATTCAAAGCATTAATATTGGATAGTTAAAATTTTGTTTAACAATAACTAAGATGCATAAGTAAATTGTGAAATCTTAAGAAGTGTTTCATAATATCTTATTCGATTATTTCTAACGGTGTGATAATTACGAGTATATATTTATCGTTAGGTATGCATTTCTAGAAATATAGTATTATGTAAAAAAATATGTGTATTGGGATAAACAAGAGCACTCTTGTGAAGATATGGTTTTGGCACTTCTTGGTAATTGTTGGAATGAATGAACAACGATTACCAAAACAAATATCCAGTGAAAATATGAGTGCAGGCGTGGTAAGGCCAAGACAAATATAGCTGGATCAAGTATATGATATTTTGAAAGAAGGAAACGTAAAAAGTCGGAGACATTATATGAGCTGTACGAGAAGGCGAATGGATGTAGAAGAGGCAGAATATGTGTATATTAGTAAGATAATATCATCTCTGCTTACCCAGCTAGGAAGATATGGTATCCTTTATTATGTGTTTGTATTGGATTGTCCAGAAAGTAGTTTATTGTTTTCTGGATAGATGTCGTTTGAACAAATTCTCGGTGCCAAACCGACTCCAAACATTATTATAAAAAATAATAGTTGAACGCATTTTTTCGATCATCGTTAACCCAAATAATGGTTTTGGCTTAATTTTGAAGAAATAAAATTAGTGGGTTTTTTAGTGCTTGATGATTTATACCGCAAAGGCAAAAATACAACACAAACCAAAAGGAAATGTATGTACTGTGTATGGTGATGATGCGATATTTGTGTTTCTGTATATTTTTGTTTTTATTTTTTATATTATGAACATTTTTTATATTATAGGATGAACATTTTTGGTTTTATTTTTATTTCATTTTGGATTCATTTTTGGTTTTACTTTTGTTTTTATTTTTATTCTTATGATCGTGTGCGGTATATTATGGGGATGAACATTTTTGGTCTTTCTGGAGTGATGATGTGTGAAGAGTTTGATTCCGCAAGATGTTTCCAGTTGTAATTGAGTGTCACTGTTTGTCAGGTTGATGAGAACGTGCAACGGGGTTTTGGTTTTGTATAATCAAAAATCGGAAAGAAGTATCGATTTATTTTTTCATGCAAAATAGCCTCAGTGAGATACAGACAAAAGCCTAGATTACTGGGGATACGACAAATGAAAGGCGACAAACCCAGATTCATTAAAATAATGTATGTCCAAATTAAATTACCTGTAGATTTTTCGCAAATTATGTATATTTCTTGTCATGTATTAAATAAATAAAGTAAACAAACGTGTGTGTCAAATGTAGTTTAAGAAAATTTGTAATGGTGGTACGACACTCGAAGATGTTGTCCGCTCTGGAAAGTCGATGATCACTCATGACTTCTCAAAGCGTGTCTTTGATCGAAAAGAAGTGATGTTCCTCGACCCGAGACATTGCTGAGACACTGAAAATATCAAAAACTGCCGTTTGTGAAGGAGCATTTGATGGATTTTGAGTTTGACTTTGATCTAAAAATACGGAATTACTTTCCGAAGAACCTGTAGGATACCTACCTAGTAAATAAATAATAAGTGAATTGTTAAACACAATTAAATTAAATTTATTATTGTCAGATAGTAAACATACAGGGCCAATGACCGATGAAGAATTCAAGGATTGTCACACGCTATGAACAACAACAATATTTACTATTTACAGTGTCTGCAAATTGGCTAGCCATCTCCAAATATAAATAATTAACCTACCGCCAGTTCATGCGCTAGAGCAAGGCAGATATGTATCGCGAATGTATTCACTCATTGGTATAAAATACTCGGACGCCGAGAAATAAATATATTATTATTGTCATTCATTCAACTGTCAAGACTTATTATTTATCACCCGCTGTCACTTTCGCTTTTTATATCCGCATTCCTGAGTCTATATTCATTGAATACGAATCAAGATCATCACGACAAATAAACATAAGCAACCCGCTATAAACCTATGACTAACATATTCTTGGTGTCATGTAAAATTGTAAATATTTTACCAAATAGAAGTTTCGTGATGAAAGACAAAACGGGAAACGTATTAGAATTGATTCCATCAAGGGTATCTTACATTACCTTAAGCAATTACCCTATCACCTAAACCAGGGATTGGCAACAGATCGATCGCTGTGGTCTTCTTAACTTACAACATGGCGAAGATGTTGGTAAATTTAATTATGCGCATGCACTTGTCAACGCAGTTAATTAATTATCCTTTTTTAATATGTACATAGATATGTTTACACCAAATAAGTGTGTGTATGTTATTTAACATGTGTATTACGCAGTCCATTTAAGTGCATTGGAGAGAGTCCAACATAAGTGTTTGCGTCACGTCAATTTTTAAATAGGTCTTAATATGAATGATATGAATTATAATTAAGTCTCTCTGATCGGCGAATATTAGCGGATTTAATTGCACTTTTCAAGGTCGTAAATGGAATGAACGATTGTCCGAAGCTCTTGTAATTGATTAGCATTTGAGTTCCGACCAGAATTACCAGAGAGGATGCACATTGAAAAAAAATCTACACGAAAATTCAAATAAAAACTAACATTTCTGATAAACTTCTGGAAAATTCCATTCGAATTGATTGCGACCACATCCAATAAATCTAAAATAGGTGTGTCAGTTTCACAAATGTCTCATTTATTTTATTCCAGTGTATTATTTATTTTAGGTGTAGTTTCACAAGTGCCTCATTTATTTTATTCCAGTGTATCAGTTTCACAAGTGTCTCATTTATTTTATTCCAGTGTATCAGTTTCACAAGTGTCTCATTTATTTTATTCCAGAGTATTATTTATTTTAGGTGTATCAGTTTCACAAGTGTCTCATTTATTTTATTCCAGTGTATTATATTAAATAGGTGTATCAGTTTCACAAGTGTGTCATTTATTTTATTCCAGTGTATTATTTATTTTCCAATGTATTTTTTTTATAAATATCTTTTAACTAAAATACCAAATGCTATTTTATTAAGGGTATTATACTTCACATAAAAGTTTACATCAGATCTGTGACAGGTTATTTTGGTATCAATGTGGTCCATAGAACACAAAAGGTTGGACAAGCATGATTTAGGCAGATCCTCTCCAGCATCATTAAGAGTTTCCCCCTGTCTGTGAGGATTTTATTGGAGGATAAATCATCAATAAAATCCCTTTCTTGATTGACGCCACCTTCTGTAATCCTGGTTTATGGTTTGAAACTTGATGAAGAATCACATCGTTTCCATTTATCGCTAATTTTGTACTTGGTAGAAAGTATCGTATAAAACGCTAACGAAATCTTTAAAGAAAAAAACGTTTTTTAATAAATATAAGAACAAGACGACCACCGAGATCTAGTTAGTGCTTGATTTGTTCTGTAGCCTAGTCGGTAAGACGCCTCTCTTCAAACCTAGGGTTCGATCTCTGTTGGAACCAAGATTTTTGAAAAAAAAAAAGTTCCAGTTTGGTTTTTACTTTAAAATAAATAAATAAATACAGGTTTATTGATAGCAACATAGTATGTACATAATACATTTAGACACATTTCAAGAACACATTAAAAGGATAATACATTAAAAAAACAGAAGCTATCAAACGGTCTGGGCTCATCTAATAACATCCCTCCGGCCAAAATACACCCCACCAATATAGGGCGAGCCCGGCCACGGGGACACCAGATGTTTTTCAACCCACACCCTTGAACACGTAGAATAAGAAGATAAAAAAACACAGAAAATAAATAGATTACAAAAAAATATATTCAAGAGAGAAGATATTAAATGATCCGGGCTCATCCCACAAACATTCCCCCGGCCGAGATACACCCCACCAATGTAGAGCGAGCCCGACCGCAAGGGCATCGGGAGGCTTCCATCCCACACCTCCGCATATCTAGATTAAAGAATAAATAAAAAAACAAAAACGTATGGCAGAAAACAAAATAAAAAATAAGGCCACATATACCACCTCAGGTTAACTGTCAGCAAGAACGAAAAAAAGAAAAACCTCAAAGGAGGCCAAATTTTATAAAATGACAAATGGGAAATGAAATAGTTGAAACAACATTGAAATAGTTAGGCAGTAATACATTGAAATAGTTAAGCAGTTTGAAAAGAATGAATGAGAAGATAACGCACAATCCCCGATTTACCACCAGCGAAAAGAAAGAAAAAGAAAAAAAAAGCAAATAAGAGACCTATTGACCACTGAGAAACCCATTAACCACCCAGAAGATAACACTTTAGAGCATCTCTGAAGGTACAACTTAAGGCATATAGGTTGGAAGAGATTGCCACATAGCGAAAAGCCCGCCATGTTATACTATATACAACGGAAGTATTTCACCCGGGGTTTCGGGTTCAATTCCCAATGGTACCTGAAAAAAAGAAAAAAAAAAAGGATCGCAGTATGTTAAAAGAATTCTGATTATAATACTTACATACGGTAGCCCTATATTTACGTTTTTGCCTCTTCATGTTTGTTTGTATTACTATAGTTTGGAAATTCTAGGATGAGTCCTGTGACAGCTCACAAATTTTCCCCAATACAACCTTATGTGATGTATTTACCTAAATAACTTGCTATTTATTAGAATTGAGGCTTATATTAAAGTTGATAAAATAGTTAAAATTTCTGAACATCGTTACAAGGTTGTATTGGGGCAAATTTGTGAGCTGTCACAGGACTCATCCTAGAATTTCCAAACTATAACACGACTTTTTACGAACGAGTTCCGTGCCTTCTCATTGGAGTAACACGAAGGCTCTATAATGGGCCAAATACAATATTGACTCTCAGCCACACTTTTCGTTATGTTGAGTGTCATTCAAATAATAAGTACAAATAGACAATTGATATATTCCACCCATTTAATCGACATTTCTTATCACGCGGTGTGCGGCAAAAATAAGAATTTGCAACCGCCGTTGCCACTGCTCTTGCGCTTGACATACGCTTGAACAATAACACTTATCTTATCATTAGATTTAAATTGAATAAAATTGTGAATTGAAACTTATTTAAAAAAAATGCCGATTCCATTCATGTAACACTGCAATAATTTCGCACACATTTCGGGTTAGACCGAAACGAGATAGATCTTAAAAGGAAAACAATATTGTTATGGGCTGTAAATTACAGAAGAACAGATTAGGTTTCAAAAAATAAATCGTCTGGCAGACCTCGCAGTGATCGAACATCACAAAACGTGTACGCAGTGAGACATGCCATTACCCAATCTCCTCAAAGTGCGACCGCTATGCGAATGTATTAAGGGATTGAAAGGATATTTTTCCACGCAGATTTTTAGTTTCTTTCGCTGCTGTTGAGGTAAGCAAAGAGGAGAGAAAGCCAGATTATCCTATCGCGACACAAATATTTCGCCTGCCTACAATATATACACTTTCTCATATACTCGTAATTCCTATGATTTCTCAGCCTATTTAAATTTGATGATTTGAAAATATTATTCACTTAATCCAATCATACTCTCCTTGATCTTTCTGTACCTCGCTTTCCATTCAAATTGGCACTGTTTATTTGATCTTTAAGACTTTCTTCATGCATTCGTTTTACATGCCCAAACCATCTCAAAGTGCTCTTCTTCATCTTACTAAATCCATCAGTATTAAGTTTCCATTCATCCTTAACCACTTAATTTCGTTTTCTCTCATACACTGCCATCTCTTGTATTCTTCTAAGTGGACGCATTCCCCCACCATTTCAAAAAAATTTCAAGTCTATCTTTCACTTCTATACATCAAAGCTGATCCTTACTGTTGTAGAATACTCTTGTAGACTATCATCTTAGCAGATTTTTATACTGCCTGGTTCGAGTATATATGTTTTAGTACTCTATTGACTTTGTTTCCTGTCGCTATACGCCATTCAATATCTCTAGTTACTTCTCCATCATATCAGAAAATAATACTTTATTTCCTGACTTAGTGATAAGTCACTTGATACAGTCCATCCAATGTAACAGAGTTTTGATCAGAAATTTCAAGCTCTGCTTTTGTTGGTAATATGGTGTTGACCTTTCTGTAACTCTACTCGTATATTTAATAAAATGAAAGCGTTTTTGGAGCTGTGACGGCCACAAATTGCAAGTAAATTTTAAATTTCGTAGGATTTATTTGGTCATCGCTTCTTTTGCGTCGTGACCTCAATACTCAGCAACGTGATCGACACTGAAATTGGTTTTAATTGCGCATATTCTTCTCGGGTCCTTTCAGAATTCTGCTGTCAGAAGAGTTTATGGCAAAGGCAGACCCATGGTACTATCATCTGGTCGCTTCATCACATAAGTATTCTACGTTTACTCCAGCGATCCTACACATTGCCAGTATATATAAGTCTGCTTATGCTTTCCGTGCACTAAATGTGAAGAATAACAGAAGAATAAAACGAGTAAAAAATCTCTCCGAGATGTTTTCTAAATTAGAGGCATTTGTTCGTCATTCCGTCCGTGAAAGAGAGGGTGACCGCTACGTGATAGATGTTTTTAAAACGAGATGTCATATCCGTTAATTTATGCGAAAATTTAGAGATGGGCTAAAATTAACTGGTCATTGATAATCATGTCGTTTAGTCTGTTCGCGTTTCGAAATTATTGTATTTTTTAAATGGTTATTCATCCAAATTTAGAAGTTCCCAGGCAATGAACAAGTTTGAGTTAATATTAATTAAAATACTCGTATGTATTGCATTCTAACAGCACAAACACAGTAGGCTCGCGCTATCGAAATATTGTAATAGCACGTTACATATTAGTACTACTTTGTGTATCGATGCTATCGATTTTCAATTAATAAAGCTCTTATTGTCAAGTGATGCCCACTTCATGGAATCTTATTATTTCTGTTCAAATGGGTGACGTATCGGGGACGTTCAAATGGGTGAAGTACCATGCCCATACTTGCTTTATATTAAGTATACTCAAAATATCAACTCGGTTCGAAATTACTGTTATCTAGTGAGATAATTATTTTGGTTAAAAAAATAATAATGCTTTTAATTAAAGAACCTTTATTGAGGCTCAACAGGCTGAAAAGATTTACGGTTATAACTCTTTTTGTTTGTTTCTTAGAGGTTATGGGGAAAGTGTTTTGACAACATGAGAAAAATATACGCTCTAGATTTCACTCTTGACTAAACGTCTAAGTGATTGATTCAGATGGCTGTCAAACTTTAACCACGCTTTTTTTCTTGCCCAAATTTTAACAGTGATACTTGCCAGCAGTGATATTACTATGAATCATCGCACTATCTCATGACAATTTATTCAACTTTTCAAACTACCCTAATATATATTCAGCGACAATATTTCTCTGTACTATAGCATTGTCAAATAATTTATTAAAAACATTGTAAGACCAAAGAGATTCCATTAAATAAATAAATCAAGAATATATATTATCAAAGCGTTTCATTTTGATTTATCAAGTAATATTTCTACTGCGCGAATCTAAGATTGGGCCTCTTGTAGAAGATCATACGATCGACGTTAAGGAGCAGTTCGTGATTGACGTTAGAAAGGCGACGGGATCCTCGGCTTCGAGGCTCAACATTGACGACGAAGGGTTTTCAATAAAGAGAAAAAAAGGATACCACAATATATTTGTTTAATTAAAAAATATCCCTTCTGTAATATTTTAGAAATGATTCACCTAATATATGGACATATTATTAAATATTTCCGTGAAATAAAAAAATAGCGCTGTAAAACAAAAATACTCATTTTCTCCTCATTTAAATAATTAAAAACTGCGTAAAATGAATGCAGTTAAGAAATGCACAATGTTCATTGAGGACATTAATCACTAGGTTTTGTTTCGAGTCCAGGACGTAATAAATCCTACAAGTTGTGAGAACTTCTCATTATTTTAGACACAGAATCGCTTTTGTGTTAAATCTTGCACTTTAAGTATCTTTTTTCAGACAGCTTTTTAATTTGTTTCCATTTGCAAGCAATTTCTGATATGTAAAAGCAGTAAATTATTTCCGCCCAGAATTCTGCCACCCGGACTGCACTGGGTGTTTCACAAATCAAGTATTTTTCGACGCAAGGTGTCGAGCTCCTTGGTTAGTGCAGCAAGTGTCGCATAGACTGCTTCCTCACCGCAGATACGTATAATCAATTAATAACGTACTATTTAATACCATTTTTTCCATATTGTCCTTGGTTCTTCTGATTGCTGTTCGCGGTTTATTAAGATATTTCCAGATCTTCCAGGTCAGTTCGGAACCAGATGGCAATGCCCTTTCAAACAAAATTCATCTACTGTGGCCGGATGTTTCACTCCACTCTTTTATCTTAGCAATAACATGACGATATCTTAATTTAGTGCAAGATATTGCATTTTAATTTACTTTCTCGTCTGCTTAATAATAGACGTATTGTTATAATATTCAATCTGATTAAAATGAAATATATTTCATTATTGTTGTTTTTGAAAAAAACGAGATATTTCTTCTTTATTTTTTCCTTGTTTACTTCTCTGTATAGTGGTAATATTTTCGATAGGATAATACCAATTATTTGAACAATTCTTCCTTGCTGAGCCATTCTGTAAGGATGTTAACACATCACATTTTTATGAGATTATTTCACACGATCGACAATGCGTCCAAGTGATCTGGTAATCTAAATCACGATGCAATTAATTATCCAGACTGTCAGTTTGTCTCCTAAGTATCGTATAAAACAATAAGATTGCTTTGTGCATCCCGTACACATATCTTCCTTTACGATAAGTGAGAGGCAGTGTCAAGATACATCCACTGTATCACTGAATTGGTTCTAGCATATAATATAGAATGTATCTCCTCACAATGCTTCACTATTTAGCCATAACATTGGTTCTGCGAATTGGTACATAAAATAGAGTACCTCTGGGCATCTATAATTAACCTTTATTTACATTGACTAAAATTTTCCTGGGCCTCGATATAGCTGACTGGTGACCATATTAGAGGTGCCTGGAGTCCTGGACTTGTTCTGTTCATGTCAGCTGCAACACTGTTACATATCTCAAGTAGAGCAACACTTATCACTTATTATAATTTATCTACTAATATTGCTTTTTAACGTCGTGTTATTATTCTGTCGGTTTTATTCATGATGATGTTATTTGTGAAGCATATGAGGAGCCAATTCAAACTGGAACTGTATTTTCTGCGGCTGACCAACAAAGTGCAAGAGTTGACATTCTTAATGTGTATGGTTGCGCTCCCCATGATGCCCCAGTGAGTTTCTGTAGGATGTTATTTCTAGAAATTACTTAATTTTCTTTTTACTGATGCAGTCTTTGAAATACTCGTATTAGGTACGGTCTTAGAGCTGGTGTTGACAAAATTATTGTATTTTATTGGTGGCCCGTTGTTATATTGAAGTTTTAAAAAAAGCCCTTCAGCAAAAACGTTTGAATAGAATATGTTTTAAGTATCGGAAATTTAAAAACTATTAATATTAATCCAAAGTTATGGTGATAGAAAGGTCAGAAAGGAAAATCAAATGAGATGTATAGGTGAGCATTGAAAGATTAGAAAAAGATCAGTTTAAGTTAAGAAATTCTGTTTCTGGGCAGTATCTTCTGAGATGATAGAAGACTTACGAGGGATATCGAACGGCGTGTAGATAGATATACGAAACAAAGTAAATGGTGCACTAAAACATATATACACTTAAATACTCGAGCCAGACAGTATATTCTAAGTTGATGACAGTGTCTTCTAAGTTCTTCAAGGTCCACAACAGTATTTTAGACCATTTAAGTACCAATTTTGATGTATGAAAGTGAAACGGGGACATTGAAAAATATTGAAAGAAGCCTAATAAATGCTGTAGAAATGCACCTCCTGAAAACAAACAGTACATGGAGTGACAATATTTGACATAATACGTAATGAAGATATTGAAGATGAATGTTAACTTAAGAATGATGTATTAAATGAGGAAGAGATATCTGAGATGGTGTGGAGATACAGAACGAACGAATGAAGAAGAACTTACAAAACAAATATGCAGTACAAACGTGAGTATAGTGCTTGGCAAAGAAAGACCAAGGAGAGTATGGTTGGATCCCACTGAAAATATAAAAATGATATTTTGGAAGAAGGCTTTATAAAATCAGAAAAATTCTAGGATTTGTATAAGGTTTATGGGTGTAAAAGAGGCGAAAGATGTGTATCGTGATATGAAAGTCTGACACTGTATCCTGTCTACCTACTCCAACAGATAAACAGCGTGATAGTATGTATGTATGCTTGCCTCTAATATTGGGGGATTGTTGAAATTGTTTAAGGTTCGTTAAAGACGTTAAAACATAGGAGTGTTTGTTTGTATTTTCTCAAAACAAAAATGTATCATATATTTTAACAATTTTATTTAAAAAATATATCATTATTTTTCTTTGTTTAAAATGGTCTCGACGTCAATTCAGGATGTCATTAGCGAATTGTATGGAATAAAGAGGGCGTGCTCATCACTTAAGTAAATTACTTGAAAATACATTTTTGTGCAAATTTTCAAAATGCATAATGATTTACATTTGGATATGAAATAGTTCCTGAGAGGAAATGCACTGTGTAATTTAGAATGCCAAGTGCTCATCTGTTGGCACTGCTTACGACATCCGGCCATAGGGATTACTCACATAACATATTTCCAATGCATTTTAATATTGACACAAAAATCCTCCAGAGGGTTCCAATTAAAAAGAAAACAGGGTTTCTTTACGTTATGAAGTTCCCGTTTTAGGAATCGTCCTATTTTAGAGTTTAACGAGTTTTTATAATAGTACTTGAAGAGCGCTTTGATTTTGAAATTCAATTTTTTTGGCGTCTAAAAAATGTATGATTTGTATATTGTGCATGTGTGTGTATGCGTAGAAGTAGAAAAAATGAGTGTCGCAAAAAGGAAATGGCGTATGGTATGATTATTCATTAATTTACGTGTCCGAACCATTAAACTATAACATACTATGCGTTTTCATTAGGAGACAACAAATATCGCATATCATTCACATAGATCAGGACTTTTTCAGATTATGTAGACGCGTAATTTTTCAATTTAGCAAGTATTGCAAGTCCTGTATAACCCCACAATCACGTTTAATGCTACTTTCGTTCAACAACCCTCATCTCTACATGTTCACCTTACATCTAATCACCCCCTACTTCAAGGCTATTGGGTGAACTCCGCATTTGCACTTGACATTTGTTATGTTAGTCTTTGTCCAACATAAAAAATGCAAAGTGCAAATGAACAGTCAAAAACCAGGAAATGAACAGTCTCCTAAAGATCCTACTATTTGCAGACGATATCGTATTAATAAGTGAAAAACACGAAGACCTGCAAAATAGTCTGGAAAGGTGGAGAAGAATCTTGGAGGACAATGGATTGAGACTGAGCAGAAAGAAAACAGAGTATCTGTACCTACCATTCGAGAACACAAATGCTGTCACTCCCGTAATGCAAATGGATGGAGAAACATTACCAAATGGTGACTCCTTTAAGTATCTTGGGTCACTCATCCATAGCGATGGAGGATGTGCAGCAGATGTAACACATAGAATTAGTGTGGGATGGATGAAGTTTAGATCAACGACGGGAGTTCTATGTGATCCGAAAATGCCAGTAAAGTTAAAAGGAAAAGTATACCAAACGATTGTCAGACCCGCACTCCTCTATGACTCCGAATGCTGGACGATGTATAACTCTTACTCTAGGCAACTAGAAACTGCTGAAATGCGCATGCTAAGATGGTCAGCAGGTGTGCCCCTAAGAGACAAAATAAGAAGCTCACGCATTCGTGGAAGCCTGGGTGTTACAGACATCAACAGCAAGATGGAGGAGAGGCGATATAGATGGTATGGGCACGTTGGACGCAGAGCACCCGATCACATTGTGAACCAGGCAATCTCCATGGATCTTCCACCAGAGGAAGGCTAAAGAATTCATGGGTGGTGCAAAAAGATAACCTGATGCAGAGGCACGGTCTGGGGGACGTAGTCCGGGACAGAAAAGCATACAACCTGAGGACGAGGAGAGCTGACCCCAACAGTCTTCGCAGACAATGAGTTGGGATGCAGCCAGGGAGAAGAAGAAGATGTTAGTCTTTGTCCATGCATTTCTTCTACATACTCATACCTTCTCAGAGTGCTCTTCTTCGTCTCACTTAACACATCAACCTTAGTGCACGCATTTTTACCTACTTACTATTGGCCTACTTGGAGAGTCTGATCAAGGCTCTTCAAGTAGGCCAAGGCAATTGATTTCAACTCATCTAACCCCAAAACATCAAAACTAATGGCAATATGTTGTATGTATGTAAAATATTTCAAACATTTTGTTAATCTCATTGTAAATTTATTTAAATGAGTTTCAAATGATACCTCAGTTTATAGCCCTTATTTTATAATAATTTAATGCAATTATCGCATAAGTTTGTCGGGATCCATTACAATGAATTTTTCAGGAAGACATGCCGTGCACAATGTAAAAATTAAACAATGCAATTTCACGGTGGGTTCATTTCCTTCGAAAGGTTTAAAAACTGTTTAAAAATGAGATTATGCTAAAATCGTGATAATGCGAGGTTTTCACAAATTACTTTGCATCGCTTATCTTTTGTCTGATTCAACAAAAATAATTAAAATAATATCAACTTAATTACTTTATTAAGACAAATCTTTTCTCTACAATCTCTGCTAAAATGATGGTTTACACCAGCGTATTAGTAGTGATTTAACAACTCTCAGCAAAAAAATGTCTTCCAGCTTTACACGAGAGAACAGCTGGAGTATGTCACTAACGGTAGGGTAGACCTATAAATAAGATTAGGTTTGCTAAAACTACGGTGATATTTGCTAAAATTATACACGACTACCAAAGAATGACAGAAAAAATCAATTATATAATTAATTCATTGACTCAAACAATTATGATTTTGAAAAGAAAGGATATTTTCCATTTTATAATACCGTGTAGGTTTTCTACTATTTCTTTCGAACAAATTGCATACTTCTGCTGGAAACATTCCATTATTCGCTGTAATAAATGAGAAAATAACTAATCAATACTCCATTAAGTTACTTATAAATGGATACATACATTAAAGATCCAATCATAATAGGAAAAAGAATTAAATACAATATACGTTATTAATATTTAGAACCCTATTTCTATTTAGTCAGGTGGACAGCGTAACAAAATCCAATTCGATAATTGAATTTAACTTATTTTGCCTCATTATGTAGGATGTCCCAATAGCAACTGGAACTTTAAATTGCGCGCCATTTCAAAATTGTCAAACCTTCAACCGATTTTAATGGAATGTTAAAAATGCACTTCGTGAAATTCATCCTGCTTTTAAGTAAGGGAAAGTCTAGTAAAGGAAATTGTAGAACGTTCTCAAGAATACCAACTTCCACTGTATATGGTGTTCGTAGACTATGAAAAAACTTTTGATTCGGTCAAGAAATCCGTTATTATCAAAGACCTACTTAATCAAGGAGTACAGAACCGCTATGTTAGACTCTTAAGCAACATATACAATAATGCGACAGCAACAGTAAACCTTCATCAAAGTACCAATATATTTCCAATAAGTGAAGGAGTCTACCAGAGTAATAATATCTCGCCAAAATTATTTAATGCTATCCTAAAATAAGTGTTCAAGAAGCTCGAATGGGAAACTAAAGGAATCTGTATAAATGGTTCACATCTGAGCCATCTAAAATTTGCAAATGATATAATTATAATCGCAACATGTCCTGAGGAACTACAATGTCAAATACTGGAAGTGGCAGAGGCAAGCAAACTAACGGATTTGAAAATGAATATTGAAAAACAAAATACATGTCGAACCGCTTTGCTAATGTCAAATCCATCAAAGTGGATGGATGGCAGCTTGAACAAGTTCAACAATATATCTAGTTAGGACAAAGCATTTCATTTGAGAATTGCACTCTCAATTAAATAAATAGATGAACCAATCTATCTTGGAATTCCTTTAGACGACTGAATTACATTTTCAAGAGCAATCTCCCAATCTGTTTCAAACGGAATGTATTTATTTAACCAATGTATCTTACCAGTACTAACATAAAGATGCGAAACATGGACGCTTTCTGTGCGAATGAAACAAAAGTTCCTAACAACATGCGAATAAAACACACTAAAAAAATTGTAAACGCAATGAGTGGATACGCGCCCAAACAAAAGTTGACGATGTTATAGAGGTTGCAAAAAGATTGAAGTGGAAGTGGGCTGGGCACGTTGCCTGAGCAACGGGCCATCATTGGATGTATGAAGTAATCCACTGGTACCCAATAAGCAGAACTAGGCCTGTAAGAAGGCCAAAGGCACGCTGGGTGAATAAAATACGAAAGCATGAATCGATAACGTGGCAGCAATGTGGCAGCAATTAAGGATAGGATTTCTTGGAAACAACTTAGAGAGGCGTATATCCTGCAGTGGATGAATGTAGGCTGATGCTGATGATGTGTAATAATAAAATGAACAGTACAAGGAAAAAACTCAAAGAGCTAAAACTCTTAAAACAATTCCATCAGGAACAATGATTACTCATGCTTCCCCGTGAAGTGCCTCAATTATATCAATAAGTTTATTAAGAGCTCAATTCTTAATTTATTCACCGAGATATGGATGACATCAATATAGAAAAAAATCGTTTAACGAGGTCATTCCGTTTGTGATTGGTGACGCTCTTAACACTTTAAGACCCGATCAAAATCATGATAACCTTTCCAGTGCCCGGCTTGTTTTTATGGATTTCTTATTATTGTGAAGGATTTATTAAAATCGCTATAACTAAGTCAATTTTAAGGGAATTTTTATAAGACTTTGTATATTTGTTTCAAATACTTAAGTTATTTAGTTTAGTATGATAATTCTTCTAATATTTTTCTTTATGGAGGGCTACATCACACTTAGCACAACAGGATAAGTGAGACCCAATACGTAACACATGTACTGGGTCTCAATTATTTTGTGCTAAACACACATCTTGCCAGTCCTGCGGGGTTTTTCTTTTTTGTCAATTGATGGAATACATATCTACACATATAGACATGCTCTTTGACGTACTGTTTAGATGATTCGGCAAATTTTTTCTTCTTTTTGGACCTAGAAACTGTAGGTGGTCTCCAGATTCTTATGTCAAAATCTTCAAGATTCCACACTTTACTGCACATTCATGACGTGACCTCAGAATTCATGCATATTTTAATTTTCTAAGATATTTTCTATGTAAGAAATCAGTAGGCTATCGTTGAAATGTTGAATTGTTTACAAAAATATTTTCTAGATGCTAGTAAAATATCCTTTTTTAGATGAGTATAGATCATGTGAAAACCGGGGCTCAACGCAAATATATTTTATTGCGTGTAAACGCGGGATTGGGATACAAAGTGTAAATAGCTCAGTATGTGAATATGGAATCCAAAACAATCTTAATTCATATGTCGAAAAAATAATGTTAGTATGCAGTAAATGCTTGTTTATCAAATTCACCCAATACATTAATGCGATGCAACGGGTTGGTTCAGTTGGAATTATAATAGTTAAGTGGCCAAAGGTTGCAAGGTAGTCCTAAAGCTGTAAACAAGAGCATCTGTTACATTTGGTGCAATAACCGGGATAGCGCACGAGAACAATAAAATTATCCACTATTTATTCAGATTATTCATATCGCATCATATCACATCACGCGATCTGGTTCAACCCCTTGTTAAAAATACAACAAGCACCATTTAAATAATCCGCTTACCGCAAAACATGAACGAGAGTTTTAAAGTAGGAAGACTATTTATAACCAAACTAAGACTATTTATGACAAATGTTAGATTTTTGTTGGCTTAGCTTAGAGAAATGCTATATTGTGTTTACCTTACCTTTAACTTAGTGAAATTATCTATTGTATTTTACCTTGTCTTCAGTGAAATGGTATCTTGTTTTCTAAAATTATCATTTAGCTTAGCGAAATGCTCCATTGTTTTTTTCCTTACCTTTAACTTAGTGAAATTGTCTCTCGTATTTTACCTTGTCTTTAGTAAAATGGTGTTTTGTTTTCTAAAATTACCATTTAGCTTAGCGAAATGCTCCATTCTTTTTTTCCTTACCTTTAACTTAGTGAAATTGTCTCTCGTATTTTACCTTGTCTTTAGTAAAATAGTATTTTGTTTTCTAAAATTACCATTTAGCTTAGCAAAATGCTCCATTGTTTTTTTCCTTACTTTTAACTTAGAGAAATAGTCTCTTGTATTTTACCTTATCTTTAGTAAAATGGTATTTTGTTTTCTAAAATTACCATTTAGCTTAGCGAAATACTCCATTGTTTTTTTCCTTACCTCTAACTTAGTGAAATGAAATGATCTGTTGTTTTTTACCTTATCTTTAACATAGTAAAATGGTATCATGATTTTTAACATTATCTTTTAGATTTGTGAAATAATCACTTAGTTTTTTTTTACATTACCTTTAACTAACTGAAATGTTACTCGTTTATCTTACCTTTCCTTAACTGAAATCATGTCTGTTTTTATAAATAATTTTAAAGTCTAAACTTTCATAGAAATATTTGTATTTATTATTTATATAAAATGGAACAGTGTTTGACAAAACAAAATACAAATATTTGTATTTTGAATTCATTGTGAATTTTAAAATAAATATCTAAAATTTTAGTAATGTGTAATTAAAGTTAATTACTTTAGTTTGCAACTATCCTGGTTTATTTTATTTGTCATCTGTTTTTACGCAAGGTATGAATAATTGGCGGCTTTAATGTCATAAGACAACTCTTAACTAACCGATCACTTCTAAATCGTCAATTTATTAGTCGTGTACTCAAAATAACAAAATCTACTGCATGACTTATGCTTCACTAAATTATTCGGTCCAGGTTTAGATCCCTGTGGTACACCGACATATGGCGTGATATCGGCGAATGAACACCTGTGCAGGTCCCGGTCACTACAATTGCGCTGCAGATAATCTCTGCTCACTTAGGGGGTGAAAATAATTAAAACAGGGGTGAAATGCTTGTAAGGGTAACTTAAGGATCATAATTTGTTTATTTTTTAACTCTCTAATAATACTCGTATCTTAAGGGTAAATAATAAAAAAAACTACGTAAATGATAATATACCTATGTATCGACATATTTATTTATGATATTTATTTCATTTTGTAACGTTTCTAAAGTACTTTCCTTCCTTTTCGTACATCTCTTTTTTCCAGTTTTTTAAGTGGAAATTTTTTTTTGTCATCTTCTGTAAAAAGATCTCACGATAAAAAAAATACTCTCAAGCAAACCATCCGCAAAACTTAGAACAGTGGACAGACACATGACATTTTAATATATTTTTATTTCGTGTTCTACTGCTTGTTTAAAATTTACCAGTTTTATTTACAATAGTTTTTTGTTAAGTTTCAGCAATCGCACAACATATTAACATTTTTTCCCTTTTAATCAATATTAAAATTCTTTCAATATTAGATTTCCACAACATTACTTAGGCGACTTTAATCACTGTTTTTAGGATTTTTTAATGAAATATGTCAACTCCAAATACCTTAAAAAATGTGGAGACACGAACTTTTACAATCGATCCCACAATTAAAACGACAAACATTTTTCTTCACGTCGAAAAATTTATCTTTTCAATAAATCGATTAAAACAAATAAGGTGTAGGATAAATGATAGATTAGTGTAGTAAGGTTAAATAATAAAAGATTGTTATTAAATGTTTATAACTGTATATTTGAAATGAATATAATACGGTCTCGTTTCATCACCTCCAGTAAGCACATTTAGTAAACAATTCTTTAAGAAATTACTTTGTTATTAAACTTCTTATTTCAAAGCCCTCTTTAGGCGAAATATGTCGTGGCGAAGTTTAACAAAATGAATTTATGAAAAATATTTTTTTTATGATATAACAAGGCGTCGTTTACAAATTAGTGTCGAACATTTATTTTCAGCTATGTATAACAACCCTGAAGGGAACAAAACAAGTTCCAGAATTACACAAAAAAAAAATTATGACTTTTGAGGAATATCAGTTTTACATGGTCTCTTCGGTTGCTTGCATCCGTAAGTGAAGAGGTGGCGGAGACTGGACTCGCAGTTGCTATATGACATAACCAGCCCTACTCCCGAGCCTGCTGCTAGTGGCCACACCCTTCTCTTAGTGAACAGTGCCGATACGAGGAGACCAATGGTGAATCCAGAACCTATTTTGAAAAGAAAAACTTTGAATTTTGGTATGTCATGTGGAGATACAAACTAGCAATTGACAATTTATAGAACTTCATTTTTAATCAGGAAAATTCAAGGTTTTGATCATTCTATTTATTTTAATCGTTTACTCAGTGCCTTGCAATGTCCTTGTCAAACTCTTGGCAAAACTAAGCTACGTGGCTAATATATACCCAAAAATGTTAAAATGACTGTTATGGTGATATTGATTTGGAGTTAAATTTATATTAAATTGTATGATATCGTATAGATACTCAAACATATTTTAATGAAATTTTCAATAAATTTAGACACGCATTAAAGGGATTAATTCGCATTGAGATATGTTGTATTGTAAAAATACATGAATTATGAAGAGGCCCAAGTAATCAATTATATTGCCATATAAATACTCAAACCTTATATAAAATTCTTTTGTCTACATTTTGCGACCCCAAATCAATGAACACAGTGATGTTTACCTCCTCTACCAAGATGTGCGTCGTACAAAGTTTTCTTTATTTTTTTAAATTTATATTTTTAACCCCGGGACATTTTCAAACTTGAGGGCACTGGACTAAGCTCCTTTAACTCTATAGTAAATCCGGCATTGCGTAAAATTAACAGAAATATATTAAAAGCCGAAGATAAGCGCATTTTTTTCTTTTGCAAAAATCTGATGATTATCCTGCATGTATATTTTCATTCCCGATATACCATACTCCTATCACTAATCTAATAATATTCTTTCAAGGATTTGCTTCACATATTTTTTTGTTTCGATTTACCTTAATTTTTAGTCGATACTTTTCTCCGTCTTGTTCGTTTTGATAATTGGCAACTTGAATCCATACTTGACCGGACTCATATTGGAAGTTGCTCACGAATTAATTGTCTTTGAGTTGACAATGAGCTGACCGAAACAAGCGCATGTGACTACTGAGATTGCCTACATTTTTCTAACGCTAATTTCAGTCGATTATAAGGTTGCACGCCTCCAATTTCTGTGATACATTGATCATTGTTAAGTTCGCGATATGGCGACAGTAAATGAGACAAAACTCGAAGAGTTATGATAGCAAAAAAAAGTAACTATGAGTGATAATTCATTAATTTAACAAAACTTTTGAAGACGAACAATATGGCTAACTCAATCACCGAATGAAAACTACACCATCATCACTATCACACCATGAAAACAGTCCTCAATTTCATTCAATTCTGGCATGGATATTTCGCTTCTGCCAAGGCGCATTGCTTTTTCTGAGACAGTTTACTTACAGTCGCGATATTTACATTCAACACACACAAGTAGCTGCGCACCAGCTCGTGACATTTGACGACTTGAAGAAATAAAATAAATGTACAAAATTATTGAAAATATGTATCTGAACAAAAAAAAACGTACCAATTTTCATTGCTGCATCTATGAAACATGTCGTAAAATATGTGTCAACGTCTTTTTCGTTCATTTTTTTTTAATTTACTTTGAACCACAATAATTTTTTTTAATAAACAAATAACTCGAGATTTTGATAATTTATTCCAATTGTCCTAAAATGTTATGAAAAGGAATATTTTTTTTTTCTGCGTCAAAATAATGACAAATTAGCGGAGTTTTGACATTTTAACGCGCATCATTTATTTTTACAACCAAAAATTCATATTTCAATATTTTTCACAAAAAAAGAATGGAAATTAAATATTTCAAATACGGTACTACCAATCTTAGAAATGAAATAATTGTCTTGTTTATATGTAGCTTGCGAAGAATATAAAATATGATAAAAAATAACAGAAGAAATGATTAATGTTTGTTGGAGACGGATCCGTCTACGATCCGTCCGTTATGTCGTCCGTCGTCGTCCGTCGTCCGTCGTCGTCGTCCGATATGTATATTATTATAAAACGCAATAATTAAACGCATTTTTAAATCAAAGTTTATATAGCTTGAGCGGTTTTTGGGGTAATTTTGAAGCTGGGGTAAAATTTCTTGCGTGGTTTTGGTTGTAATTTGGAAGCTGGAGTAAAATAAGTTGGTTATTCGCTGGTTGATTCTTTTTACTTCCGCAAAATACTTATCATAAGGCATGTAACATGTGTTGTGGTAGAGTATTTCAAAATCAAAATGTGACTTTTTATTTCTATAAGATGTTGGTTTTTTTAATTCTCATTGTATATTTATTACACGATAGGTCTAATTATTTCTAATATTATCAAAGGGTATTAAATAATCAAGATGTGATGTATATTCACTAGGTCAGTTTATTACTTATTACTTACACGATACATCAAAATACTACTAGGCCAGTTTATTACTTACTCGTTACTTATTTCTTACACGATACATCAAAATACTTTACAATATATGGTAATATTATTGTAGGGTATCAAATAATCAAAATGTGATGTTTTAATTGTATATTCAGTAGGTCAGTTTATTACTTACTCGTTACATATTTCTTACACGATACATCAAAATACTTACAATATAATATTGTTGTAGGGTATCAAATAATCAAAATGTGATGTTTTAATTGTATATTCAGTTGGTCAGTTATTACTTACTCGTTACGTATTTCTTACACGATACATCAAAATACTTACAATATAATATTGTTGTAGGGTATCAAATAATAAAAATGTGATGTTTTAATTGTATATTCAGTAGGTCAGTTTATTACTTACTCGTTACATATTTCTTACACGATACATCAAAATACTTACAATATAATATTGTTGTAGGGTATCAAATAATCAAAATGTGATTTTTTAATTGTATATTCAGTTGGTCAGTTATTACTTACTCGTTACGTATTTCTTACACGATACATCAAAATACTTACAATATAATATTGTTGTAGGGTATCAAATAATAAAAATGTGATGTTTTAATTGTGTATTCACTAGGTCAGTTTATTACTTACTCGTTACATATTTCTTACACGATACATCAAAATACTTACAATATAATATTGTTGTAGGGTATCAAATAATCAAAATGTGATGTTTTAATTGTATATTCAGTTGGTCAGTTATTACTTACTCATTACGTATTTCTTACACGATACATCAAAATACTTACAATATAATATTGTTGTAGGGTATCAAATAATCAAAATGAGATGTTTTAATTGTGTATTCACTAGGTCAGTTTATTACTTACTCGTTACATATTTCTTACACGATACATCAAAATACTTACAATATAATATTGTTGTAGGGTCTCAAATAATCAAAATGTGATGTTTTAATTGTATATTCACTAGGTCAGTTTATTACTTACTCGTTACATATTTCTTACACGATACATTAAAATACTTACAATATAATATTGTTGTAACTTTTGGTTTGATCTATCAAGACTGTGTAGCTGAAGTACAACATTTTATCCAAAATAAACCGATAGACCCACCATCTTCATACACAGGACGTACTGCATATCCATAAAGGTGCATGGCCATGAATCTGGAAAATAAATTTTAACCATATTATTTCTCAAATATTGTACATTGTATTCTATTTAAAAAATACAGTTTGTAAATAAGTATTCTGAATGTCGTCGTCGATAAAGAATATTTTAGAATAGTTTATTATTTATCATATTTCAAATTGTTTGTACATGTTCCCGTTGCTTGAAAAAATCTTTGGCATTGAAATATTTGTATTTCATCTCTTGAATCTTAGAAAAACCGTTTGTTTCACTTTGTGGTGTCATGTTTACTATATTTTTTTAATAAAATAAATAAAACACTTTTTTTTTATTCACCACTTTTTTTATTTGAGTTAACTACCGATTTCAAAGACCTCCATCTTCCTCGTCAGGTGAAAATCATTCCTTGACGAGGTAAACGGGGGTCATTGAAATCGGCAGTGAACTGAAATAAAACAGTGATGAATACAAAATAAAAAAAATGTGTTTTATTTATTTTATTAAAAAACATAATTTGTATTTTAACCTTATTGAAGCACAAGCTTCTTTAGAATGCAATTTCTTGAAAGCTTTCATTTCAATTCTAACATTTTTTCTGATATTTATTTACAATATTTTTTTTTCAGGATGAAAACTCAAGAGAAGAGTGCAATGCCTTCAACTGGATGTCAATATGGCGTGTGCTTTTTCGCACTATCTTCTATGTGGCTCCAAAACTGTTTACCCCCTTATCTCGTGGGAAGTCCTTTTCCTTGGAGAATTTCGAAAGACCTTCAAAACCTAAGGTCTCTGTGATAAGCAAATCTCTTGGTAACAGCCGTAACTCTATATTTGCATTGATGGATTCACAATCTTCGTCATCTTCCAGCTTTGATGAAGAAAACACACCAGACTCCCTTGAATGCCCTTCCACGTATTCTAGCTTTGAAAGAGATATTAACAACCTATCGAATATATCGGTTGGATCAAGACAACGTAGCGATACAAGATTGATAAGAAACAGAAGTCAAAGTATGACAGAAAAATCCAGAGGACAAACTCGAAAACTAGGAATATCAACACCTGTCTATGGATCTCAAAATAATATCTCAATCGAAGATAACAACGAAATAATAAGACGATCTCAATCTCTAAGTTCCGCTCGAAACAGGTACATTGATTCACATGATACCGAAGAAATAGACCTTGATTTACATATTTCAACTCCATATAGTGAACAATGGGATGAAAAACATTACAACCCTTCAAAAAAATTCAATTGCCCTATTATAAATGAACCATTAGATGTCAAAATGGTCAAACAGGGTGTGAACAAGTTCCAAAGAAAAGATTCCATTAGATCTGCTAACAAATCTACCTGTAGGTTGACTATACCCACAAGATCTGGAAATGGGTCTTCAGACGACGATGATGTGACCCCAGAAGTTAAATATGTTGGTATGATCGTTAACCACCACATGTTCAAAAATAAGGGTGCTATAGAGAAGATCGACAATGCCAATAACGACCGATGATATGACTTTATTGTTTGCATCTTAAATACAATAGATATAAATAATAGTGTATTTTGGTCACCGTTAATTGACCCAAGTACTTTCCAGTTATTATATTTATTGCTCAATTGTGTACATACAAGTTCTGGATTTCAAACTTGGAAGTAGGATATTATGAAAATAATTCAAGTCATAGTTAGTTCATAACTAAAATTGCATAAAAATAGGTATAAGATATTCAAATTGATGGATTTATTTATATAAGTATTAATCTCAGTTTAAGCAAGTTAAGGGTGTGGCGTGGTAATTCGTTTACCACAGACAGCGATATTAAAAATTAACTTGAGGCGTTATATAAAGATTTTTTTTAAAAACTATATTTACTTTGTTTTTCTTTACTTAAAAAAATGTTAAATATGAACTTTAAATTAAAATATATTAAAAGTTCATTTCATATTTTTGTCAACTGCCTAGTTTTAAGATAATTTTTTTTCTATAGTTTTACACTTAAAATAGTGGGATAAAAATTAAAATAACTATTCTGTAATTTAGTTACTTTAAGAATGGATTTTTATCAGTAGGTGGAGAAGATGGAATATATCAACCCTATTTATGTAGTAGGAATAATTTATTAATTTCCATCTCAATACCAATTAAAGAGTTATCAATAACTACATGTTTTTAACAATAAATATGTTTTATTTGTTCTTTATAATCTGCTTCAAGAGTTTACAAATTGTGTATTCTTATAATTACTATGTATTCAAATTAAAATATTTTTAGTGATTCATAAAAATATATCTATTAAATAAATATTGAAGTTAACTATTATATAAAACTTGTTATTTGTTTTTAATGACATAATTTGTTCAAAACAAGGTCCTATAAAATCTCAAGTCAATTAAGATTTTCTAAAAGTTATTCTAAAATATAATGACTTTTATTTTTACATATATTTACTAAGGTTTGGTTAGGTTAGGTTCACTAGTATTATTTTTGTTCACAAGTAATATTCTACTTTGGATTGAGGTATTCTATTCATAAATTGAATAAACAAGTATTTTTATGTAATTCGTAAAGTTCCGTTTATTACGTCGTTCTGGACGTTATCGATTTATCAAGAAAGATGTAATTTTATGCGAAAATATTCTCAAATTCACAGAGTACTAGATATGACGTGTCAATTCAAAGTGAGTAGTCTCATTGTTCAATTTGACAGTTTACCAAAAAATTAAATATGTTGTAATTATTTTGATTACACATAAAACAAAATAAATATCATAAAATTAAAATGCTTACCTCATAAAGTTACTATAAGAATAAGTGTCACAGATAAGATGTTTTTTTTTTTATTTCAAGTAAATTGTAAAAACTCTCAAAAACAAAGATATATTATGTATAATAAACTATCAGAGCAATTCGATAATAAATTAGCACAACGAGATAATGTACGAGTTCTATTATAAGAAACGCAAACGAAAATATCTCGCAATTAAATGAACTCGACATTTTAAAGTTTATTTAAATATTTTCGCTCAACGAAAAAGAAGTCAGGCCTTTTCAAACAAGTCTCGTCGACTGATATCGTTTTAATTATTTGCTCGAAGAATGTTATCTTATCTGTATGCAATAAGAATAACCAAAGCCTTCTAGATTTGGTCATTACGACGAATCCCTCAGAAGTTTGCACTCATGGGCAAATGGGTGCATATATATCTCGCATATATAGTATATCTCGCTGATCTCCCATGCTCCGAAACTCTCAAATGAGAGAAACTTCCTGAGAAGCTTTGGACGCATTAATAAGGACGCCTTATTTTCCGATGCAAGCGAATTTGACTGGGCGGCTATCGAACGATTGGATACTATAGATAGTACAATTAACCTATTCAACACGTTTTTGCTAGAGCTCTACGACAAACATGCTCCACTTAAACTTACTTACTTAAAACATAGACCTGCCCCATGGCTGACTGATGACATTAAAAAAAACACGGAAAGACGTGACAGAGCGAAGAAAAACTTCAAGTCTAATCCCAATGATCAACATATGGGAGATTTTTCAACGACTTCGCAATAAATGTACACAACTATGTAGTAATGCAAAAAGAAAACACTTTTGTCACCCTTCAAAACTGTCAGCCTGCAAAAAGGTGGGAAATCCTCAACTCGGGTGTTAAATTGTCGGAAAACTCAGGTAATTTCACATAAGACGTTAATCTTATAATACATTTTGCAACACCATCACTCAGTTTAGACACTAACACAAAGGAAAACACTCGCCGAAAAATTCTTGTAATGCCTCGACCCAATGTTCCTGAGCTCCACTTTTCGGAGGTTGATATAAATGAGGTTCGTCGTATTTTTTTTACTATATCCTCAAAAGCGATGGGGGACGACAATATTTCGATTGTTTCATCTCCTTGATTGCCGATGCTATTCTTCCTATCATAACACATAATTCATTTTTCTTTGTCTACTAGCAGCTTTCCTAGCATGTGGAAGAAGGTTCTAATTATTCCGATCCCGAAAATTGGCTCACCACGTCATATAAAGATTTTAGGCCCATATCTATTCTGCCCACATTATCTAAAATTATTGAAAAATAATATTATATACAAATGACTCCCACCTTAATCAATTTGAATCGTTTTACCCGTTGCATTCAGGATTTCGTCCGGGGCATAGTACCACAACCGCGCACTGGTCCAGATTAAGGATGATAATATAATATATGAGACGTGGAATGAACTTTAAGCATATGGCAAAATTATGTTTATTGGATTTTAGCATTGCATTCAATACTTTAGACTTTGATCTGCTTATGGCTCGAATGCGTTCATTACGATTCTCTGAATCGGTCATTGTCTGGTTTTCGAGCTATTTAAAAGGAAGACAACAATATTGTAAATACCAAGAGCGTATATCTGAATGGACTGATCTCTCTGCAAGCGTTCCCCAAGGTGGAATTCTCTCTCCACTCCTTTTTTTCTATATTCATCAACCCAATGACGTCATCTCTTAAGTGTTCTTATCATCTGTATGCGGATGACCTGCAGATATACGAGTGTATGTATTCATTTTGATTCAAATTTCTTTCACACTCTTTAAAGGATTTAAATGCGGACCTTCAATCGATCTCGGAGTGGACTGGGGAGCATAGCTTACTCATTAATCCTACGAAGTCTCAAGCGATCCTCATGGCAGCCCTCAGCTTCTCGGTATGTTAAATTCAACGCTGACTTACTTCCTCTATTATTACTTGATGGCTCTATCACACCATTACATTAAACTGTTAAAAACCTAGGAGTGCTAATAAATAGCACTCTCTCGTGGCGACATCAAATAAATGAGGTAAGCCGAAGGATCTTCTTCAGCCTTCATTCCCGTAAAGTGTTGCAAAGATTCCTGTCTACTAAAACCTAAATTTTACTCGTGCAATCTCTGCTCTTACCGATTCTGGACTATGCAGACGTCTATTACTTGGATGTTACAGAGGAACACCTGGACAAATTACAGCATCTTCAAAATGTTTTTCTAAGATTTATTTTCGACCTACTAAAGTACGATGATACAACTTCATACCAGAAGGCATTGAACTGGTTGAATATTAATAGACGCCAAATTCACACACTGTCTCGATTGTATAATATCCTTAGCTGACCCGCCACCCTCTCTTATCTCGCCGAAAATTTTCATCGTCTTTCCAATCATGGACTTACGCTACGCTCAAACAGAAATTGTCTATTGGCCTTTCCGGTTCACCGCTCTTCTTTTTTACGCCTTTACTGTCCATGCAGTGAGACTTTGGAATCAGTTACAAACCAATATAAGACTCGCTACGTCCTTGGCATGCTTTAAGAAGCGACTGAAAAAACTCTTAATTTATAGTCAGTTAGATAACGTGTTTCATTCTTGATTTTTTTTTTCTTATCCTTTCCTCTCCACCATCCCTCCCTTTTCTTTTGATTGATGATATCTCACTTTATATGAGAAGGAATGTTCGGGTGATTGTCCGTCTTTGTGGGGCTTGTGGGCATATCCTCACGCATGTGTTTATGGATTTCGTGGGGATGGATAGTCATTTGAATGATTTATGCGACCATGTAACTTTCTTCATTTACTTTTGTCTGGTTGGTTGGAAGAGATCGCCGCTAGGCAATAATCCCGCTAGATTTTATTTGCAAAAGGATTTAACAAATAAACGAATAAGGTTTCATAACTTAACTCCGTCTCTTTACCAGTGCCGTGATAATTTTTTCAAGGAGAAAACAGGAAAGGTCGAGATTCGCCGTTAGCTTCTTGGGGGAAGGGCAGTTTTTTTGGTAATAGAGACAAATATGCAAATGATGAAACAAGCCGCTATCAAGAGGAAAGTTTATAATATGTGTCAAAGGAGTCAAAATAATCGGAAGAATATTTTTTAGAAGTAGTCTTATCAAGTGGATTTAGTTTTTAAAATATTTTACTGTATATTATTTTTATTTTATCTTAGGTGCATAGCCGCACGGTTACGTACTAGGCTTCCGTGCAGAAGGTCGTCGGATCAAATCCCACGTTGTGCTACTCCCCTCGAATGACACAGACGTTTTTTCCACCTAGTATTTGAGGGTATAATGATATCTTTGACTTCAGATCTATTCTTTCAAATGAAGAGAAAAAGAAAACGTGTCGGGGTGTATCGATTATCTCACTTAGGTGTGCCATCGAATCCAATACAGCGGTTTGGCCAGTAAATTTTCTGGTGTGCAACGGGTCACTAAAAAAAACAAGCTCCAAGAGCATTGACGTCGGAATGGTGAGGGGATCCTCGACTACGAGGCCCATCAACGACGACTTTTTATAGTTTCCAAAATGCTCTCAACATCCTCTCACTGACAGCAGAGAAATAAAAGGGAGGCACATTTGGCTGGCGCATGATTCTGATATTTTTATGATTTCTATTTTAAAGCTATTGGGGATCGATGTTGACGGTGTAGCGAAATAGGAATTCAATAAAGGTTGAATTCTACATAGGTCAATGGACCATCGTATTTTCCATTTCATTATGCGTTTAAACCAAAGTGCATTTAATGTGTTGGTAAAAACAACGCGATTTATTAGGTGTTAACATAAGTTGTGTCCGTTTTTTTTTTTCAAATTTAACAATGAGTATCAAAAGTAAAACAACGTTCGACAGTTGATTTTTGTTGTTTTCACTCAAAACATGTGGAACCCAAGCGCCGAACTTCTGATCTTTTCCCATTGATTTAAGATGGCGGTATACAGTCATGTGACTACAATTTATCTGATCAGCCAATTCTACGGTGGTTTGAAGGGGATCTTCATGAATAATATGGTTTAAGCGATCCTTATCAAAATCCACTGGTCGTCTGGAAAGCTCCATGACTTTCAGGTCGAAATGATCGGCTTTGTAACGCAATTTTTTTTATTCATAGCATCTTCGCCGTACACTTCGCAAATGCCGCAAGCAGCTTTGACAGCTTTATTCCCTCGATTGAACGCGAACAGAAGGAGGTGTCGAAAATGCTTACTTTCGTCTACTTGACATTCCATTTTGAAGGCTTGTAATCAAATAAAATAATATACGTAACGTAAAAGCAAACATAATATCTTGTAGAGCAGAAAATTATCTTTCGAATGACGTACCTTAACCTTTACCTATTTTGTTTTACTTTTGGTACTTATTTTTAAATTTGAAAAAGACGGACACAACTTATGTTAACACCCAATACTTTCATTTCAATAAGTCTCATTTTAAATAACTTGATAAATTCAAATAAATAAACCATTATGTTACGATCGTCCAAACTGCGAAACGCGAGAAAAATTGCATGAGATTTATAAATCTTACAAACTAATAGAAGAAAGTTCATTTTATATATATGCTCAAATAAAATGCAAAAGCATTTTATGATTTCCTTTGATAAAATGGCTAAAATTATTTATTATTTAGAATTGAAGTGGACAGGATTAAGCAAGAATTTCGTCATTTCCGTTGTAACCTTTGGACGTTGCCAATTAATCAATTTTAGGGTGAGCAGAATTTATTTAGAAAAATCATAATTGCTTCGTATTTTTAAGCTAACTTCATTTCAAACTTACTGAATGTATATTATAATATTTAACAATATATTATTTATAGTTAAGGCATTAACACTGTGGAGGTTTAAAGACATTGTAATTTGTTTTATCAAACACTGTTTATTCCACTTTTTTGTAACGGTATAACCCTACCGGTTTCAAGGCTTTCACCTCATCTTTAGAAGAGCACAAACAAGATCTTGTTTGTTGTTAGTGATTGATAAAACAAATTATAATGCATTTAACAGTGTTTGATAACACAAATTATAATGCATTTAACAATAAATTACTTCGTTATTGCATTTATCCCCGCTATACGTGTTTCTACCTTCTATCCCAAGGTTCTCTTCCCGGTTGGTTATGAGAGCAGTGCTTATCTTAGATTAGGTTAGGTTGTATTGGGGCAAATTAGCTAAGGTTGTATTGGGGTAAATTTGTGAGCTGTCACAGGACTCATCCTAGAATTTCCGAGAACTATACAATAAACTATTCAATTGGCCCATACATACTTTCACAGTTTCCTTTCTCGCGATTCCCACTCACATTTCACATTTTCAACCTTTCATTTCCATATTTCTTAAAAACCACTTCAATGTGCTCTTCTACTTACTGCTTGCGTCCATCCCTAGTTCATGTCATTCTTCTTCACTTAATTTTATATTTTATAATACAGTATCACCACAAATATTCTACTCAGTTCAATCATTCTTCTCGCTTCAAGCATTTTTAAATCTTCTTAAGGCATGTTGATGTTGTCTTTTCTAAAATTTACGAAATACGCATATTCTTTAATGGATTTTGTATTCACTTAACTCCATATTGTACCTATATAAAGCAATGTCTCCACACACATTGTTCTCGGTTCAAGCATTTTTAAACCTTCTTAAGGCATTTTGATGTTGCCTTTTCTAAAATTTACGAAACATGCATATTCTTTAATGGATTTTGTATTCACTTAACTCCATTGTAATTTATTTTTAACAAACACTTTTTATTCCACTTTTTTGTGACGGTATAACCCTACCGGTTTCAAGGCTTTCACTTCATCTTCAGGGGAGCGCAAACAAGACTAAATGCTGTTCGAACTGGTACCGATATAGACACTTCAACGGTTGGAGGCTGGGGGGTGAGGAAGGCTAGGGATAATTTCGGCCAAGAGCGGGGAGATTTTGGGGAAATAACTGTTCAACAGATGCTCCGATCGGTATACTGACTTAGAAATTTCTAGGGCCTCTAATCTGTCCAATTTATTTCCGTTGCCGCTAATATGTAAGAATTTGGCATCATCGATAGAAAAAGTATGATTCTCACGGTGACAATGATTAGCCATTTCAGAATAAATTAGAGGATTTGTTGAGGCAGATTGGTGTTCACGAAATCTCTTTTCAAAAGATCTTCCTGTCTTTCCTATATAGAAATTATCACAGTCAGCACATAAAAGTTTATACACACCACTGTTGCTAAGTATTCCATTTTTGCCTTTCCCATTAAATAAGAGTTTCCGGAGATTAAAGTTAGTGTAAAAAGCTGGCTTTATGTGACTTGGAATATTTTTGGTTATTTCATTTGATATATTTTTTATAAATAGGACTTTGCTCCATTTATAGGTATGCTTATAGGTGTCGTTAAATATATAATCTTTTATAAGTTTCTTTTTTGTTTTGTTTTTTAAAAGTGAATCAATGAGGCTTCCAGGATAGCCATTATTTGTAGCAATTTTTTTGATGGTTATTAATTCCTTTTTAAAATTGTCGTCGGTTAATGGGACACTGAGCAATCTATGAAGCATACAGTTAAAGGCGGCGAATTTATGATTATTAGGATGGTTAGAAGTTGCTGGAATTATAGAGTCTGAATAAGTATTTTTCCTATATATATCAAAGTCAAATGTGCCATTTTTCCGAGATTGTGTTAGGTCCAAGAAATTTAATTTTCCGTCCTGTTCTGTTTCTAGTGTAAATTTTATAAAACTTTCTATAGAATTTAAATATTTAAGAAATTGGTGTAATTGTCTATCGGTACCCGTCCAAACACAAAGAATGTCATCTGCATACCTAAACCAGCACAAAACATTTTTGGTTAACTTAAACTTACTCCTAAAAATATATTTTTCAAAATAGTTCATAAATATTTCACTGAGAAGGGGAGACAACGGTGAGCCAATAGCTAAACCATTTATTTGTTTATACATTTTATTGTTGAAGTTAAAATAATTTTGTTTGATGCATAAGTCCATCCATCAGTGAAATCAATTCCGAATTTTTAAGAAGGTCCTTACTTTTGTCATTTATGATATTTTTTATATTGTACCTATATAAAGCAATGTCTCCACAAACATTCTTCTCGGTTCAAGCATTTTTAAATCTTCTTAAAGCATTTTGATGTTGTCTTTTCTAAAATTTACGAAATACGCATATTCTTTAATGGATTTTGTATTCACTTAACTCCATATTGTACCTATATAAAGCAATGTCACCACAAATATTCTTCTCAGTTCAAGCATTTTTACAACATCTTAAAATATTTTGATGTTGTCTTTTCAACATTTTGATGTTTTCTAATTTACAAAATATTCTTTAATTTATTTAATATTTTTCAAGCATTCAAGTGTTCCTCGCCGAATATTAAACGAATGCTTACCACATGAACATGTTTGTACATAATAACAAATTGTATATTACACAATAACAGGTCTGAGTCCTTTGTTACAACTTGTTAATGTTTTAAAAGAGGATAAATAATTAATTCTGATAAAACAATGTTTTTATGTCATTAATGCATTAAATCTTTTCACAAAAACAAAACTGCGAGTATACAAAGCTTTTATTTTTTTCGTTGTTGTTGACAGTTGACCTGAGGGGCATATGTGGGTTTACTTTTTATTTTGTTTTCTGCCATATATGTATTTTTTTATAGTCTAGGTGTACAGGTGTGTGGGCTGAAAGCCCCCCCCCCACCCCTCACCCCCCGATGTTCTTGCGGTCGGACTCGCCCTACATTGGTGGGGTATATCTCGGTCGGGGGAATATTTGTGGGATGAGCCCGGACGGCAATGTCACACATAACATCCATGTCAATAGGCCCACTCACTCTCGCATGTCTTGGATTATCATCGCTTGTCGTAATTTCATACCCTTTTCTTCATACTTTATATTTGTGTTGTTGTTGCTTCATTTTTGTCCTTCACTTCACTCATTCCTCCTGCATTCGAATTTCCAAGATCTTTCTTTAATTACTTCCAGAAGATTTTCATATTTAGTCATAGGTTCACAATAAGATTTTTTCCATCGTCTTCCATTGTTTTGCGTTTCAAGTATTTTTCATATTAGAGGCAACTACTTTAAATACCCGATCAAGATATTTTGGGATTCAACATAATACTGCGAGCTCTGTAGCATAATAAATTTTTGAACCCAGGAATTATGGGGTCACGTTGGTACACATTTTTTTGTTCTGGTTTAGTTTTCACTTAAGGCCATTTAATAGTTGGTTGGCCACTTTACAATAATTCCGTCAGGTTGTACAGTGTGCAACGAAAGTTATATACTCGTATATTAATGACGCGAACAAGTCTTAGTCGGAGTAGTGGTAGAGGACGTCCGAGAAAGTATGGTTGAACTAAGGAATGAAATGTGTCATAAATGAGAGTCGTGGTAGAGGACGACCGAGAAAGTATGGTTGAACCAAATAATGAAATGTGTCATAAATGAGAGTCGTGGTAGAGGACGACCGAGAAAGTATGGTTGAACCAAATAATGAAATGTGTCATAAATGAGAGTCGTGGTAGAGGACGACCGAGAAAGTATGGTTGAACTAAGGAATGAAATGTGTCATAAATGAGAGTCGTGGAAGAGGACGAGCGAGAAAGTATGTTTGAACTAAGGAATTAAATGTGTCGCTAATGAGAGTCGTGGTGGAGGACGACCGAGAAAGTATGGTTGAACTAAGGAATGAAATGTGTCATAAATGAGAGTCGTGGTAGAGGACGACCGAGAAAGTATGGTTGAACCAAATAATGAAATGTGTCATAAATGAGAGTCGTGGTAGAGGACGACCGAGAAAGTATGGTTGAACTAAGGAATGAAATGTGTCATAAATGAGAGTCGTGGTAGAGGACGACCGAGAAAGTATGGTTGAACCAAATAATGAAATGTGTCATAAATGAGAGTCGTGGTAGAGGACGACCGAGAAAGTATGGTTGAACCAAATAATGAAATGTGTCATAAATGAGAGTCGTGGTAGAGGACGACCGAGAAAGTATGGTTGAACTAAGGAATGAAATGTATCATAAATGATAGTCGTGGTAGAGGACGACCGAGAAAATCATGATAAGATCAAGTGAATGAAATTTGTCATGAATGGGATTCGTCGTAGAAAATGACCGAGAAAAGTATGGTTGGACCAAGTGAATGAAATTTGTCGCAAATGGGAGTCGTGGTAGAGGACGACTGAGAAAAGTGTGGTTGGACCGAATGAATAAATTTTAAGAGAGAAATTTAAAAGATGTATGGATTTGTCAATGATAGGAAGTATCCCATGATAGGAAAGTTCTGTCGTCTCAACCTAGAGGGAAATGGTGTGAAGGAATGTATGCACAAATAAGTTTAATTATAATTCGATTACATTTAAATTAAAACCATATCTTTCTTCATATTTTCTTAAAACCACATCAAAGCAGGTTATCCGATCATTATCACAAATGTAACAAATAAAATTAAAACGCAATAGATCGATAATCACCCAGCTGCATATACCTTACGAGTATTTGCACACTAACTCATTTACGAGTATGTTATATATGCAAAAACAAACCAATACAAAATATGTAATATTGACCGCATCCTGTTATATTGTTTTGTCACAAGGCGCCGAGGAAGTCGACTACCGCGAAGTCTCGTTATACTATAATCGACGCAATTTATGTATGGGACACCTTAAATTTCTGTAACTAGTTGCATAAAGAAAATATTGGAATAAAAGTAAATTGATCATTTATATGTTAAGCAAGTAGAATTTCTGTAACTAGTTGCATAAAGAAAATATAGGAATAAAAGTAAATTGATCATTTATATGTTAAGAAAATAGAATTTCTGTAACTAGTTGCATAAAAAAAATATAGGAATAAAAGTAAAATGATCATTTATATGTTAAGAAAATAGAATTTCTGTAACTAGTTGCATAAAGAAAATATAGGAATAAAAGTAAAATGATCATTTATATGTTAAGAAAATAGAATTTCTGTAACTAGTTGCATAAAGAAAATATAGGAATAAAAGTAAATTGATCATTTATATGTTAAGAAAGTAGAATTTCTGTAACTAGTTGCATAAAGAAAATATAGGAATAAAAGTAAATTGATCATTTATATGTTAAGAAAGTAGAATTTCTGTAACTAGTTGCATAAAGAAAATATAGGAATAAAAGTAAATTGATCATTTATATGTTAAGAAAGTAGAATTTCTGTAACTAGTTGCATAAAGAAAATATAGGAATAAAAGTAAATTGATCATTTATATGCTAAGAAAGTAGAATTTCCTCAAGGACGCTTTCCTCGGAAAAAGAACCCACTATTAATCTATAAACTAATCTAAATATTACGTTTATTGATAGCAATAGAGTATACACAGGTCTGTAAATATGAAACCGGATTTTTTTTATAGAAAATACACATTTATTGTATGAAAATGGTAAAAAATATTTTATTCAAAGTATTGACAATCGCTAGCTACACATTTTTCCCATCTCTCTGGCAATTTGTGGATGGCACGCCAAAAAAACTGTTGCTCTTTTGAGGCAAACCAATCATCGAACCATTTTCGTAAGAAGTGAAGCGCTGCTCAGCAAGTGCGTGTCCCATTGATACAAATAAGTAGTAATCAGATGGAACCAAGTCTGGTGAGTAAGCCGCATGCGAAAGTATTTGCCAACTAAACCCTCAATCGTTTCCTTGACCGGTTTTGCTGTATGCGATGGTGCATTATCATGAAGCAAAATCACTTTGTGTTGCCTCTTTTGATATTCTGGTCGTTTTTCTCGCAATGCTTGGTTCAAATCCATAATTTATTGTCGGTAGCGTTCAGTATTAATGGTTTCGCCAGGTTTTAGCAGCTCATAATAGATAACACCCTTCTGATCCCACCAAACACAGAGCATTGTCTTCCGTCCATAGCGATTTGGCCTTGCAGTCGATGTCGCTGGTTTGCTTGGAGTTACTCATGATCTTTTACGCTTAGGATTCTCGAAATATATCCATTTTTCATCACCAGTCACAATTCGATGGAGAAATTATTTTCTTTTGTACCTGGCGAGCAGCATTTCGCAAATGGTTTTTCGGTGTTCCTGTTGTCTTTCATTCAGTTCATGTGGAATCCATTTTCCCACCTTCTGGATCTTTCCCATGGCTGTCAAACGTATGGAGACGGCTTCTCGTGTCACATTTAATTGGTCCGCGAGTTGTTGTTGCGTTTGAGCGTCATCCTCATCCAAAAATGCTTGCAATTCGGCGTCTTCAAACTTTCTCGGTGGTCTTCCACCTTCTTCGTTTCTCACGTTAAAATCGCCACTTTTGAATTTTTTAAACCACTCGAAGCACTGTGATTTACCAAGAGCATGCTCACCGTAAGCTTCGACAAGCATTCGATGCGATTCTGCAACAGTTTTCTTCAAATGGTAACAGAAAATCAATGCTGTCCACAAATCGTAGTTTTCAGGCACAAAAACAGACATGTTCAACGCTTTGAAAGAGTTGTATAAAACTTGTATTGTTGTGAGTTAAAATTTTTTGACAAATGTAAACAAAAAAAATGGCGCCAATGACAAGGTTTGACAGTCACTACATTGATAACTGGAGTCATCTATGAGCAAATTCCGGTTTCATATTTACATACTGATATATTCGTACATAATTACATACATGTGTATATCTTAGGGTAATGTCATAACACCCCCCCCTCCCTCCAGATACACCGCAACCAATATAGGGTGAGTCGGGCCATGAGGACATCAGATTATTTTTAGCCCACACCCTCGTGTTGTAGTAAGTATGAGGATAGGAAGGTGGTGGCTACGGTTATTAGATTGGGTGTCTTCTCCACATCTCTATTTATTTAGAAAAATTTCTTGCTATGAAAACCGATGGAAGATGATCTACAAAGATACCTTTGCAGATTTTCCGATATGTGATATTGGCTTTAGATGGAGTGAAGCGTTAATATTTTTTAAAAAATGTGATTAAACCTTTAATTTTTTTCTTCTTTAAACGCTTCTTCAAGCTGCACACACCATAAATATCTCAAACATTTAGAGCTAGGCCATTCCACTCCAAGGAGACCAGCAACAGCAAAAGCCTTGTCATTGATATCTAACCTATTAAATCGATTCAGAACAATGCATTTATAATAAATATGAGATTGACCTAAAAATGTTCCTCTCTGAAGCAACATCCTTCAGATACAGATTCGAAAGATACGATGGAGTTATTCCCTTATGGGACTTGAATACAAAACGACAATGTTTGAAATCAATCCTTTCGCAACACTTGACATAATGTTGCGCCATTAGAACTAGAGTAATATGACAATATTTATGACGCATTTTAACAAGGATGCATGAAGCAAAAATCTGATCCACGCGTACTCTTCCACTTAAAAAGGTAACCTAAGTATCCCAAACTTTAAACTCCATTCACAAATTATTTTTTCAGGTCCTTCGCACATTACAGGTTTCCCTTATTCGTACAAGGACCAAACATAACAAGTACTAGGTTAGTCACAAAGTTTTGAAAGCGGAAATGAAAATACATTTTTTTTGGGGGGAAATCACTTTTATTGCTCAGTATAATCTCCCATAAGATCAATACACTTGGTCCAACGATCTTCCAACTTTGTTGCCCCATCACGGAAGTGACTTTCTGGAAGGCCTGCAAAATACTCCTCTACGACGGCTATAACCTCTTCGTTTGATGAAAAATGCTTTCTACGAAGGAATTTTTTGAGGTGTGAGAACAGCCAGAAGTCAGAGGGAGCTAAATCTGGCGAATAGGGTGGATGCTGCAACAATTCGTACCCCAATTCACTGATTTTCGCGATGGTTTTTTGAGCTGTGTGCGCAGGTGCATTGTCTTGATGAAAAATGATCGATCGATGATCTTCCAAAACCATATCCTGTATTTTCGCTATGATTTCTGGTGTTGATGCACTTTTTGGACGTCCTGAGCGTGGATCGTCTTCAACGCTTGTACGGCCACGCTTAAACTCCAAAACCCATCGGTGAACGGTTGGAAATGAAGGAGAAGACTTCTTTAATACTTTTACCATCTTTGTATGGATCTCAGTAGCCGATAAACCTTCCAAAATAAAGAATTTAATCACTGCACGATATTCGGATTTTTCCATTGTTAAAAAATACACTGACACGTCAACTTCAAATGGCTTGTAAACAAAGAATGAATTGACAAATCGAAATGAAATTTTGAGTACGTTCTTATGAAAGATGAAATATTAAAATGGCGTAGAAATTTTGGTTTTTCTACTGCTCCATAGATGTCGCTTTCAAAACTTATTGACTAACCTAGTACTAAAAAAAAACATGTATGAAACTGTTCAACATTTTAAGACATAAAAATTATTATAAAAATGTATATGTTACACTAAAACACTGTGACAAATGTAGCATGTTAGATAATATAATATATATAATTATTTCAAGCACTGCACTAATTTCAAGAGATTTTTCCTGAAGGAGCTGAACTGTATATGAAATACGTCTATATGAGGACACACGGTTAAACAGTGTGATTGCTCTACCTACCGGCATTTCCAAAGGCAGGTTGATTCGACTTATAGGTTAACTAAATCACCCCTGAGCAAACCAAAAAATGTACATCCAATCGAAGAGATCTTCAACTATCTAATGATCTGTAACTAAGCATCCCTAGTAAGAAGACACTTGGATAAAGCCAGGGATAATATCCATACTCTATCATGTAGAGACAACGGAGAAATCTTTTCTCAGCCCTTTCTAGCATACGTAACTGGTGGCGCCCATATTACAGAGCAATATTCCAAATGACTTCTGACCAAATAATTATATAATATCCTGAGAACGTAGGTATCTGTGAATAGTTTGGTGGTACGATTTACAAACCCAAGCATCTTAGTTGCTTTGTTGCAGACTGGTTTGATTTGCAAATCAAATGAAAGGCCACTTTCAAATAAAACACCTAAGTCCTTTGTTTTATCCGTCCTGGACAGTTGTTGACCATTCATAAGATAACGGAAATAAGCAGTTCTTTGTGCTCTTACAAATTAAATAACAAAACATCTTGATACGTTAAGGAAGAGTGTTACGAATGCTCCATTTATACACACTATTGATATCATTCTATATTTTCAGTCTATTTTCAAACCCTTCCTATCCGAATTTTTCCTTACAGTTTATTTATTATATTCAGCAAACTATTGGCTCTGTAACTTCCACACTCCATTCTTGCATCCTAACCTTTATATACCCTATACAGTGCCCTTTATTTATGACTTGTTGGTCTTAGTTTAGGTCACATAAACCTTATAGCTGTTAAGCAGACCATTATCAAAAAAAAAAAAATTTATGGGCTTATTTATACTCTGATATTTCTTCCGTCCATGGTCTAGGGATGCATCTAATTGCAAACCCTTAGTCTCTTATTCGATGTCTAGATATAAATTGAAACTGAATCCAAGTAAAAAAATCGATAAATAGCTTTAATGCATAGACAATGCCTTCTCAGTAGGGGGGTATGGTACCAATTTTGGAATTCGTAGTTTTCCATAAGATAACATTTAATTCCTTTATATCTACTCTTGATAGTCAAGTCCTTTTAAACAGGCAAGTAAATGATAATATGGTTTCTAAATTAAATGATAAAGACCTAAGAAAGCTCATGAAGCCTCGCCACATCACGTCCTTGCGCCTTCTTCGCTTCTTCTCTTCTCCAGCATCGTCACCTCAACTCCACCGTCTTTACCATCGTCGCTTCACTGAGACCCCTGGGATGGGCGGGAGGACGCCTAACCTGAACTGCGCCACCAGGGTCGCTGACATGAGCGTCCAAACACCCTTGGAGATAGTCACCATGCCCAACTATGGTTGATGCGAATGAACAACAGAGATATAGAGAGAGCTAAAATTATGGATAAATTCGCACACAAAATACTTAATATACGTATACATAGATAAATAACACAATCACACATATGACACAACAGTGGAAAAGGTATGCCCTCAAATCACTGACAAAATATAAACGGCGCAGTAAAATGCGCACGGTCTCAAAAACTGAATAAAAGCAAAAGAACTCGATTCTTCCTTCCTTCCATTATATTGTTTCTTCGGGCTTCTGTAATCAACAACATTTAAATATGCTCAATGTCTTCCAACAAAATAGTTCTTGTTAATTCATTCAAAGATTCTTGTTAATTCATTTATAATTTCACGTCTGAATTATTGCAATATTATTAATTTTCTCGGTCTTCATCTTCCTCGCTCTCCACGAATTTAAAACACATATTTTTGTTTAGTTAAGATATTCGTTACTCTTTTCTCAGTGTGATCAAAGCAAGCTAAGTAGATAATTGGAGAAATTTTAATTTAGGGGTAGAAAAGAAGTTTAAGAAACAAGAGAGTATACATGACGAGATGTATGAAGGCGAAAGCTTTGTGCATGGACAGATATGTCCTTTCTTCCTTTCAAAAAAGTGAAATGAACTGATGTTATGTAAAATACGTTAGTTCACCTTTCAAAGAAAAGGTAAATTCAACTAAAAAAATCTTCTGGCTCTTACTGCGCTGAGGATTCAAGACTGTAGAGGCAAGCAATATGGCTTTCTATTACTAATTAGTCTGACAACTGTTATCCCTAGTTTCGGAGCTAATATTATCAGCAAAACATTGTTTTTAAATCGATGTATTCCACTCAGTTTTAAAATTAATACGGAAAACCGCAAAAAAATCAACGTCGCTATTTTCGCGGAACGTATCAAAAAAAGTTTGTGTGATAAACTAGTTGGTCTAAATCTTCTAAAGTCTAGATCTTCTTCACTGTTTACGCGAAATAAACAGGTGTTTTTTTGTGACAAACTAACGACGAAACTAACGCTTACTTTGAAACCAAAGATAAATCGTTCTACACGGCTGGAAAAGTTAGGAAAGCGATGGAATGAATGTATCGCACTTAAAGGAGACTACCATATGTTGATGAATAAAGAAGAATTTTGGCAAACAAATGTTGTTTTAGTAGTTATTCCCTCGACTTATTGATCGATGTGTTATATTATATAATATTATTACATCTGATTTTAATTTTGTATTTTTTCCTGTACATTAGTAGATCACGACATTGCCCTACAAAATAAGTAGTTCACGCTTGCAAAAGTTTGAGCAGCCCTGGTCTAAACTAGTGATTTTAGATGAACAAATCCTTTGTTTACATTAAATTCTACGAAAGCTATCGATGAACCGTTTGATAATATATAAACACAACTTCTTAACTCGGTCTCTGAAGTCAGCTTCAAATTTCGTAGAAGCGGATAAATATTTTATGGAAAGTATCTGTGAGATAAAGTGCGCAAGGATCTCTAATTTATACGCCAAGAAGAAGACCAAAAAATATTGTATAATAATTTAATATACGTCTTCCATGATCTACGAATACTTAAAGCAACTGTGATTCATCTTGGGGAT
Source organism: Odontocerum albicorne (assembly GCA_949825065.1). Lineage (NCBI taxonomy): Eukaryota > Metazoa > Arthropoda > Insecta > Trichoptera > Odontoceridae > Odontocerum > Odontocerum albicorne. The sequence goes on along the minus strand of OX463849.1, from coordinate 34,378,031 downwards.
TGCGGGTAAAATTTTCGTCGGTATCCTGGGCTAGATTTCAAATAAGACATGTTTAAACACTTTTCAGGTTAGTTGAAAGAGATTATCACATGGTAATGAGACTGCCATGTGTACTGTATAAATGAAAGTGTAAAAAATTACCTTAATTTAAAATACCACATTAGATTATTGAACCGTTCGTGTGATGACCTGATTAAAATTAGCATGAACAACATACAAAACGTTTATTGATGAATGTCTATTTAATTATTCATTTATTTCTTATACACAATAATATGAAGAAGAAGAAAAACAAGAAAACCATTTTTTTTAGTGGATACTCTTAAATTATGATATATGGATCTAAGTTTGTTGGCTGTTATATATCTTAACCACAGTAAACCACATTTTTACCTGTATTTTACTGGGAACATGTGAAGGTGCTATCCAGTTACGAGTAACGTACATACTCGTGCTAAGTGAGTCAACGTTTAGCGTACTGAATAAATTTAAATGAATAAACAGCCTCTCGCAGAATTTCCGCCATACGCTCATCAAAAATATATAATAATATGTTCAAGAAATCGGAGATGCATGACGAAAGTTTCTCGCGAAGAATAAACACAACACGACATACACAACAATTCCATACAGGTGTTAGCAAATTAAAATTAATTATAAAATAAAGGGATTAGGGGTGAATGTGATTTTAAGTCTTATATGTTGACTTAGAAAAAGAACAGCACGCTGAGATTGTTTGGGCATGTGGATCGAATTATTTCGGTATGTGGATCGAATTATTTGGGCATGTGGATCGAATTATTTGGGTATGTAGATCGAATTATTAGGACATGTGGATCGAATTATTTGAGCATGTGTATCGAATTATTAGGGCATGTGGATTAAATTATTCGGACATGTAGATCGAATTATTGAAAAATTACTAAAAATATACATAAATGCAAATGTAAGTGGCAGGCGGGGTAAAAGAAGACCAAGTAAAGTATGGTTGTAACAACTAAACGATATGTTGCAATAAGAAAATAGAACTATAAAAAAAATGTATTTGTATGAGAAGGATCATGAATGTAGATGAAGAATGGGTGAAGAATTAATGAATGGAGAAACTCAAAAAAAGTATACAGTAAAAATGTGACTGAAAGGCGTGCTAGAGAAAGATTACTGAATCAAGTGAATGTTGTTTTGGAAGAAGAACGTAATAAGTCAGAGAAATCGTATGAGGAAGAAGAATACGTTGAGATGGATCTGGGTGTGTTGAACGAATGAATGAAAAAAGACTTACAAAATAGATATACAGTGCAAATATGAGTTGAAGGTGTGTGAGAGAAAGACGAATGAAATACTATATGTTTGGATCAATCGTATATTCTGACAGAAGGAAACGTAGAAATTCAAAGAATTCGTAGAAATTTTTTGAGAAGATGTAAGAATTCGTAGAAGTTTTATGGATGTAGAAGAGGCTAAGGATGTATCAGGTTAAGAAACCTGACGTTCTATCCTCTCTACCTACTCCGACAAAGAAATGGCGTGATTATATACTCGTATATGCATAATGATATGTTGTATTGATTTATTACCGCAATAATGATATATTGATTTATTTTTACGAAAAAAAAGGAAAATGCTTAAAAATATACGATGATCTCTCTCAGGTACAGAAAATACGACCAATAATGATATAAAATAACAAAAAGATTGAACTAAACTTCAACGATGATCATCAAATGGAATCTCTGACCACTGTACGAGTACTATCGTATTCCTGTCATATCATTTATCCCTTAAAGAGTATGGTATCGCATATTCCAGCCATATCCTTTGTCTCTTAAAGAGTATAATATCGTATATTCCGGCCATATAATTTCTCTCTTAAAGAGTGTGGTATAGCGTATTCTGCCCATATCATTTATTTCTTAAATAGTACAGTATCGCATTTTCCGGTCATATAATTTCTCTCTTTAAAAGTATGATACTCGTATATCGTATTCCGGCCATATCATAATGTCATAAGATGCTTTAATTGCTTTCAAATTGAAAGTTTTTAAATTCAATTTTTTTTTGTAATTTATTTAATTGGAACTTTCGCTTACAATTCACGCCTCCTGCAAGCTCAAGTAATCAAATTTACTCGTATGTCGTCACCATAACAATATTCCGATCACTCACTGTACGAAATATCGAGAAAATAATTGTGTTGTAAGAACTGCATATAGTATACCCACATACATATAATTGTGTTGTAAGAACTGCATATAGTATACCTATATACATATAATTGTGTTGTAAGAACTGCATATAGTATACCCACATACATATAATTGTGTTGTAAGAACTGCATATAGTATACCCACATACATATAATTGTGTTGTAAGAACTGCATGTAGTATACCCACATACATATAATTGTGTTGGAAGAACTGCATGTAGTATAGTATACCCACATACATATAATTGTGTTGTAAGAACTGCATATAGTATACCCTCATACATATAATTGTGTTGTAAGAACTGCATATAGTATACCCACATACATATAATTGTGTTGGAAGAACTGCATGTAGTATAGTATACCCACATACATATGAATGAATGCCAACAGCCCGTGACGAGTATAATAGTAGACGCAATACTGAGGCGGTGATCTGGGTACCTGACGTTTGTGACACCGGAGATGGATATGTAAGCCAGTTAGGGATAGGCATCTGCTGTTGCATAAATAAGGAGGAAATGTTCAAAAAAGAACATGTCCACTTAATCAGAATGTTGGGAAATCGCATAAAACTGTTTGCATTAAAAATATATGACATAATAATTCATTATAAAAATATCCTGAAATCCTTAAAATCGCTTAAGGTGACTTGATTTGCTGCTTAAAATCGAATCATAATAATTAAAATAGTTATTCAAATTTAAAATATGTAAATGATCCTTATTGAATGAACAATTCTACTTTAATCTTTTTTTATTGAACAGATCTGGGACATGATGTTTTTTGTTCGATTTCAAAAATATTATACGAAAAGTAATAAAAAAATAATTGGGTAGAGTAATTTATTTTAATTTTAATCAAATAAAATAAGTAAAGTGCTAAAAATAAAATTATAAATATATGTAGGTAGATAATGCTGTATAATGACATTACACTGCAAGTACGATTTAAAACTAACAGTTGCTGGTGAACTAGTACGAAGTTAGACACAATCGGAAAGCCATGATTGGTCAATTCAGACATGATGTTTTTTGATTGGTTAGAAGCCTGGACAAGATTCTTTTTGAAAAAAATACTGGTCTTTTGTTATGACTTTAAAATGATTTATGTGCTTTTTTTATTGCAATGAAAATGTGAAACGGCTCCGTACGTCCAACGCAGACGTGCAGGCAACACCAAAATCTCGATGCCACGGCAATTTGCTCTTCTCGAAACATCATAATCTGATGCTCTATGATACCTTCAATATTTACCTGACGTGCCTCTGCTAACATTTTTCGAGTGCCTTAATATGTCGTCTGTAAGAAGCCCATGATTCGAGTCCATACATCAGAGATATTGTGATTACTTCTTAGACTTTTGCCGTTTTCGTTTCCAGAGTGAGATCGTGAATGTTATCCCCCTCGAAGAGTCCAAAACGCCCGAAAAACTGCTCTCAATATTTTCTGAATTTCGTCATCTATAATAGCTATGTTTTTTTCACATAGCTATTATACCAAAGCAATTAAAATGATGCACTGATTCTGTGATTGTCCATTTACATTAGATGGATATTTTCAATTGAAAGAATCTTGATTTTAGAAACATTTATTTGCGACTAAGTGATTAATAGGCCCACATTTGGGTACACAGTATTTTCAGATCCGCAGCAGATTGAGAAATCAGACATATAATAACACCGTATCCCTTGTAAGATTGGCAGAGAAAACTGTTCTTCAAACTTTTCTACCCAAACGCACAATTTCCGCTTTCTCCACATTTTTACACATCGTCTTGCACAATATTATACTATTTATACTTCTCACTTTACCTTCTTTCAAAATCTGCTCCAATTGATCCAGCTTTATTTTTCTCAGTTTCCTCACCACATGTCGAAAGGACTTTAAAACTCTTTTTTCATTCTAATCAAAACATTAATTTTATCCACGCATTAATTTCTGATATTTTCGCTACGCCCTCTTTCTTAGACTTGTAATAATCCACAAAGTTTCCTTAGTGTACGCATCTTCACTACATTAATCATATTTTTATCATTTTCTGCCAAGTTTCACCAAAAACGTCATGGTGGACACCAACACACTATTATGTATTGTCTTTTTCGCTACTGTTGATATCGCGCGATTGTTGTGTATTACATTAATTACTCCCTTTATCTGTCGCTACTCTTATATTAATGCTCCACGCAGCTCGCCCATCATACATAAACATACACTACCCAGATAACAGAACTCATAAACCTGCTCCAGTTTTTCTGAGTTAACCCATACATCGAACACCCTTTTTACCACACTTATTTCTATAACCATAACCTTTGATTTCATTACATTAATTTTCAAACCGTTTACGAGACATTTCTCATTATTGTTAGTTTAATATTTACAAAATAATCTTAAAATTTAAAAAATACTGTAATTTTTACGAGACTATTAGAAAATGACCAATCAAAGTGTGTTTAATCCTTCAGGCACGTACCACGTGCACCGCACGCGCATCAAAACCAAAACTCCCCACAGGGACGTATGACGCGCACCGCACGCGCACCAAAAATCCCGCACAAGGATGGACGAAAACAGTGCCCTGTTTTATCATCTATTTATATGAACAATAATTTAACTATTTCGTTAAAAACGATCTCCATACAAAAATTAAACGTCCCTGGACTGAAAAAATGTTTTAGGCATACGGGCCTGAAGGTTTAAACAAGCGAATGATATTTTTGGAGTCGGAAAAATCGTAGTTGTATGATAAGGTGTATGGGTGTAGATGAAGTGAAATTTATGTGTCGAGATAGAAAAGTTTAGCGCCCGTTCCTCTCTTTCTTTACCCCAACAGAGAAACGACGTGATGGTACATATTTACCTATCTGCTCTCCTCTCCTGTTGCATTCATTCTAAGATTTTATAATTCTTTTATTCTTCTTGAACTTTTCATCATCATCGTCACAATACATGATAAATCAGAAAGACAGAAATGCCATAAAACTTCTTCCTCCAAGTCAGTCCATAGCACGACACTTAAACCTCCTTTCATATCAGGGCGAGACTGCAAATATTCCTATCGTAATACTGTAGTCAAGTTTTTGATGGGCGTTTGATTAATCGAATCGCCTATGGAATATAAAATAGCACAACTCTTCACCAGCCACCAGGTGGGATCGTCAATACTTGACTAAACCACCTCCTTCGCTTCAACTTTTTTGAGGTTGTTATGGGCTGCTGCTACTCCTCAATACAAACCATGTCTTTTGTTATGTGGTCATACGACTTATCATGGTTCCTTCGCAAAACTGAAAAGTCCTTTCTCTTGAACTTTGGTAACATGCCAAGATTCAGAGCCGTATCATAAATAACAATGGCAGCATATACGTAAACCGTTGACTTGAATAATATCATGTATAAACCTAAGGGCATCCTAGGTAAGTACTAATTTTACTTCAAAACCTACCATGTTCATCAAAGATTTTCTGTTTTAACTTTGTGGAACTCCTTGTGGTACCAATCTTTCTGATTTGTTGGAGAGATTGACACGTGCAATAAAATTAAATTTGAAAAATAATCAAAAATTAATAAACAAATAAGGCAGTTTAGAAAACTTTAAAAAAACCAAATTTTGAAATCACATCCCTAAATTTGTTTATGAAATTTATCAATGGTTTCCGTTTTAACTTTGTGGAACTTCATGTTGGAATATTTTAAATTAATTTAATTTGTTATTCTACTAATTACATTAATCCCCGTTACACGTATTTCTACATCCGATCTTAAATCTCTTTCGAAGTATTCCGTCTAAAGAGAGCCTTGTGATAGGAGGTAGAAAGACGTGTAGTGGGGGTGTTAGTGAAGTAACAAAATAACCTACTATATTGGTTAAGAAACCCTTCTGATATACTTCTCAATAAACTGTTTTTATTTAACCAGCTGTTTGTTATTCTTAACGGGTAATTTCCGTTATTCAACAAGTAGTTTATTAGGTTTATTTCTCAAACTGGTTAAATATTCCGTTATATTACAAGCAAATTCTATTTTTCCATTTGAATGAAACAATAACGGGAACTAACGGTAAAATAGTTAACCTACCACCGTTAAATACCGATCATCCCTGACAATTGCAATGTATGATTCACAATAACCACTGCTCATAAATATTCTGAAATGCGGGACAAGGGTGTTACTTCTAGAAATTGCACCTTTCGTTTGCATTGGACAGATGTGAAATGCAATTAAAATTAGCTGACTAAGTCACCAAGAATGCAATTTATTAGTTAAATACATTCCAACTCTCCGTAATCTACATATTTGTAATAGTTATGTTTTTTTTTCAGCCCTGGAACACTAGTCCCAAAAAAATGAGATTGTGAAGCTAAGATTCGGATATATAAATTGATATAGCAAAACTTGTAATGACGAAAGTATAAAAAATATTGAAAATCGCTACATTTTTCTCGACACCGAAATAAGTCTGGTAAAAACTTTGGGTTCCTCATATAACACTTTATGGAGTGTAACATAAACAAAAAGAAAATATATTTTCGAGATGTAGTGTTGACGCCAATTGATATCCATTTCATGAAATTTAGGGCACACCAATGTCCATCCTTCAAGATATGTAGATAAAAAAAGCTAACAATAACGTTCAGGAAAAGAATATTGTAGCACTTCGGACAATCGCTTAAAGATATGGAGATAGAAGAAACTGGTAATATTTAGGGACGGAAAGTAAGAGGCCGGTCTCCGTCAAGGTGGACAAACTCAACCGAATAGACAACTAGTTCCTCAGTGAGTGTCATACTTATCATGGCTATACATTTCCTGTTGAGGTAGGTAGAGAGGGCAAAGCGTCAGACTTTCGTATTGCGAAGCACATATTTCGATTTTTCTACATTCACACAACTCTTACGAATTCACTGACTTTTTATCATTCACTTGATCCAACCAAACGGTCTTCCTCTACCACGCCATCCACTGATATTACCACTATATATTTATTTTCTTACTCTTGCTTCATTCCTTTGTCCTCCATGTCCAAAACATCTTAGACGGCTGTTCAAGATGTTTTGTGGTTTGAAGGGGATTTTCATGAATAATATGGTTTAAGCGGTCTTCATCGAAGTCCACTGGTCGTCCGAAACACTCCATGTCTTTCAGGTCGAAATTACCGTCTTTGAAACGCAAAAACCATCGACGAACTGTCCTTTTATTCATAGCATCTCCACCGTACACTTCGCAAATATCGCGAGCAGCTTTGGCAGGTTTATTCCCTCGATTGAACGCGAATAGAAGGAGGTATCGAAAATGTTCACTTTCGTCTACTTGACATTCCATTTTGAAGGCTTGTAATCAACTAAAATAATATATGTAACGTAAAAGCAAACACAATATCTTGTAGAGCAGAAAATTTTGTTTCGAATGACGTATAACATTTACCATTATGTTTTACTTTTGGTGCACTTTTTTAAATTGAAAACAAAAACGGACACAACTTATGTTAACACCTAATACTTAGAGGAGCAAAGTACAAATTACTGCACCTGATCATCCAAGGCAAAATAGAGGGTCGAAGAGGTGTTAGCAGGAGGCAAATCTCCAGGCTCCGAAATATACGTGATTGGACTTGTATAAGGAGCGTTGGGGATCTTTTTCGGGCTGCCGGGGACAAAGATACCTACTCTCAGGTGATATTCAACGTTGGGGGAACCTGACATGACACTGAGAAGAAGAGTAATCTGTTTTAGCGTCATACGGCGACTATTACACAGAGTTAATAGAACAGATTATGCTTGGACTAAATTCATCGAATGCGAAATACATGGATATAATAAACGGGAGATAATGATGTGATAGTAAAAATAAAGGATCCTAAATGGTGATGGGCAGGACACGTTGCAAGAATGAAAGACCATAGACGGGCATACGAGATTCTACAATGGTATTCGCGAGACATGAAAGTTCGAGAAGAAGACGGAAGATATGTTGGAGGAAAGCAGTGGTGAGTACTTGGGGAGGCCTTCGATTAAATATAAATTGAACAGCCAAGATGACCAGACGTTATAATCTTTGAATTAATTACTTTGTTATTCCAAGACGATGAAATATTTTCTGAGTTACGTAACATTTCCCCGTTGCGTTTATAAGCAGTTCAGATATAATTGTATAAAACCCATTTTCCCGAATGAACAACCGGGAACTATAAAAACATTTCATTCCATATAGGCTATATAAGACACACGAAAGGGGAATGGACTGACAAAGGTAGGTACTGATGGACACTAAATAACAGTTTTATAGTCCCTTTATCAAATAAATATCGTAGAGGAAGATAGCTAACTGAAGTATTATGTGAGGTGAAGGAAATTGTTTATGGATAGGGTGAACCTATGTAGAGAACAAAGCAATACTTACTAGTACTAAAGGGTCAATAGTTGTCTCGATTCACGCAGACATTTTTTTGGTCCTAATTTTTTATGTCCTAATCAGGTGGTATTTAATCAGATGGTGAAAGAGTTACTAGGAATATTGAACGACGTGTAGCGATATGAAATAAATTCAATAGGACACTAGACTATGTGTTTTCATATTGTACAGTTACAAAATCTGCTAAGTCCACAAATTTTTTTACCCAACTTTGATATATCAAAGTGAAACATGGATTTTGAAAAATACTAAAATTGTATGGAAATGCTTGGACTGAGTGTGTGAAAATGTATAACAGAATATGGAATGCAGTGATTACGTATGAATGTGCATTTAAGAGTGATGTATTATGTAAAAGAAATATCCAGTGCAAATGTGAGTAGAAGGCGTAGAGGAAGATCGAGGAAAGTATGATTAGGTCAAGTGTATGATATTTTGAAAGAAGAAAATATTAATTTGGGGAATTGTACGAAAGGGTGCATAGATGAAGACAAGGCGAAGAATGTGTGTCGCTATAAGAAAGTCTGACGCTCTGTTCTCTCTGCTTACCTCGACAAAAGAGGGCATAATGGTATATATCATATTAAATGTCAGATATAAGAGAAAAAAGGTAAATAATTTCCATGCAACATAAAAATATACATGTTTATTGTACAACTTTGGTAACTTTTCAATACCAATTCATCTATATGCATGAGTGTGTATGTGTTTGTATGTAAATGAAAGGGCAAATCTGAAATAGATAAATGTGACTTTCACGAAATTTCTTTTACTTACATGTATTGTATGGATCTTGAGATATACTCGTACATATGTGCGATTTCGGAATATATTTATGGTATATATAGTATGCACATACTACGCTGCTATCAAATTATTGTACTATCAATAAACCTATATTTATTTATACCGTTTATATTTAAACTAAAATAAAAATATATTACGAGGGACTTTCTCTCAATAAATTGTTATTCGTTGTTTTTTTTAACAATACGTATGACTCGTTCGAACCACAACTCAGCATTTTATTTTTAACCTTCTCCAATACATCTGTATTTAGCTTACATTCATTCATAATCGCATTTCTTATTTTGGCAATACATCGACACACCACATATTCTTCTCAGTACACCCGTAGCCGCTGCATTTACTCTGCAAAGTTGATTTATTTTCCATATCCACGTCTCACTACTACACATTAATAAACGTTAGCACTAGAACGTTGTTGTGTACTACAATTTCAATTTTAAGAAATCTCATATATTTTGGTTTGATTATATACCTAACAATGAATTATATTTCGAATATTGTAAAAAGAAAATTATATAAAATGCTTTTGAAATTACCAAAAACAATGTGCAATGAGACCCGCACCACCCCTATGGAATACTTGAATACAACCGGCCATGTGCACTTTTGACCTCTACATAATATCGCATTGTTGCTCTAATAGAGAAACTTTACGCACTGCGCTCTGTTTCGCCATATCGACATCATCATAAAAATATATAACCCCTGGGGTGACCGCACTAACGTTTCTCTATTCTTCTAAATACGAGCCCATTGGAATATATTGAATCTCAACACCAATGATCGCTCAATCGAGTAATAACACATTGCATTATATCTTGAAAGAAATCACTTCCCTTAATTGAAGTGTACCAATCTTCTAAGCTAGAATATATTTACATCTTTGAGTTTTTTTTATTTAACTCGCATAGTAATGAATAAATTACTTATACCCTGCCGATGACATGATAGTGTAAGCGAAGACTGAAAAAGGTTTACAGAGTTATAAGTAAATTGTATGAGAGATGGGAAGAGAAATAAAACTGTGAAAGGAAAAGTAAATGCGATGCATGGGTGGACAATGAAGGTTAGAAAGCCAATCAAAGAGATTTGCTATTTATTCTCTGATAGATAGTTTTTTTTACGATGGAAGAGTTTGTTTATTGGCCTTTCCAGTTCACCGCTCCTCTTTCTTTACGTCGTCCTTTACTGTCCATGCAGTGAGACTCTGGAATCAGTTACAAACCAATATAAGACTCGCTCCGTCCTTGGCATGCTTTAAGAAGCGACTGAAAAAACTCTTAATTTATAATCAGTAAAATAACGTGTTTCATTCCTGATTTTTCTTTTCCTTTCCTCTCCACCATCCTTTCCTTTCCTTTTGATTGATGATATCTCACTTTATATGAAAAATAATGTTCGGGTGATTGTCCGTCTTTGTGGGGTTCGTGAGCATGTTCTCGCGTATATGTTTATGGATTTCGTGAGGATGGATAGTCATTTGAATTATTTATGCGACCACGTAACTTGCTTCATTTACTTTTGTCTGGTTGGTTGGAAGAGATTACCACCTGGCAATAAACCTGCCAGATTGTATTGCAATAAAAGTGTTAAATAAAAATAAATAAATAAGAGTTAAGTCGAATGGCGTGAAGAGATTGGATAGAAAAACGACGGGGTATAATCAATATATCTCCATGTATACGTGTATACTCGAACCGAACAGTAAAAAATAAATTGTATTTGAATAACAACTTATATATGAAATGGAAACGTGAACTTAGAAATATACTGTAAAAGCCGAATAAATACTGTAGAAATGCATTCACGAAGAAAAATACTTATGTAATAATTTATGATAGAATACGGAATTAAATGATGAGGGATGAAAGTGAATGTAAGGCTGGTGTAAGTAAATGAAGTAGTAGTAAAAAGGAAGAGAAATCTTATGAGTTGCGTGAGAAGATATATGGGTGTGAAATAGACAAAATATGTTTGTCGCGATAAGAAATCTCTCTTATTTTTGCCTACCTCGACATAAAAAGCGTGTGAGAAAAGGACAGTATTTAAATGCGGGGGTTTTAATCAAGCAAGCAGGATCTTTATTGAGCGAGTTTACAAAATATGTTGATTGAAACCATAAGTTTCGTCTCTCTTGTTTTATTTTTACAACACTGTACCGATTGTTACAGTGCTGTAAAAATAAAACAAATTTTTACAACAGTTTGTCCTTTGTAAACTTAAACATTGTTTTTTAAATATATTTGATTGATAAAGACATTGTTTTTTTATCAATCAGATATATTTAAAAAAAACAATGTTTAAGTTTATATAGGACAAACTGTGACGTTTTAGCTCTCTCCTGTAAAGTTACCCATATGGAGTTACGTGTTCTTATATGTTAGTTAGGCCAACGATATGTTGGAACGTGAAAGAAAATTACGTTTTAGTTACTACCGCCAAACGAGCAGTTCTACGTTCATATCATATAGGTTACTTGCAATCATTAGAACGTGAAAGATAATTATGATTTGGTAACAACCGCCTAATGAGCAATTCTTACTTTCATATCAGTTACATGCAGATATTATAACGTGAAAGAAAATTACGATTTAGTTACTACCGCCAAACGAGTAGTTCTACGTTCATATTATATAGGTTACTTGTAATCATTAGAACGTGAAAGATAATTATGATTTGGTAACAACCGCCTAATGAGCAATTCTTACTTTTATATCAGTTACATGCAGATATTATAACGTGAAAGAAAATTACGATTTAGTTACTACCGCCAAACGAGTAGTTTTACGTTCATATTATATAGGTTACTTGTAATCATTAGAACGTGAAAGATAATTATGATTTGGTAACAACCGCCTAATGAGCAATTCTTACTTTTATATCAGTTACATGCAGATATTATAACGTGAAAGAAAATTACGACTTGACAACTACCGCCAAATGAGCGATACTAACTTTTATAACAATTTCAAAACGCGTCTTATACGTGGAAGTAATGGGCAAGCAGAATGTTGGTAGACGGAGGAAGTACTATAAATACAGTCTACGAGAGTCGCTGACTTTGTGCAGGGTGTCTAAAGACTAGGAACATGTGGCTCAAGATCTGTGAAAACGAAGAGCTATTTGTTTTCGAGCTTTTGGCGAATCAACAGCTAGACGCAGTCGTATGTGAAACAGCGTGCTACGAACATATGTTATGTCAGGGTTACCAGGCGACTCAGTAGAGTCCACATGCTATGACGTTTTGCACCACGTACCAATTATTTTTTATATAATTTTGTAAGGTATATTGTGCCGCTGATATAATTTTTTTTTAAATCGAAACATTTGAATTTTTTTAATTTTTAAAATGGTGAACTCAATTTGAATGGAATTCTATCTTTTTAGGACAAAATATCAGTTTGAGGGTAATTTTGTTCTAGTTTTTTTAGGTCGTTTGGCTATGTAAAGCAGTTTCGGATATTCGAGCTGTGTCGACATTTGTGTGTATTAAGAGGGATGTTTTGGAGGAGTTATTGTATAGTGGAATATTTTTGACGAGATACACACTTATCAATTATAAATCAAAAATGAATTGGGCGTAACCTTTGATGTCGGACTCACGTTCGTTAACCATGTCTCGCGTTTGATATCAGACTGTTACAAACTACTCGGTTTTATAATGAGAATATCAAGAGAATTTAACAGTACCGATATCCTTCGAAACTTATATAATTATCTAATTAGAACCAAATTAGAATATGCATCTACAGTTTGGGCTCCTCATCAGCTCAAATATAAAAACAATATAGAACAAATACAAAAAAAAAATCCCCAGGTATTTATGGTACAGAACAAAGGGGGATTATCCAAAATATGCTCACCATGTCGAACTTCTCACGGTGTGTAACTATAGAAGCCTCGAAACAACAAGGCATGAATCCATTGCCAATGCGATATTCCTACTTAAGGATTTTCAAGGTTGCTTTAACTGTCCCGCGATCCTAGAAGCACTAAGTTTATATGTACCCAATAAATATAGCCGTGGAAGGAATCACCTTATGTTCTACATACCAACTTACAGGACGAATATCATGGCTAAACACTCAGTCACGCGTGGTATAGAGATATTGAACCAACTGAATGACACTGTTGATATATTCTCGCTAAAGCCTAGCAGTATGAGAAGAATCCTGGCTGATATTCTTCCTAACGAATAAGCTAACGCTAGAAGCAGACCCTCTTTGTGTAACAGGAGAAATCCGTGCAAAGTGGATAAAAAAAACACTTGTTAGTTTTGTATGACATAAGGACATTACATTAGATAAGTATAAAAAATCCATTTCTGAGCAATGATCAAGTCATAAATAAATAGCTCTTATTTTATTGCGCAATGACAGTTAAACCAGGGATGTACTGCGATGGGATACATTCTAAGTGCATTATTGAGAAGTGACGCAAAGCAGGCGATAAAAGTTAAAATGCTCAATTCTCGGTATTGAATGCAGGGACAGTGTTTTCAAACAAGGGTTTAAATTTATGAAGAATATTTTTTCTTGCACCGTGGTATAGTGGTTAACATGTTTGAGTAGACTCCAAGTTTCCATGTATGCATTTAATTTGTAAAAATACAATTATTTGTTCACAGCAGGTTTACTTAATTCTTACAATGAAAAAAGAATAGAAATATTAAGATGAAGCTTTACAAAAAAAAAAACTTAATTTAAACCTAGTTACATGAGTTACACCGGGGGGTCGAAGAAAGCCAGGAAGGCCGAAGCTTCGATGGCTGGATGGTGTCAATAGGGATGCGCAGCTCATTGGCATCCAGAACTGGCGAACAGCAGCACAGGACCGCCAGTCATGGAGGCGTGCTTTAAAGGAGGCCAAGACCCGACCTGGGTTGTAGAGCCATTGTTGATTGATACATGAGTAACTAAAGTTACATGAGAGACAAGTGTTACTAAAGCATATTACAAATAATTACCAATAAACAATATTGAGGTAGAAATACTTAATGCTAAAAACATGATAGAAATACACATATACATACCGTCTCCCTGTCGGGGAAGGCAGATAATAGAGAGCGTCATACTATCCTATCGCGACACACATGTGTAAATCTTCTAAATCCATTCACTTTCTTACACAGCTCCTACGCTTTTTCTGACTTTTTACATTTCCTTCTTCCAAAATATCATACATTTAATCAATCATATTTTTTTAACCTTCCTCTACCACACCTTCTACTCACATTTCCAATGTTAATTTATTTTGTTAGTCTTTCTTCATTCAATCATTGCACGTGCCCAGACATTTCAGAGTGCACTTCTTCATCTTACTGAGCTCATCAGCCTTCAGATCACATCCTTCCGAATCACTTAATTCCGTATGAAACAAATACATATCTTAAAAATTGAAACAAAAATGTTGAAAATTTTACAGTCAGAGTTATATTCTTTCTGGAAGTATTTTTGAATGTATGACAAACGTCCATCTGATGGAACGCATTGGCTGTCCATTTTTCCTCTTCCATTCGATATTTTCTCTTCGATTTGGGGTCCTTTTTTTTTGTTTGCACAGGGGTAATTTAGTTAACCTATCCGCCCTGAACAGTCATGGTTTGTGTGTTCCGGAAAATTATTTGAGACAACGCTCCCATAGATTGTTCTATCAACCAGTAAGTCGAACCAGCCTGCCTTTGGAGATGCCGGTAGGTAGAGCAATCACACTGTTGAACCATGTGTGTCCGTATATGGACGTATTTCATGTGTCGCTCGGCTCCTTCAGGAAAAATCTCTTGAATCGAGTGTAGTACTTGATAGTACTTGAAATAATTAAATTTTTTTATATTATCTTACAGGCTACATAGTGTTTCAGTGTAACATATACATTTTTACAATACTTTTTTTACAATAAAGTCTTAAAATGTGGAACTGTTTTTTTATATGTTATACATGTTTTTTTACTTGTTATGTTTGGTCCTTGTACGAATTAGGAAAATCTGTGACGTGCAAACGACCTGAAAAATACATTTATAAATGGAGTTTAATAAATTAATCAATAAATTGATGAAAAGTGTAATTGCTCTGCCTATTGACAAATCCAAAACTTTTGCTTGCATTTTACTTCCACCGTACAATATCAATATACCATACTATTTGATAACACTTAAAGGTTATTAAAGGTCTTTAAACGAAAATAAAACAGTTCGATCGGGATTCAATCCCAACATTTCCAGACGGAAAACATGTGATGGGTGGGTAAAAATCATGTTTTTCAACCCAGATGTTAGGGCTCAATTTATGTGAATATCTTCGAAATATGTCTATTGCTTTCCGGGTGATTTGATTATTTTGATAATTTGGCTATTGTTTTTACATTATTCAAATATATTTTGTATCCATCCATGACTGAGCTAAATTTCTGTTTTGTACAAAAAATCTAATATTTCAGTAATTTTCGGCCAGTCGTGTTGATAATTTTCTATTGGTTCTTCCAAAGTAAGTACGAGTATTATTGCACGTGGCATTTCATGAAATATCTGATCCTCTTTAGGGATTTTAATTTTTTCATTTGGTATAATTTCTATTATTCTATTGTGCATAACTTTGATTTGTATACACTCGTATTTTTAAAATTATTTCCGTTTTATACTTTTTCTTTACACATTTTAAGTACTATACGAGTAATAATTAAACTTCGTAATTTGTTTAGTCCAACACGGTTAATTCCATTTTGTATAATGGTATGAACCTACCGGTTTCAAAGTTTTCCCCTCATCACCAGGGGAGCACAAACAAGAATTTGTTATGCTCACCTTATTACAATATTTAATGTATTTAAAATTCCATAGTGTTAATGCCTTAACTATAAATAACAAATTAAACTTCTTTATATATTATCCTTTATTCCTAACACCCCCTTTTCATTGCTACTTATAAGAATAAATAAGAATAACATCCCCACTTCATTGCTTATTATAAAAATAAATAAGAATAACACCCCCACTTCATTGCTCCTTATAAGAATAAATAAGAATAACACCCCCACTTCATTGCTCCTTATAAGAATAAATAAGAATAACACCCCCACTTCATTGCTCCTTATAAGAATAAATAAGAATAACACCCACACTTCATTGCTCCTTATAAGAATAACACCCCCACTTCATTGCTCCTTATAAGAATAAATAAGAATAACATCCCCACTTCATTGCTCCTTATAAGAATAAATAAGAATAACACTCCCACTTCATTGCTCCTTATAAGAATAAATAAGAATAACACCCACACTTCATTGCTCCTTATAACAATAAATAAGAATAACACCCCCCCCTTCATTGCTCCTTATAAGAATAAATAAGAATAACACCCCCCCTTCATTGCTCCTTATAAGAATAAATATATACCTATAATCATAATACTAATCGAATACTTGAAATTAAATTCAAACATACGAAATTAACTTCCTCATATAAAAAAAAACCGTATCAATGTTTACATCTTACATTTTATTAGTATAAATATAATTTTATTACCTGTTCATTTTTTTCTTGTCATTGCGATTATGACCTCCATGGTCTAATTCGTAAAACACCTGTCTGAGGTTGGAAGACAGGCATCTTAGACGAAAAGTGTACAATGGAAGTGTAGTTCTATACAATTATTTGCATACGTTTCTCACTTAAATCACAAATATTACTTTGATAGATTTCTCACGTAAATTACAAATATTACTTTTACATATTTCTCACTTGAATCACACGCATAACTTTTATAGATTTATTTTCACAAATCACTTCACACTTTTTCACAAATCATTTCACTGTGTCACAGTTATATTTTTTTAATAAGAAAATTTAATTAATAAAATCTTATTTGGCAAGTGATGCGAATAGCAACCATTTACTTGTTAACTCTTTGGAATTAATGAATTGATTTGGTATTCATATTGAACTCATTTTTAATCAGTTGAATAACTCCATTTTTGAACAGTATTCATATTGAATAACTCAATTTTTAAACAGAATGATAAAACACTAAAATAGTAAAAACAATCTATACAGTTAATTTAAAGTTACATGCGTGATTCGCTTTACAAAAACATTATCTAACCTTATTCAATACGTTGCTCACTAAGCGTATATGGCAAAATAGTTTACAATCTGTAGATTAAAACTAACTTAAGAACTTAAGGGTTTTCAGTAGCCAAAAATTTTTATTTAACCAAAATGTTTAAGTAAATTTATTGTTTGATTAGGAAGCATGTTATATTATAGGGCTGGTTTTTTTTTAGGTAGCAGAGTAAAAACACCCACAGCCGCCCATTAATTTTCAGTGTTATTTTTCGAAAATATCAAGAGATATTACGGCCATGCTTTGTTATTTATAATTGTTCAAACATACTGAGCCAAAATAAAAAAATAGACATATCAAAATTCACAAAAAAAATTACTGGAAAATAACCATAAAATTAAACATGATAGAAACCCAGTTTCATTACATTTTTGTGATAAACGTTTGCCACTGAACTTGCTTAAACAATTATAAATAACAAAGCTCGACCGTAATATTACAATCAATGAACAAATCAACTTGTATAAGCCTAATTTGTTTTGAAAATAGCAATAACCTCTTGTTGATTGCTATTTCCAAAACAATACACTTCCAAAAATAAAGGGTAGCTGTGGGTGTTCGGACTCAACTACTAACTGTTTCCTACTTTTAACTAAATTGATATA
Source organism: Odontocerum albicorne (assembly GCA_949825065.1). Taxonomy (NCBI): domain Eukaryota; kingdom Metazoa; phylum Arthropoda; class Insecta; order Trichoptera; family Odontoceridae; genus Odontocerum; species Odontocerum albicorne. The sequence goes on along the minus strand of OX463849.1, from coordinate 34,359,879 downwards.
TTTCATTTTGTTTTACATCAAAAGTTGGTTGAAGGTGCTGTTGCAGTATCAAAGTATAATATTATGAGGGCTGGTGGTTTCCAAAATGTCAGGATACTCGACTCATGATAAGTTCTTATGTTAGTTTTAATTAACAGCCTGTAAAATATTTTGCCATATAAGCTTGGTAAGTAACGCATTGAGTACAGTGTGATAACGTTTTTGTCAAGCGAAATAGGTAAATAACTTCTATTTAAGTTTATTGTGTAATTTTTTTCACAATCTAATGTTAACATTTTCTGTTCTTTTGGAACTTATGATGAATATGTATATTAAACAGTAAATTACATAGTCTTAAGTTTCGTTTTTAGCAATCTAGCCAAACTTTGATGATTTGTGTCATCAAAGCCAATGATATTATTATATAGGATTGTTATATAATATCATTTATAAAAAAACTTTTTTAAACGATTTCAAGTTCAGCTGATAATTTAAAAAAAGCTCAATTTATAAGTGGAAACGTTTACTGTACAAAGAAGAAACACAACATTCATTGTAAGTGGGTAAGATGTTGTAATTTAACACATTTAATCTGTCGCATCAATGAAATCGAAAACACATGAGCAATAACCTCATCAAAACACACTGGCAGGATCCTCTACAATATCCATTCTGTAAAGGTGACTATTCAACCCTCAGTGATTCTTTCGCAAGCGACACATGATATAATCTTTTTATCCATGTATTATATAGTCCAGGATGTGTTCGCCTTTGTAGCGCAGCCAAAATCCTCTACAATAACCATTCTGTAAAGGTGACCATTCAACCCTAAGTGATTCTTTCGCAAGCGACACATGATCGAAACTTCTTATCCATATTATATGCTCCAGGATGTATCCGCATTTGTTGCGCAGCCGGGATCCTCTACAACATCCATTGGGTCAAGGTGACTATCCAACCCTCAGTGATTCTTTCGTAAGCGACACATGAACGAATCTCCAGGATCTATCCGCCTTTGTAGCGCAGCCAGAATCCTCTACAGTACCCATTCTGTAAAGATGACTATCCAGCACTCAGTGATTTTTCCGCAAAGAACATACGATTGACCATTTTTATCCATATATTTACTCCAGGATGTATCCGCCTTTGTAGCCGCTAGATGGCATGGAAAAATCTTGACGATGGGTCTTCTAGAACAGTGATGAAAGTGTAGCTGACAAGTTGAACCGCTAATAGTCAACGACGCCTTTTTCCTCAACTCTTTTCCTCCAGCAGAAGACGTTTTGTCATCACTCTAGAAGAAAAAACATAAATGTAATGTTTATTAAATATTTATTTATACATAAAATATAATATATTTAGCTTACTGTCTGGAAAGCCGTCCCAAGACATGCAAAAACAATAACTAATCACGTGTCATTTATAACATTTATGGTGATAACAATCTGGAATAAAAATATTTAAATGTAGAATATTAATTCAAATACATTTTTTTGTGAAAATATATAAAAGTGTCGCTGAAAGGGTTTCTCGCACGCACTCCTACAATTTCTTTTTCAGGCACAAATGTTCGTGTCGTGCGGGAGACAACTAATATCGGAGTAACGATCGAGCATGACCAAGGAATTATATCCCACATTAGATCATCCCAGTTGAACGCTATTTTCGCTTTATGTGCTTTCTTGGGCTATCGTAGTCTTTTTCCTAACTTAATTTCATAAACGAGTAACTTCTTGACAATAACAATGTCATCCGATTCCGCCAGGAAAAGTATGTCTACAATGCGGGAGGGTGTGCTGATGCACGATTGGACTATTAAGCCACCTTCAAGTACACGAAATTGTGTTACAATAGTACTTGTCTGCTAGGGATTGCTTAGGTAAGTAAAGGGAATGGGTTAATTAAATTCAATGTACTTCTATTTGACCTGAACCCGCATTGGAAATCTGGTAATATTGGTTCTAAAACTGGTGTGAGGCGATTGACTCGAGAAAGATATAAGCTATCGAATGGTCATAACAACCTTATAATTAAAATACACCCCCACCAATAGGAGGATGAGCCCGGTTTGGAGAACCCAGATATTTCCCCCCCACACCTCTATACGTAATTAATAAGTAGTTTATACTATTATGAATATAATAAACATATTAAAATTGTTAAAAATATTGGTACAACGCACTGGAAATCCGAGCAGAAATGCGTCGGTTCGAACCCCGCGATATGCTACTCCCCTCGAACGATACAGGCACTTTTTCCATCAAGTGTTCCAGGGTACAAGGATACCTACGACTTCGGTAATCACTCTGATTAATTGCCAATGTAAAGAGAAAAAAAAATAATAATAATAAAATCAATCTTCTTCATCAATTCGACTAGTGACAGCTTACGAATTTTAAAATACGAGTATAACATAATTATATCGGCTAAAAAACACCAGATAAATGAATAAGTTATTCATTCATTCCGTGTCGGAACCATCAATTGTTAACAATGCCACGTGTTTCCAGTAGCAGGTAATGCCGAATCAACCAAATTTGGTCCCTAGCGTGTATGTACTCGTACAATAGTTTGGACAACTTAGCATGTGTTCTGAGCCATATATAGCCCCAGAATCACACACTGTTGATATTTTTTTGCTCGGAGTATCGGTCCGATTTTAGGACACCTTTATCGAATGTTGTGAAACGGATTTGGTATATTTAATTAGGATATTTTGGTTGGTTGAAAAAACAACAGTATTAGAGAGGAAATTGTGTACATATATTAATGTTATAAAATACATATATGTCACATATTAATATACTTATATTTGTATGTATGCCACGAGCGTTATTATCATATATACGAGTATGCTTATATATTATAGAGAAAGGATAGAGTAGAAACATAAATTTAAATATTTTAAATTATAATATACTACGAAGATGGGACCCTAGAATCCAATTCAATGCTACTTTTATTTAAAAAAAAAACACCATCTCTGCGTGTTCCCCTTGTATCTAGTCACTTTTACTTGAATTTTTTCAGGGTTCTGCAAGTAGGGCACAAGGCAGTTGATCTCCTGGTGCGATCTTTTCGGGAGATCTATCCAATGGATAAATTTTATTTTTTATATAATATTTACTTCACAAAATGAACTTTTATGAAACATTTCCTAGATTTTAAATTCGATATTACTGGCTGGTGACCATATAATAAATGTCATGGGTACTGAACTTGCTTTGTTCTTTCTAGGTCAGCAGCAACATTTCAACGAATATATGAGGTGGGGCGATACCTATTCATCGATATTTTTTCTCAACCTTTATCGGTGATCGGCGGTGATATTTTAAGCTTCCTGTTATTAGCTTCCCTGTTTCAATGGCCACGTCTACATATTTAGCATGTGAGGAGCCACTCTGGATTCCAGACAGAAACTGTATATTCTACTGCTCATCAGCAAATTTCAAGAGCTGATACTCTTAATATATATGGCTGTGCTGTCAATGATGTTAAGTGAGTTTCCGAAAGATATTATTTGCATAACTGATTGTTGATTATTGATGCACTTTCAGTCACCATATAAGTGTCTCGCATCTGGACTATTGGAATTCTATTTATTCTGGTTTACCTGATTTACAAATTTCTAGACTCTACGCTGTTTTTAATGCAGCTCTAGGTTGATATATAAAAGTCATAAATATTGCCATATCGGTCCGCTTAATAAAAGTCTACACTGGTTTAAGTGTCGTGAACAGACATACTTCAAACTTTGTCTCGTTGTATTCAAGTCCCTTGCTGGGATATCTCTATTGTATCTTTCCAATCTGTGTCTGAGAGATGTTCCTTCAGGAAGAAGTAGAACTTGAATGTCAATTTATTCTTCATCTAATAAATTTGTAGTTTCAAATCAATTCCAAAAGGGCGGGATATTATGGCAGAGCTTTTGCCGTTGCTGGTTCTGTGGCCTGGAATGGTCTGCCTCTTAGTGTTAGAGCTATGAGTGATGTGGGCAGTTTTAGGAAGTACTGAAAATCAATTTTTTTTTGGGAGGTCTTATCAAAATTTATAAATGTGTTCGAATCCTGAATTTAAGCGCCTTTCAAGAGGGTTTGCTCTCTAAACGGTGCTTTTACAAATTGCTCTTTTATTATTATTATTTGCTCTTGGATTTGCTTTGTTTTTTTAGGTCAGCTACATTTTTTATGTATCGGGTGGAGCTATACAGATTAATTTTATTATTCAAAAGTATTTGATAAATTAAAGTTTATATTATTTTATGATTTTTTTTCAGTTATAGTGATCTCTATGAGGAAATAAAAAGCCAACTAAGTAAATCTGCTGTTATCTCTCGATGCCTAAAAGATGAATAATTTAATAACAAATATATGAGAAAAGACAGTAAAGTAAAAATATACAAAGCATATTGGAAGCCAATAATGACTTCAGAATAGAATCTAGAACAGATACAACAAAAACGATAAATATGCTCAGAATTATTATTATTATTACACATGACAAGAAATATACACAATTTGAGAAAAAACAACAGGTTATTTGATTTGGACATATAATTTTAATGGATCTTGGTTTGTTGCCTTTCATTTGTCGTATCCCCAGTAAACTAGGCTTTTGCCTGTATCTCACTGAGGATATTTAGCATGAAAAAATAAATCGATACTTCTTTCCGATTTTTGATTACACAAAAAACCCCGTTGCACGCTCTCATCAACCTGACAAACAGTGACACTCAACTACAACTACAACTGGAAACATCTTGCGAAACTCAACTCCTCACACATTATCACTCCAGAAAGACCAAAAATATTCATCCCTCAATATACCGCACACAATCATAAGAATAAAAATCAAAACAAAAAAAAAGAAGAAAAAAAGAAAAACACACAGAAACACAAATACAAAAACAACCAATGTGTGAAGTGGAGAATATTCTTAGATATAATAGAAACCGAAGAAGTCATTGGCGAGAACATGTGGAAAGAATTAGTAACACAAGAGTTCCCAACGTGGCACTTATTGAAATACCCACTGGTAGAGCTTCAAAAATATGAAAAGAAAGCTGGAAGTCAACATCTCAAGAGAGACAGTCCTGATGATGATAAACTTCTGGTTTAATTTAATAAGAAGTAAAATAAAAACGGGAAACCAACGAAAATCCGTCCCACCATTAACTGAGGATAATAAATAAAAATGGCACCGCACCATTTCCATTGTCTCGATACGAATAGAGATAGACACGCATGGGCAGGGGCAGAGATAGAGGAGAGGAAGGAGCTACTGTCGCACTTAGTACTGACCGCAATCTGGTCGCATCTTTATCTCTACACCTCAGTATCTCCAACAACTAACTAACTGCATACACACTTTCACATATCACACTGGTCAACACAGTTAAAAATTACGTTTTATGACAAGTTTCAAAATGTTTTCACTTTATACCCGCAATTTATATTATTGATAATATTATCTAATTTCACTACTAGATTACATAAAAAAAATTGCAGGATATTTTTTGAGATTGTTATCGACAGTGAATGAAATACAGATCTTCTTCATCTTATTTTAGGCCTGTTGGCCTGTTATGGTCCTGCATCATTGTTTGCCTCTTGTGACGTCGACTGACAGCTGTCTTTCCATCTTTTGGGAGGTCGTCCTGGACGTCTGCTTGCTTGGGGTATACTGTCCCTGGCCTTACGGCTTACGTACAGATCGAATCTCAATATAACAAAGTTTATGAAACCGTAAAAAATATTTCGTTATACTTTATATGGAAGAAAACTTAAGTATTAAACAAACTAATGACATATTTCCATTTTCACTATCATCTTTTTCACTCTGCAAAGTTAAGATGACATTCGATGTTCCCGTACATGACTGCAAATTTTAACGCTCGTAATAATTTGATTATGTTATTATTTTTATCCAGAACTCCACATATCTTATAATTCATTGTTCTTTTCCATTTCATATGTACTGTACACGTACATATGTGTTTGAGTCATCTGAATTGAAGCCTTTTGCCAACGCTGAAAAATCTTGACCCATTGAATGACCACCACGCTCCAAAAATCATATCACGTGCTTTATTGACATCTATTTTTTTATTATTAACAGGTTGTTAATAAATTGTCAACCTCCGTGGCCTTATTGGTAAGATGCTTGTCTCCCAGCCATGGGATTGCGCGTTCGATACTCGTTAAGACCCTAATTTTTTTTAAAGAATTCCAATGTGGTTTTTACTCAAGGCTTCTTTAATATCTTTCTGGTTGGTTCGAAAAGATTGCCTCATGAAAATACGCCAGCCAGGTTGTACTTTATATAGCAAACGTGTAATATAGTACAATACATACTACTTAAATGCATTTTTACTGCATGTATAACTCCCAGATCAAAAGTTTGCCAAACTGCTGTACAATTTGGAGGTAAAAATTCAATTTGAACCTGTCCTAGCTCGCATGTACAGTTATGTGTATCAATTAAAATAAAAAAATCTTTTTTATCTTTTCATTCGAGCTTCCGAATTCATGAGCCATTCGATAAATATTAGTTGCGTTATCCAAGCTCGTACGTTGGTTTGGAACCCGTAACGGCTATTTTCGGCTGAAAAATGTCCGTTATGTTGAAAATTTATTTCGTTAATACTGGATTGGTTAAACATTTTCTTTTATATACGTTAATTCGATTCATCAAAAAATATTCATTAATCTGACAATTTTGCCACTTCGATGTTCGTTATATTGAGATTTGACCTATAAATCATATATTTATTACAAATTTTAAGGGCATATATAGTGTAGACCTTTTAAATACTCGTATATTAAGTTACATAACATATGTCTATCTGGACCATATGACATATATTAAAATACCTAATTCAATGAGAACAAAAAGGTGCAAAAAAATCTGACAAGGGATCGCAGCGTGGTTGTTGTTGCGATAGGAGTTAGAGTGCTTGATCTTGCAAGAGGAGTAAATTGTAACGAATATTTTTTTAAGTTTTTATTTATAAATATTACTATTAAGACATGAAAATATACTCGCATGAAGTGCTTTCAATTGAATAATACTTATCGGAAACTGATAGAGTAAATGATGTTGAGATTAATCTTCATCTTAGACACCTATTTGGGCATTTTCTCTGCGTTCGCAAATTTTAAACCGTGTTTCTGATAAATGTACTCGTACGAAGGTTATTATGAAATATGTTGTTATTTTCTTTGAATTGATACAGTATGACAAGGGTTTACTTGGGTGGTGCATAGTCGTAATAAAATTTCACAACTTATCAAGTTAATGAGAAATTCTGACAACGGAATTAAACAGTGATCAACAATCGGCCAAACCGATAAATTTTTTCATGTCCATATGACCCGAGTAAGACACAGACAGAAGCTTAATTTACAGAAGTCACGACAAATGACAAGAAACATATCCAAATCCAATCATTTGATCGTCGTCGTTGCTGGGCTTCGAGGATCCCCTCGCCATCCAACATCAATAAAGTTAGAAAGAGATGCTGTGCAGTGGAGTTTTTTTTATTTCATTCCTGTTCTCATTTTTTTAAGTGAGTGAACCGTTGTACATCAGCAAAATCACCGACACACCGTTGTACTCGATCTGATGAAGTGAGGCGAGTGTAGTACACCGGCATGTTTTTTTCTCTTTTTGAAAGAATATATATGAATGAAGTCATAGGTATCCTTACACCCCCGAATACTAGGCGGAAAAAAGGCCCGTGTCATTCGACGGGTGTATAACAGCGCGGGGTTCGAACCATCCGCATGGAAGTCCAGTGTGTTACCAGGCGGTCATGCATCTCCTTGTGTAGTAATTTGATAACGTCCACTTTAGATCCCTTTCCTTGACTGTGTTATGTTATAATATACACATATATTACATATAGGACTTCATATTATAAAAACAGTATAATTGGTAGCCGTTCTGCAGTATACAATAATGCCAACGTAGTTTTACAGAGTTGCAAACGTCTTGAAATAATTATTTTGAGATTTGGTCGCTTTATCTTTTGAAAGCTATCATTTTATGGATTGTTGACGCTTTTGCGTGATAAACATTAACTTTTTGGTATTGCCATGAGAAAAGTATAGTGGCGTGAGATCTGCTGAATGAGGGAGATATTCAATGCTGTTGGCTATTTTTAATCAACAAAGGCCGCCTTACATCACGACGGCAGTAGAGAAGTGCTTCATTTTACCTACAAAATAAAAGTCTTCCTCATTCACAAACATCTCGCGAATGCGTAACACAATGGGTCGTCCATATTTATTTATTTATGGGCTCTAAAAGTGTTTATAACTATTTTTGAAGCGCCCTGTATATTTATCGTGTAAAATAAATATAATTTATAATTCATATACAAATGTAGCGTCACTGGAACAAAAAAAATAAACGAGGGATTGTTCTAAATCAATGTACATTTAATGGAGTACATATCGCCTGTTGAGAATCATAGTGGCGAAACTACAAAAAATAAAATTTCGAGTTAAGGCTACTAAATGCCATTAAAATGACTCCTTTTTTACATGCATAAGTGGCGAAAGTATATTTCAACTTCTTGTCGCTTCAATGAGTTGAAATATACTTTCGCCACTTACGCACGTAAAAAAGGAGTAATTTGGAAGGCTTAACTCGAAAATTAATTTTTTTGGAGTTTCGCCACTAGGATTCTCAACAGGCGATATGATGGCTTTCGATTTCTGGGTTGTACTTATCTGCATTAGGGAAATCATTAGACAAAAACATATTGAAATCTTAAATTGAAAGAAATATTTTTTAAACTTCACGAATCGGAAGTTAATTTAATATCAGATTTTTTTTATACGATTATGAACAAATCGAGTTTTTATTCTTACATGCACTTTCATCGTCATTTCGAAACTGATAATAATAACTTAGAGTTAAAGTTGAAAGAAAAATCTAGAAAAATTTCGTCACCGTTATAATACTTATGATAGTCGGTAAATAAGAATACTTATGTCACGAAAGAGTTTGACAACTTTTTTAAACAAAGCTACTGTAATATCATATGTTTTAGCTTGTTTTCAATAGGATAGGAATTACTTGAACCTTAAAATATTGATCTAGGTAAACTTATTAAGGAAACTTTAATTTTTTACAATGTAAATATTATACTATATTAGCAAGTGTCTAGACAGTGCGGTTCCTAGCATTCATGACTCTCCAGACAAAGAAAACATACTTTTTAAAGGCGTATCAATAATTTCTTTCTTGAATCTTAAAAACATTGTTTATTGACTTCGTGGTGTCATGTTTATATATTATAATAAAACACTTATTTTTTTTTATTCACCACTGTTTTTTTTTAGATCACTGCTGGTTTCAAAGACCTCTGACATTTTCGTCAGGGGAAAATGAACTAAATTATGTCTAAAGTATTTTTTTTCTAATTGTCATAGATACAGGAGAGGTGGATGGGAGTAGTTGCTAGTAAGGGCAAGGGTAGGCGTCAAAAATATAACTTTAGAACAGGAAACATATTTAACAGACGACTGTTATTGAAATCAACTTGGTTGTTTATAATGTTGAGACTTAATTCTCACTTTCAACATTATAAACAACCGATCCTTTTGACGCCTACTCTTCTCCCCTTATCAGCCACTACTCCCCTCTCCATCCCCTGTGCCTATTACAATTAGAATATTTTTTAACATTATTTAGTTTATCTTAACCTGACGAGGAAGACGCATGTCTTTGAAACCGGTATTGAAATCAAATAAAACAGTGGTGAATACAAAATAAGTGCGCATTAATTAATTTGTATTTAAGATTTTTATTATTATTTATTTTTACACGACAGGAAAAAATATGATAATAACATAGCAACATTGAATCGACTGCCCAAATGGCCACTGATGTTGACCTCCCTATCCAAAAACTCAGGTCCGCAGTTAACCTTCACCCCGTGATCTTTGAAGTAGTCCTGAATTAACAGTAAAAGATTCCGTTAAGAACAAATATTTAGAAGTTTTAATTTAAAAAAGGAATGATTTGACACTTAAATGTGAAAAAAATCTACATAATAACTTAAATTAAAGTTACAGATATGTTTTGCTTTACAAAATCATTGTCGAACCACCAGCTTTTGAACAACCAGGACTTTTAATTAAATTTATTGTGTAGATTTTTTCACGTTTAAATGTCAAATCATTCTGATTTAAAATGAAGTTCTACGATATAAATACCAAATCAATTAATGAGTTTTGATTTCTTTAAAATTATAGGCCACCATACATTATCGGAGGTGCCTGAAATTATAGGTCGCCACACATTATCGGAGATGCCTGAAATTATAGGCCGCCATAGATTATCAGAGTTGCCTGAAATATCAACACGAATTAACACATATTTCACTCTCAAGTCCGCCACATACAGTATTTATGTTTTGATATATGCTGTTAGAAAATGAATACTACGTATCCCTTTAATATCTAGGCATAAAAATGATAATATTTATGTATAGTAGAAAAACTACGCACTCGAAAATCACACGTGGCTAACGCTTCATATTCGTCTTTAATATCATCCAAAATCAGTAGTTCCAGGAGGTGTCAAAAGTTCCAGGATGTGATGACTTGGAAGAATGACGGCGATATGTTAGATCTTCCAGAACAGCGATTAATGTATGAATGTGTAGATGACGAAAAGAACTTCTAGAACTCAGTGGTAAGCGCCTTTTTCCTCGACACTTTCGCCAAGCAGAGATCGTATTGACATCTCGCTAGAAGAAAAATCATAACAAAACATCAATCATATATTTATTTATATACTCGTACATTTAGCAAAATAAGTCACTAAACTTGAAACTTCGACAACGGTTAGTTAAATGCTACATTTGGTCAGTGTTATTATATGAAGTGGAATCATGGACCCTCAAAGTTGGTAGTATGAACCGACTGGAAGCGTTCGAAATGTGAATGCACCGGAGAATGCTACGGATACGCTGGACGGATATGGTCAGTAACACGAGGGTTCTTCAAAGAGCCAAAGTCGATAGAGCGTTGCTAACTATTATTAAAATCCGAAAGGTGTCCTATTTGGGTCATGTACTATGAGGAGAAAAGTAAAAATTACTGCACCTGATGATCCAAAGCAAAATAGAGGGTCGAAGAGATGTTGGCAGGAGGTACATCTCCTGGCTCCGCAATATATGTGATTGGACTGGTATAAGGAGCGTTGGGGATCTTTTTCGGGTTGCCGGGGACAAAGATGCTTACTCTCAGGTGATAGTCAATGTTAGGGGGACCTGACATGACACTAGGAAGAAGAAGCAAAATAAGAGGTTGACAGAGGAGAGAGTGGAAGAAAAGAAAGGTAGGAAGTATGAAAAACTGAAGAGCATACATGGCGAAATGTATAAATATGGGCGAGGGGAGAATTGTGAGTATGATTAGGAAGATGTGGAGATCTGTCCTGTTTACCTGCCCTGAGGGATATGGCATAATGGTATGTACTCGTATTTATATATTTATATTTTCTTTTATCATTCGTTCTTATTTATTTTGCCAACTTTATTGGGTGACAGAGTAAGTAAAAACGATTTATTGAGTGTAGCTTTTGCACATTACACACGCATGTGGATGTTTAACATATATGTATGAGTACTCGACCATATGAGTTTATACACGTCGTTGTACACATATCCACACAAGAACCTACAAACACACACACACGAATGCATCAGTCTGGTGAGGGGACCACATACGAGCGATATTCACACACGAAGATCCAAAAGTGTTCAACCTATACAAGTTTATAGGCATATACCACATCGGCCATCACATGGTGAAGTAATGCAACATTTAAAATTTGATACATATATGAAAAATAGTTCATTACCTCAAAATTGAACACCGTTTTAGAATACTTTTTAGATTCTTAAATATGGTGGTTTCAGGTTACATTTTCTGGAGGCAATGGTAGAACAAAAGGAAGGAGGCGCCCTTTTTTCTCTGGATAACTGTGTGATGATCTCATCTGTAAAGTTAATTTAAAATATTATTAAATAATCCGTTAAGTCAGGAAAACTTTATGAGTGTTATCGCTTACGCTATCAAAATTTGAACATTAGAGATAAAATAAATTTGAGTGAATCATATATAATAGATATTTCATACATATTATAGAGAAGGACCAAACAACCGATCTCAAATGGATGTGATAAGGCGAGGGAAAAGAAGAAAAAGATACACGTATATTATAGATATTTATATATGCACACATATTCACAGTATAACTTACAAACATGTACATAAGTGCGTCAGTATGGGGAAGTTACCAAAGTTGTGCAATAATCATGAGCAATATACATGTATTATATTATATTCACATACTTAATTTAAGGAATGGAAGTATTGCTTCAATAATATCTGCAGACCTGACGTCCATTATAATGGGCACAGAGTTCATATACACTTTGTTAACAACTTTATGGTATATCTGTCCCCAATGATAACAAATGAAGTTAATGATACTATATTGACTTTGAACGATTTAAACTTATACGACATAATGTTGCATTTACTGTAAGTATTACAATCACAAACAAGAATATTTATTTAAGACTTTAGAATTAATTCAGGTTTGAAGAAGTTAAAGTGAAACTAAATTACATCAATTCAATATATCGCACGTGAAGATACCACAACTCTTCACATGTTCAAAGTATTATAACAGATAGAGACCGTTCATTTTTATTTGTTTTTCGGATACTTTCGAGAATCGAACTCTAAACTCTCGGATGGAATCCATCATCTAACCAACTAGGCCGCAGAGACCATCAAATAAAATCAATGCATTTAAATTAAACTCTTGGAAATACCTAGACAGCACTGTAAAAAGACAATTTTTCAGTATATTTGAAGTATTATAACTCAGAGAAAGAGATCAATAGAAAATTATGGGTGCAAAATACCCAAAAAAGAGCCAGATGAATATAAATAATTAAATATAGGTTTATTGATAGCAACATAGTATGTACATATGATATACACATACTAGTTTATCCTGAAACAACATACCATATGTATATATATCTCTGGATAATGTTGATGAAAATACATTTAAAGTTCTGGGCTATATGTTATTTTTTAAAGATAAAGCTCTCCAGGAGTTGAACAACCTTTAGAAGTATTTTTTTTCTTAAAATTCTGTTTTAAAAATCTCTGTTGGCTAGTGTAATAATTATTACTGGTGTTACGTAACCTGTGACATGTGGCAATGCACTAGTGTCGAAATATGTCATCAATGTGTGACACACGTCATCAGTGTGTCTGCTGAGTGTTAAATGCCACTAATTTATGATTCTATTTGTGCCTTATGATCCGTAATGACTTTATTGTACTCGTATATCTGTCACTTCTTTAGATTTGAAGTGTTTTCGTACTGCAAATGTCGTTATTACCGTTTTGGAGTATACCACAATTTATTTTTGGTATGTCATATATTATTAAATCTGTGGCGTTATGGCAGAAGTTGATATGTCCGTATTACCTTAGTTTACAGGAGAAGCAATATTAACTTTGATAAGCTGTTGAAATCAGTATAAATAAGCATTTTTTAAGTTTTTCCAAACAATATATCTTTTGTTTGGATAATGACTGACACACCAAGTTTTGCCACAATATGCTGAGAAATATTTTCAATAAATTGGGAGAACAAACACAAAATGACAAAAAAACGGACATATCAACTTCTGCCATAACGCCACAGAAATATTCTTGTACGTTTACAAGGTGACGTAAATGTCGTCACCGTTTTGAAGTTTACGAGTATTTATTTTTTGAATGTCGCATATACTATAAAATATTAATATACTTCTATCAGATGGCGTAAATGTAATCAACGTTTTGGAGTATGTCAGTATTTATGTTTTGAATATCGATTATTCTTATTTTTTATACATGTCATCACCGTTTTAGAGTATGTCAGTATTTATGTTTTGAATATCGATTATTCTTATTTTTTATACATGTCATCACCGTTTTAGAGTATGTCAGTATTTATGTTTTGAATATCGATTATTCTTATTTTTTATACATGTCATCACCGTTTTAGAGTATGTCAGTATTTATGTTTTGAATATCGATTATTCTTATTTTTTATACATGTCATCACCGTTTTAGAGTATGTCAGTATTTATGTTTTGAATATCGATTATTCTTATTTTTTATACATGTCATCACCGTTTTAGAGTATGTCAGTATTTATGTTTTGAATATCGATTATTCTTATTTTTTATAAATGTAATCAGCGTTTTGGAGTATGTCAGTATTTATGTTTTGAATATCGATAATTCTTATTTTTTATAAATGTCACCGTTTTGGAGTATGTCAGTATTTATGTTTTGAATATCGATTATTCTTATTTTTTATAAATGTAATCAGCGTTTTGGAGTATGTCAGTATTTATGTTTTGAATATCGATTATTCTTATTTTTTATACATGTCATCACCGTTTTAGAGTATGTCAGTATTTATGTTTTGAATATCGATTATTCTTATTTTTTATAAATGTAATCAGCGTTTTGGAGTATGTCAGTATTTATGTTTTGAATATCGATAATTCTTATTTTTTATAAATGTTACCGTTTTGGAGTATGTCGTTTTTATGTTTTGAATATCGATTATTCTTATTTTTTATAAATGTAATCAGCGTTTTGGAGTATGTCAGTATTTATGTTTTGAATATCGATTATTCTTATTTTTTATAAATGTCACCGTTTTGGAGTATGTCAGTATTTATGTTTTGAATATGGATTATTCTTATTTTTTAGAAATGTCGTCACCGTTTTGGAGTATGTCAGTATTTATGTTTTGAATATCGATTATTCTTATTTGTTTTAAATGTCACCGTTTTGGAGTATGTCAGTATTTATGTTTTGAATATCGATTATTCTTATTTTTTATAAATGTCACCGTTTTGGAGTATGTCAGTATTTATGTTTTGAATATCGATTATTCTTATTTTTTATACATGTCATCACCGTTTTAGAGTATGTCAGTATTTATGTTTTGAATATCGATTATTCTTATTTTTTATACATGTCATCACCGTTTTAGAGTATGTCAGTATTTATGTTTTGAATATCGATTATTCTTATTTTTTATACATGTCATCACCGTTTTAGAGTATGTCAGTATTTATGTTTTGAATATCGATTATTCTTATTTTTTATACATGTCATCACCGTTTTAGAGTATGTCAGTATTTATGTTTTGAATATCGATTATTCTTATTTTTTATACATGTCATCACCGTTTTAGAGTATGTCAGTATTTATGTTTTGAATATCGATTATTCTTATTTTTTATAAATGTAATCAGCGTTTTGGAGTATGTCAGTATTTATGTTTTGAATATCGATAATTCTTATTTTTTATAAATGTCACCGTTTTGGAGTATGTCAGTATTTATGTTTTGAATATCGATTATTCTTATTTTTTATAAATGTAATCAGCGTTTTGGAGTATGTCAGTATTTATGTTTTGAATATCGATTATTCTTATTTTTTATACATGTCATCACCGTTTTAGAGTATGTCAGTATTTATGTTTTGAATATCGATTATTCTTATTTTTTATAAATGTAATCAGCGTTTTGGAGTATGTCAGTATTTATGTTTTGAATATCGATAATTCTTATTTTTTATAAATGTTACCGTTTTGGAGTATGTCGTTTTTATGTTTTGAATATCGATTATTCTTATTTTTTATAAATGTAATCAGCGTTTTGGAGTATGTCAGTATTTATGTTTTGAATATCGATTATTCTTATTTTTTATAAATGTCACCGTTTTGGAGTATGTCAGTATTTATGTTTTGAATATGGATTATTCTTATTTTTTAGAAATGTCGTCACCGTTTTGGAGTATGTCAGTATTTATGTTTTGAATATCGATTATTCTTATTTGTTTTAAATGTCACCGTTTTGGAGTATGTCAGTATTTATGTTTTGAATATCGATTATTCTTATTTTTTATAAATGTCACCGTTTTGGAGTATGTCAGTATTTATGTTTTGAATATGGATTATTCTTATTTTTTAGAAATGTCGTCACCGTTTTGGAGTATGTCAGTATTTATGTTTTGAATATCGGTTATTCTTATTTGTTTTAAATGTCACCGTTTTGGAGTATGTCAGTATTTATGTTTTGAATATCGATTATTCTTATTTTTTATAAATGTCATCACCGTTTTGGAGTATGTCAGTATTTATGTTTTGAATATCGATTATTCTTATTTTTTATAAATGTCACCGTTTTGGAGTATGTCAGTATTTATGTTTTGAATATCGATTATTCTTATATTTTAGAAATGTCGTCACCGTTTTGGAGTTATACATTATTTATTTTTTGAATATCGAATATTATTAAACATACTCATTATTTACAAGGTGGCGTAAATTTTATGGAATATGCAACTAATTATTTTGTTAATGGCGTATATTATTAAATATTCTTATACTTTTCTAAAACATGGCGTAAATGTAATTACCGTTTAGTATTTTTTTTTATTTCAGTCTGGACTTCATTAAAGACCTCATAAACATCTATCTGATTACTTGGAAGAAATTGCCACATGGCAATAATTCCACAAGATTGTGTTGTATACAAAGAAAAAGTTATACATGATTCACTAGGGCGCTGTTATAGCTGGCAGACGGGATTTGTTTGATAATTGTTGGTTCCAGCTCGGCCAACGAGGTCGTCATGCCGAAATCACTTCAGAGTATTTATATTGTACTCCAAATTAATAATCAGTACATTTCCACTTAGATATTCTTCTCTTCTCCATGTGCCGTGTCCAGTTCTGATGGCAATCCCTCTTCAACAGCTCCTGTCAACGATTGGATGTTGCGTAACCATGACAAGTTCTTTTTATCAATTCTATAATACATTGACCCTTTATTTTGTTTTAGAAGAGGTATTTGTCTCACAATAGATTTCTCATAAAGGAAATATTTAGGCATTTCATTATATTTAAGAGCTCTCGTTCCACAGCTACTCGATGTTTAAGATACGATAATACCAATACATTCTAAGCATTCTTTAGTGAATTCATTCAAATTATTTTAACTAATTTAGCATTATGGACTTTAAGGTTGATTTTTTAATCCGATTGAGTTGTAGAAAATGTGCGGACTACTGTATATACATGACATTGTTATTAATGTAAGGGGAGAATGTGCGGACTACTGAATATACGAGTACATGACATTGTTTTTAATGTAAGGGGATAATGTGCGGACTACTGTATATACGAGTACATGACATTGTTATTAATGTAAGGAGAGAATGTGCGAATTACTGAATATATATGACATTGTAATTTGTTTAATCAAAACTGTTTATTCTACTTTTTGTAACGATATATGGTAAGCCTACCGGTTTCAAGGCTTTCACCTCATCATCGGGGGAGCACAAACAAGTCTTGTTTGTGCTTCCCTGATGATGAGGTGAAAACCTTGAAACCGGTAGGGTTATACCGTTACAAAAAGTGGAATAAACAGTGTTTGATAAAACAAATTATAATGTCTTTAAACCTCCCGAATGTTAATGCCTTAACTATAAATAATATATAACTGACATTGTTATTAATGTAAGGGGAGAATGAAGGTGAATTCCAGAATCTGATAAGAAAATTGTATTAGAAATGTTAAGAGAACGATCTGAGAATGAATGTTGCAAAATCCAAAGCCATGGTGATAGAAAAATATGAACGGAAAAGTAAATGGGTGAATAATGAGAAATTAGAGCAAGTCGAAGGATTCTGCTATTTTGGTAGTATTTTCCCAAATGGTGGAATAGTTTTGAGGGATATCGAACAGCGTGTAGTTATAGGAAAAAAAGGCAATGGGGTACTAAAACATATATATGATACTCGAACCCGAAAGTATCAAAATCTGCCAATATTATAGTCCACAACTGTATTTTTATACACACTAACTTTGATGCATGTAAAATATCTGAGAAGTTGTTGTAGCTGTATGAGAAGATGTATACGGATCTAGAAGAGGTAAACGATGTGTGTCGTGATAGGAAAGTCTGGCACTATCTTATCCCTGCATACCCCTTCAGGGAGATGACATGTGGATCGTAATCGTTGCTGGGCTTCGTAGTCAAAGATCCTCTCGTCATTAAAACGTCAATTCAGTTGGAAAGCAAAGCTCTACCGTAGAGTTTTTTTAGTGAGTGATCCACCACACCACTGTACTGGATTCGATGGCACACATGAAGTGAGACGATCGAAGAACACCGGTATGTTTTTTTCTATTTTTTTTATTTTAAAGAATAGATATGACTGAAGTCATAGGAACCCTTACACCCCCGAATACGTATGTGTATAAATTAGTATAGACCATGCGTTGTCAAAGTTAAAGGGCTATGTTTTTTTTTTTTTTTTTTTAATTAAAGAAAGTAAATTATTGTACAAACATTTGTCAAGGCTATACCTATATACAAATTTATTACTTAACTAATCTTAATTATATGTTATAATTTACGAACTTACTTAATCTTATTTTCCTACATATCATTTTATTTTATTTATTCAATCTTAATATATGAGATCTTAGAAATAAATAACACCTACATACTACTTATAACTAGATAACAAATCTCACACTAATTATTTAGCAAAAACAAGTCCACTCGTTCAGGCTACTTGTATTCCATCACATTCACTCAGACCTTGGCCGTCCCAGCTAATACTGTAGGTGGACTAGTCAGGCAACAGATAATGCTTCGGGAGCTTGTGCTTATGACGGAAGGGTAGGTCGGATTTACTCTCGTAAACCCCCAGGGCAGCGACTAAGGGATTTCTGTGATTTTGTTGGCTTTTATAGAACTTCAGGGCTATGTTATTATTACAGAGAATTTAGATATTTAATAAAAAACAAAATCTTAAAAATTTCTATGACGTAAATTCTCAATCTATATCCTCAACAACAACAATAAAAAACATGTTCAACTTTAGATAAGTTCAAATCAATCGCACATGAAAGATAAACATTCGGTCAAAACGTCACGTGTTTATCTCATCTAGATCTTCAGATTTTCAATATTTTGAAATGTCGCAGCATCTTTTACTTACTTGTTTTCTAACAATCATTTTATGACATACTGAACGATAATTGCTAAGACAATAGAAATAACAAATAAACGTCACATATGTTTGTTGTATTTCTTTGTTTTTCAAGATTTGGTATCTTTCTATTGTTTCAAACTTTCAAACTATTGTATTGTGTATTAATTCATTTGTATGACGCTCTTAAATATATCCAAATTTGTGAATTGGACACTTTGAAGGGCGTAACCGGAAAACTACATTATTATTTCTTCATAGAAATATTCATTTCTAAAATCAAAATTCTTTTTTGTCTAATGTGATTATTTGGAAAATTTGGCAATTTTGATTATATGTAATTATTTATTATTGCAAAAACACTGTCCTCAGTGAGATGCAGGCAAAAGCTTAGTTTACTGGGGACACGGCAAATGAAAGGCAACAAACCCAGATCCATTAAAATTCTGTGTCCAAATTAAATTACCTGTGGCTTTTTCGCAAATCGTGTATTTTTTCGCAAATTCTTGGCATGTGTAAATAATTTTTTTTTTTTTAAATTATGTTGTAAATATACACTAGGTTAGTCAAAAAGTTTTGAAAGCGGAAATGAAAATACATTTTTTTTGGGGGGAAATCACTTTTATTGCTCAGTATAGTATCCCATAAGATCAATACACTTGGTCCAACGATCTTCCAACTTTGTTGTCCCATCACGGAAGTGACTTTCTGGAAGGCCTGCAAAATACTCCTCTACGACGGCTATAACCTCTTCGTTTGATGAAAAATGCTTTCCACAAAGGAATTTTTTGAGGTGTGAGAACAGCCAGAAGTCAGAGGGAGCTAAATCTGGCGAATAGGGTGGATGCTGCAACAATTCGTACCCCAATTCCCTGATTTTCGCGATGGTTTTTTGAGCTGTGTGAGCAGGTGCATTGCCTTGATGAAAAATGATTTTTTTATTTCTACAAACCGGGTCTTTTTTCACAAATTTTTTCATCCAACTGGTCCAAAAGGTCACAATAATAATCAAAGTTGATTGTCTTACCAGTTTGGAGATAATCTATCAATAAAATTCCTTTTGTATCCCAAAAAACTGACGCTAACACCTTCTTGGCCGATTTCTGGACACGAACTCGCTTCGGAGCCAAAGTGCCTGGTTTACACCACTCCTTAGCCTCTTATTTTGATTCAGGATCATGGTGGTAGACCCAAGTCTCATCCATAGTGATGAATCGACGCAGAAAATACTTTTTATCCTTTCGAAATTGCTCCAAATGTTGCTCAGAAAGTCGCATTCGAACGTGTTTTTGTTGCATTGTTAGCAAATGCGGCACCCATTGTACACAGTTTTTTGAAACCCAAAACTTCAGCCAAAATATGCCATGTTGTTCCATGTGAGATGCCTATGGTGTCAGCTATTGCATCCACCGTCGATCGATGATCTTCCAAAACCATATCCTGTATTTTCGCTATGATTTCTGGTGTTGATGCACTTGTGTTGATACACGTCAACTTCAAATGGCTTGTAAACAAAGAATGAATTGACAGATCGAAATGAAAATTTGAGTGCGTTCTTATGAAAAATGAAATATTAAAATGGCGTAGAAATTTTGGTTTTTCTACTGCTCCATAGATGTCGCTTTCAAAACTTAAGGACTAACCCATTATCTGATTTTTTGGTCGATTTGTTTCTAATTATATCAGAATTTCTAATCATATCATTAATAGTCCACAAGACCACAACAGTATTTTGGTGCCAACTTTGATATATGAGAGTGAAACATGGGCTCGAATAAACCGAATGGAGCCGAATAAATGTCGGAGAAATGGATGTATATAGAATACATGGAGTGACAATGTATGCCAGAATACGGAATGAAGCTATAAGGGACGAATGTAAACTTTAGGGTAATGTGTGGAGTAAAAGGGAGAAGAGCACTCAGAGATAATTTGGCCAGTCGAACGAATGAATTACAAAAAATCTAACTAAACAAATATGCAGTGCAAATGTGAGTGAAAGGCGCGTGAAAGGAAGATTAAGGAAAGAATGGTTGGATCAAGTGCATGATATCTAGAAAAAAAGAAACATAGAAGGTCAGAGAAATCGTAGGAGTTATACGAGGTGCTAATAATGTGTGTCGAGATAGAAAAATCGGTTACTCTATCCTTTCTGCCTACTGCGACAGGGAAATGGCGTGATGGTTTTATATGTAATATAGCATATACGATAAAATGCTCCTAATAAATCTGATTATTTGTTCGCTTTATCATATTTACAATATAATACTCGTATATCAAATCATCTTGATCGTGTTATTAAAATTGAATTGTCATTTTTATCAATGCATAATAGATCCAATACTACAAGAGTTCTTATTTATTTATTTAACACTTTATTGCAAAAACCATCTGACTGGCTTGTCATCAGGTGGTAATTTCTTCCAACCAACCAGATAAAATTAAATGAAGCAAGTTACATAGTCGCAAAAAAACATTAAAATGACTACCCATCTCCACGAAATCCATGAGCATATACGTGAATACACGCCCATAAACCCCTCGAAGGCGGACAACCACCCGAACATTCTTTTTCATATAAAGTGAGATAAGAGTATCATCAATCAGAGGAAAAGGAAGGAATGGTGGAGAGGAATGAAAATTTAGAAATGAAAAATGTTATATTACTGACAAGAAATTAAGAGTTCTTTCAGTCGCTTCTTAAAGCATGCCAAAGATGGATTGAGTCTAGCATTGGTTTGCAACTGGTTCCAGAGTCTCGTTGCAGGGACAGTAAAGTACGACTTAAAAAAAGAAGAGTGGTGCACTGGGAAGGCCAATAAACAATATCTGTTTGAGCTTAGCGCTAGTACATGATCGGAAAGATGCTTAAATTTTTCGGCAAGATAAGGGGGGGGGGGGGGGGGGGGGCAGATAAGGATATTAAACAATAGAGATAATATGTGAATTTGTCGTCTATTTTTCATATTCAACCGTCAGATATTTAGAAATTTTAATTAAAAATCCCTGATTTGAGTAATTCAACAAAAGTGTTGTTTTTTTAAGAACGTATATATAACACATGTCAACGATGTCATTTTATACCAAAAACTAAGATATGTACCACAATTATAACATTTCTGACTACCAAGGTAAAGTTAGTAATATGATTGACTCTAACCCTAGAGTTTGACAACCGACTGTACACGAAAATAGGTCTAAGTCTGATAAATGAACCCGTCTAGTAAATATAGTCACATGCGCTTAATATGTACGACTCTTGTCTCTTCACACGCGGCAGTGTTGTTAAAACGTGTGATGACGAACTGCCAGTTCCATGCCTAATCCAGAAGTTTTAAAATTAAAAAATAACGATAAATGAGGCGATGGCTATT
This sequence comes from Odontocerum albicorne, assembly GCA_949825065.1. Lineage (NCBI taxonomy): Eukaryota > Metazoa > Arthropoda > Insecta > Trichoptera > Odontoceridae > Odontocerum > Odontocerum albicorne. The sequence goes on along the minus strand of OX463849.1, from coordinate 34,337,404 downwards.
TTTGTGTTTCAGCCATACTCATATTGTGTTTCAGCCATACGCCATACCTGCAGATATATACTCATTTTGATCCAAATTTCTTTCACGCGGCTTTGAACAATTTAAATACGGACCTTCAATCGATCTCGGAGTGGACTGGGGAGCATGGCTTACTCATCAATCCTAAGAAGTCTCAAGCGATCCTCATTGGCAGCCCTCAGCTTCTCGGTAAATTCAACACTGACTTACTTCCTCCAATATTACTTGATGGCTCTATTATACCATAACATAAAACTGTTAAAAACCTAGGAGTGCTAATAGATAACACTCTCTCATGGCGAGATCAAATAAATGAGGTAAGCCGAAGGATCTTCTTCAGCCTTCATTCCCTTAAGGTGTTGCAAAGATTCCTACCAACTAAAACCAAAATTTTACTCGTACAATCTCTGCTCCTTCCGATTCTGGACTATGCGGACGTATGTTACTTGGATGTTACAGAGGAACAGCTGGACAAATTACAGCGTCTTCAAAATGTGTGCCTAAGATTTATTTTCAACCTACGAAAGTACGATCATATAACTTCATACCAGAAGGCATTGAACTGGTTGAATGCTAGAAATAGACGCCAAATTCACATACTGTCTCTATTGTATAATATCATTAACTGTCCCGCCGCACCCTCTTATCTCGACGAAAATTTTCAGCGTCTTTCCAATCATGGATTAGCGCTACGCTCAAACAGAGATTGTTTATTGGCCTTTCCAGTTCACCGCTCTTCTTTCTTTACGTCGTCCTGTACTGTCCATGCAGTGAGACTCTGGAATCAGTTACAAACCAATGTAAGACTCGCTCCGTCCTTGGCATGCTTTAAGAAGCGACTGAAAAAACTCTTAATTTCTAGTCAGTAAAATAACGTGTTTCAGACCTGATTTTTCTTTTCCTTTCCTCTCCACCATCCTTTCCTTTCCTTTTGATTGATGATATCTCACTTTATATGAAAAATGATGTTCGGGTGATTGTCCGTCTTTGTGGGGTTTGTGGGCATGTTCTCACATATATGTTTATGGATTTCGTGGGGATGGATAGTCATTTGAATGATTTATGCGACCACGTAACTTGCTTCATTTACTTTTGTCTGGTTGGTTGGAAGAGATTGCCGCCTGGCAATAAGCCCGCCAGATTGTATTGCAATAAAAGTGTTAAATAAAATAATAAATACTCTTCAGTATATCTTCAATGCCAATTCAGGTATATTGTGGGGCACCATACGAATGAAAAAAAATATATAACATTTCTAATATAAAAAGGTTTAGTAATGTGCAAGTTTTTGCGTTCATAGAATGTATTTATTGATACTTTTTTTTATTTCTACGACGTTACTGGTAACCGGAGTAGCGTGTTATAAAAAATGAATATTTAATAATCCCATGAAATATGAAAATGACCATCGGAAGCCTTTATTAAGGGAAAATGTGCCACTTTTCCACCTGTTTTCCATCAAATTCCGAGAACAGTTGGCAACAAAGAAATCAATCGATGGAATCACATAAAAAAATATTATTTCACTGTATTGCACGTAAGAAATTGTATTTTTTATAGAAAAAAAAAAACACACTGAATTTGTTTTAATTATAATTTTTTTTTGTTCACAAAAAAGATATTTTAAATAATATAAAATATTACTTATAATTATTAATAAAAAAAAATTCCGTCGACGGCCTTGGTCTATTGTTATGCATTCACGTTTAGCATGTGGACGCTCCAGGCTCGATTCCTGGCGGTTTTACATCTGAATTATTTTTTGTGTAGCTTATAAACTGCGTATTATAAATTCTAATAACGTTTTTAAGCATTACTAAAATAGTGATATTTAAAACTCTACCTATCGAAAGAGTGCAGCTGATTAAACCAACCGATTTTAATGAATATTTTATGTTCTTGCCATCGAAGCTTTAAGTTTAATCTATCAACTGTTTGGTTGTTGAAGTGCTTGCAACACATTTAACCAATACATGTACATGCACTTTTTATTCGCAATATGGCTCAAAATTAATCTTTCATCATATTTTTTACTCCGTTATTTAAAAAAAAAACAATGTTATTCTTTATTTATATTCATTAAATAAAAAAACATATACTTGTATACCAGAAATATGGTCGAGAGTTTAGGTATCAAATTTCATAATATTTTTTGACAGCGCCTTGTAACTGTAGAATTCCTTCAAAATGTAGGGAATATTTTTAACTGGGAATTAAAAAAACTAATGAAAAAATGGTTGGACCATGTTAATATGTTGCAAAAAGTTATTGTTAAAAGTTATAGTTATCATATGAGGTGTAGAAAAGGAGGCGAAAATGGTGATTCGTAATAGAAAAGCTTGGAGCCATGTCACCTCTTCCTATCCTAGCAAAGAAATAGTGTGATGGTTATTTAAATGAGTCAATAGACAAAAACAAAACACCTTATAGATAAAAACAAAACATTTGCTTTAAATTTTACTAAATAAAAATCATTCTCCAGATATTATATTTTAAGTCAATAAGCACAGAAAACAGATTTTCAATATTTTTTTAACGAACATAAATGGACTGATCATCGTTCATAAGCATTATTTCATTATAATCTAGATATCTACCGGAACATTAGAGGTTGTATACCCAATACATGTGGTCTTCTGATTAGTCAAATTACTTTTCATCATTTTCTTCCCAGTTTTAAGTGCACTTTAAGAGAGTTTTAAGTGAACTTTAAGAGATCTAAATCAATTAAATAGCGTTTTTAAGTTGTTTTTCTACAGATTCAAACTCAAAGCACTCTTAAAGCAATATTATTTATTTTATACAACGCTACAAAGGTTATCTTTTTTTGTTTGTTTTATTTATTGAAATAGATTTTTCAACAAAGTTCAAATCTGCGTTAAGGAAAATAAAAAAAACTTCTAAATTTTCATTTGAATCGACTGTACAGTGCACACCTATCGATCGACCGAGATGACATCGTATAGGAAATATTTCAGTGTACTATCACAAGAAAACCTGAGTCATAATTCAGGAATGTTTGTCCTGAAAGCACACGCGAGCTTTTGTTTCAGAATTTCTTTTGTTTGGAAATTTATTAAAACACTTTATTGTAATATACAATATATTTTTTAATATGCAGTTAAATATGTGTATAAGAATTTAGTTATTTAATGATTTGATTTAAACGCATACATTTCAACATTTCTATAATGAAATGTCAATGGGACTCAGCCCACTAAATATATATTTTTTGTTTATTAGCAATACTATATAGTAGAAGCATAGATATTAAAAATATTAAGCCAGAAAAATTAGTAATTTATGGTTAATATATTCTTCCATGGAAGCTCATACATACAAAGCGGCGAGATACATATAATATAAACGTACCATCACGCCGGTTCCCTGTAGGGATAAGTAAAAAGAACAAAGCTCCATACTTTCCTATCGCGACACACAGCTTTCGCCTCTTTTAGATTCCTTCTCCTTCTCATACGATTCCCACGATTTCTCTATTTTTTTAAATTTTCTTTCAAAATATCATTCACATGAACCAAGTATACTTTATTTGGTTTTCTTCTACGACGCTTTCCTTTCATATTTGCACTGTATATTTGCTTTGTTAGTATTCCATTATTCATAAATTCACATTCAGCTTCAATCACTACATTTCGTATTCTGTCATACATTGTTATCCCATGTATTATTAAGTGCACGCATTTTAAGAGTATTTATTCAGCTCCAATCAGTATTTTTCCTCGTCACGCCCCTTCTTCAAAGTTGGTACTTTTGGGAACTACCATCATCTTAGCAAATTTGGACACTGTTCTGTTCGAGTATATATGTTTTAAATATCCCGTTAAAACAAGCTAAAATCTTTAACTTGGTCTAGTCTACAAGTATATCGCTTTTACTATATCTATCACCCATCACACGTGATCCCTCTTTCAACATCCATCCCAGAACAAACCTTACCCGACATCACGCCGAACAGCGAGAAGAAACCCTACAACACCACATCATCGCTTGAACCGTGAAGTTCTATAAAAGTCGAAAAAATCACAGCAATTCCTTAGTTGCTGCCCTGGGGTCTTAGGAGAGTAAATCCGATCTACTCTTCCGTTATAAGCACAGACTCCCGAAGCACTATCTGTTGCCTGACTAGTCCACCTACATTATTAGCTGGGAGGACTAAGGTCCTGAGTTTATGTGATGGAATACAAGTAGCCTTAACGAGTGGACTTGTTCTAACTAAATAATTACTTGTAAGAATTGTTATCTAGTTATGAGTAGTATGTAGGTGTTTATTATTTCTAAAAATTCATATATAAAGATTATAAAAAATAAAAATAAAATGACATAATATAGGAAAATAAGATGAAGTAAGTACATAAGATTAGTTAAGTAATAAATTTGAATGGTATATATGTTAGTTATACTCTTGACAAATATTTGTACCATATATTATTTTGTAGATATGATTTTTTAAAGTGATCGTCTACAAAAAATACGGAAAACCTTTATTTAGACTTAAACATAACAAGTGACACAATCAAAGAAATATAAATTAATACAACAAAGTTAGTACCACTCGTTATAATACTCGTATATACTCGTAGGTACAAAATGCTAAGAAAACTTTATTTAGACTTGAACATGACAAGTTGTACATTCGAAGAAATACTCGTATAATTAAATACAATAGAGTAGGTATGACTTGTTATAGTAATCGTATAAAAAAAACAGGAATTGAATATAACACGTCTCACAATCACAGAAATATCAATTTATTATAAATAAAAAAAAAAAGGTTCTTGATATCTGATGTAAATTTTGTGTACCGGTATTTTTTTCTAAACTTTAAAAGGGGCAAGATCAGATAAAATCAAAGAAAGCTTCTGTTTTGTATCCGAATCAGAATAATTACATAAACAAATTTATGTGAGTTCATCTCAGATAAACTTTTTATTTCAGATCTTTGATAAGATCCATAATTTTAACCCTTTAATTCCCGAAGTCAAAAATTAAACGTTCTTGAAATAGTATCACGTATTAAGGTCGAACATTTATTTTTTATGTTTCATATGTAAATACAAAATTAAATAAACTTTTAAGATTAAAATTAACGTAAAAACTTCATTTTCAGTGAATAGTTAGTTGTTAATGTAAAATACAACCATAATAAATATTTTTATATGTCTTCGTACTCCAGGAATTTGAGTATTTGTTTTTGACGGAAATCATATAGCCTTAGATTTCTAGTTATTGTATTAAAAGGATTACAAAATAAATGTAATTGACTTTTTTAGAACGTGACACAGGTATTTTGTTCACAAACATAAATGCCACTTGATGAATGTGAAATTTACGAAAACGTATTGTATTACACTTTCTTTGTATACTCGTACAGAATAATCTGGTGATTTTATTGCCATATAGCAAATTCTCCCAACTAACCAGAAACATGTTAAAGAGGTCTTAAGTGGAAACCAGGCTGGAATCCTTTTTTAATAAATCTGGGTTCAAACGGGAATCGAATCCTATGGATGTCATCCCTATTTAGTAAAACGACTGACGTATAAAAATAATTTGTTAACACTGTTTATATTATTTTAAAGCATTACTTATTCTGAATATATTTTAAGAATATTTTTTTGTAGAGGCAAAATAAAGGAAACTTAGAAAGCTACACATATAATCCCTACTTTGTACGTGACTTCTCTGTGTAAATCTTAAAGGTTCATTTCAACGCCCTTATAAAAATTTCGAAGTAACATTAATTGTTAATATAACTGGATAGTCTCCGAGTTATTATTTTTTATCATTTTTCTAACATGATTTACACATGGAAAAGTGTTCTTTCGTTTTACAAAATCAATTCAAGTTTATATTATTGTAAAATATGGAACAAAAAATTTACGTTACCTTATACAATATGGTAATATTTTGAAAACAGTTTAATAGATAGAGCAAAAAAGTGCCGTTTTGTTATACAAAATTAGTTCAAGAGTACGATATTGTGAAAATGGTATAAACTATGGAATAAAATGTAGTGTTACCTTTTACAAAATCACTTCAAAAGTAGAATATTGTGAAAATGTGATAAAAGAGGGAGCAAAAAAGTACTGTTTTGCTATATAAAATTACTTCAAGAGTACAATCCCTTCAAGATTACGATATTGTGAAAATGGGATAACAGGTGGAGAAAAAAAGTCCTTATATAAAATCCCTCCAACATTGTAAAAATGTTGTAAAAGATTGAGCAGACGACTATTGCTTCCTTATACAAAATCACTTTGAGGGTACAAAATTGTGAAAATAGGATAAAAGATGGAGCAAAAAAGTATTATTTTGTTACACGAAATCACTTTAAATGTATAGGTATACACGTGAAATGTGACTTCATCATCTTAATAACCTAGCATTGTCCATATAATACGTATAAATAAATGTATAGGTATACACGTGAAATGTGACTTCATCATCTTAATAACCTAGCATTGTCCATATAATACGTATAAATAAATGTATAGGTATACACGTGAAATGGGACTACACCATCTTAATAACCTAGCATTGCCCATATAATACGTATAAATAAATGTATAGGTATACACGTGAAATGTGACTTCATCATCTTAATAACCTAGCATTGTCCATATAATACGTATAAATAAATGTATTGTATACACGTGAAATGGGACTACATCATCTTAATAACCTAGCATTGCCCATATAATACGTATAAATAAATGTATAGGTATACACGTGAAATGGGACTACACCATCTTAATAACCTAGCATTGCCCATATAATACGTATAAATAAATGTATAGGTATACACGTGAAATGGGACTACACCATCTTAATAACCTAGCATTGCCCATATAATACGTATAAATAAATGTATAGGTATACACGTGAAATGGGACTACACCATCTTAATAACCTAGCATTGTCCATATAATACGTATAAATAAATGTATAGGTATACACGTGAAATGTGACTTCATCATCTTAATAACCTAGCATTGTCCATATAATACGTATAAATAAATGTATAGGTATACACGTGAAATTGGACTACACCATCTTAATAACCTAGCATTGCCCATATAATACGTATAAATAAATGTATAGGTATACACGTGAAATGGGACTACATCATCTTAATAACCTAGCATTGCCCATATAATACGTATAAATAAATGTATAGGTATACACGTGAAATTGGACTACATCATCTTAATAACCTAGCATTGCCCATATAATACGTATAAATAAATGTATAGGTATACACGTGAAATGGGACTACACCATCTTAATAACCTAGCATTGCCCATATAATACGTATAAATAAATGTATAGGTATACACGTGAAATTGGACTACATCATCTTAATAACCTAGCATTGCCCATATAATACTTATAAATAAATGTATAGGTATACACGTGAAATGGGACTACACCATCTTAATAACCTAGCATTGCCCATATAATACGTATTAATAAATATATAGGTATACACGTGAAATGGGACTACACCATCTTAATAACCTAGCATTGCCCATATAATACGTATAAATGAATATTGAAAATAATTTAATTTAAAAACCAGTTGAATTTAAATACACGTGGTAACATAAAATTATGAAAATATCAAAAAAGGCTTAAGGTGAAATTTAGGATTCCTCAATATTTTAACTAAACGAATTAATGTTAGTTTTTTTTAATTATAATTATATCTTACGTCGATAGGACAAATTTTAAAAGACAGTTTAATTTTTTTGTTTTAAATATTGCTATAAATACTCGTATATTCAAATCTATAAGGTACCCTAAATGGTTCAATACAAACCAGTAATATAACTACTAGAGCCCCTGGGGCGAGGGTCTATTATAAGATTTAGAGAAATCGATAATGACAGTTCTTTTATTGAATTCATTGTGGGTCAAGTGATAAACGATTTAGAATTATGTAAATCATATATAATAGGTAGGGAGAGCTACTGGTTGTGAGATATTAGTAAGAAAACATGTAAATTCTTATAACCCTTGAATATTTTTTTTTTAATAATTATATGACGAATTTTTTTGTCTATTATTTTTTTAGGTGATAGTTTTTAAATGGTAACTTTAACACTAGAAAGATTAAAGTATACATACATATGACATCACGTATTTTTTCGGTCGGGTAGGCAGATAAGACAGGGCGCCACACTTAATTTATTTATTTTAATTATTTTGTGTACATGGTTAAAATGGTACATCTGGCGGGGTTATTATTTTACATGATTTTTTTCCAGCCAACTTTATTTTGAATGCATTAAACTGTTATATCCATGACAATTTTCACAAAAAAAAAGAGTCCGGAATCATTTAAAAAAAACTCGGTTCTATGACAGGCGTCTTACCAACTAGGCCACAGAGGTCGTCACCTTCTCGTATAGCTCTAACTTTTTTTTTATTTATTGAAAAGTGTTGCAAGTCTCAAATGTTCTTGTTGTTGCCTTTGTTTATGGCTGCATAGTGCCGAAGAACACCCTTGATGGGTGAAGGCAAAATAAGAAACAAGATTTGTTTTTCTAATTTATAATTAAGAAAAAGAGAAAATTCAAACTCACCAGAGACACATGATACGCATGGCAACTGATCAAATGTTTACTATCCCTAGAGTTAGAACATATTTTGCCCTAAGTCAATCTATTTGGCTTCCATGGCATACAGTGGGGTCCCGAAAACCACAAAGACAAAAGGGGATAAAAATTTCAGGCAGTGCGTCGGAGCGTGGTTGTTATTGGAACAGGAATTAGAATGCTTGAACTTCCAGTAGGGATGACTTGTAGCAAAGGGTTATGTGAACTCTTGAATATGGTGTGTTTTTGGCGATTACATGTGGGTCTGAAATGATAAAGTATGCGGAGTTTGATTTGTGTGATACATACGTGTAATTGAGAGTTTCACTGTTTGTATTGAAGAATATTTGAAACAGAGTATTTTAAAATTAATAATCAGAAAAGAAACATCAACTAATTATTTCACATTATGTGTAAGATACAGGCCAAGCCTTGTTTACTAGGAACACGATAAATGAAAGGCCACAAATCTAAATTCATGTGATTTGAGTCCACTTTAAATTACCTGTTGTTTTTTTCATAAACTATTTTGTTAGAAAATTGGCATGTATAAATAAATACATAGGAAGTCGCAGTGATTACTGTTATAAATTGAATAACAAAACATATACGTGAACATGTATACCATTATGCTATATCCTTATGGGGTAGACAGAGCGAACATATCTCCAAACTTTTCTTTCCAAATACAAACGTTTGTGTCCAACACATTCATACATATATTATATTAATCATGGTTCTAACTTTACATTTTACTCACTTTTTCTTCGGTCTACATATTTCACACACACCTTTATGATTTGTAAGATCCCTACTGGCGTGAATACTTCATTCTCTCCACATGTTCTAGCCATCTTGAAGTTCTTTTCTTCGTCTTCCTTAAAACATCGAAGTTATCTATACATTCATTTCTGATGTTTTCATTCAACCTTCTTTCATGCTTAGACACTCCAATTTATTTTCTTAGTGCATGCATTACCATTACATCATTCATACTTTTATCCTTCTTCATCAAATCCAAGTTTCACTTCTCTACGTCAAAGCTGGCACGAACATAATATTATGTATTATGAGTTGTCTTACTTTGCAAAGTTATTTAATTTTAACTAGGCGGTTAACCCGTCTCATACACGACTTCAAAGATTTTTTTAACGTTTCTGTACTACAATATTATAAAATAACTATGTTATAAAACGGTGTTCGTATATAAAATACTCACAAAGTAAACTTACTAATCCCACAAACACATTTTATAAAAAAATCCCAAATAGGATACCGCATTAAAAACAATAATACCGCACCTACACGTCAACTGACAGCTGAATGTCGAAATAATAAAATCTTTACTCGCGACTTTTATTTATCCAACATTTCATTAGAACGTGTATAACAAGAAATTATTTCAATTTTTTAAATTAATTAAACTAGCACGCGCCTCATTTTATTTAGTGAATATCAAAATATTATAATAAAACTATCACTAACGATTTTTGTTTATTCAACACTACGAGTACTCGTATATCAGGATAAAAAGGTTTCAATTTTAAAACTGAATTATTCCCGCGCGTGCATCAATTTTACAAAGTGAAAATAGTGCGACATCTGTAATTACAAATCAGACCTATTTAAATTATTATCGAAAATAACAAACTGTTGGGACAATTTTTTCAACTTTTAACGACCTTCAATGCGTTCTAGTATGTTACTGTCTTGGTAATTATTAATATAATTATTTATATATGTTTTAAACATATTTTTTGTATATCATATAAGCAAGTAAGTATATGTTTAGTATAATTGCGTGGGAATCAAACCGATACATACATTGTAATCCAAAGAAAGTTACAAATGATCTGATATATAACCAAAAAAAGGTATAAAAATAAACGAATGGGGCACAAAGGGATTTCGAATTTTAACGAAGATCATTTTATACATTCACAAGACATGAGACGAGAAGCAAGTGTGTAAAAAACCTTTAGAATACGAGTTGCCAAGAACAGGAATATATTAAAAAGCTATTAAGAAAGGATACGCGAACACGGGCAAGGCTATCATTACTCCTTGGAAACTAATACTTTAACGCTATAAGGATCCCTTCCTACACAATAGGTAAATCAAATCGTATAATATTTATTTAAATTATGCCTTATCCTTAGTGAATATTATTTAAAACTGGTTGCAGGTATATCACATTTGATATTTTCTATGTCAGATGCGATGTACCCTGCAACCAGTTTTAAAGTCTTCGACTTAACACTATTATTAGTATTTATAATAATAATAATAATAATGATATAAAGAGAGTAGACAATTCTTAATAACGCAATAGCTCAAGATTCGAACCAAATATTATTGACAGAAAAAATAAATTACAAAAATTAATGATAATGATAAAATAAGTTGAGTGTAATGATAGGAAGATGGTGGTACTTTCCCACATATGTTTATGTCTAGAAAAATATATTTGATAAGAAAACCATAGAAAACTTAACAAAGGAAGACGAACTACAAAGAAATCTTGTAGATATTCCGATATTTAAGAGCAACACATTTTGCTTAAGGTGAAGTGTAATGGGCGTGTGTAGTGTTCACATAAATGGTCTTTCAAATTGAGCGTTTTTTTTTATTCTTGGATAAAACACAGATGGCGTCTCGAGTTTGCCTGGGTCTTGTAATATTTGAGAAGTGTGATGTATGACATTTATAAAAATGGAGTCGTATTCAATACAACAATACGTTCCAATTGAGAATTATTTTATGTATCGTAATCTCCGGAAGCGGTAATGTTAATTGGCCACCAAGATCATGTGATCTGACACCGTTGGATTATTTTCTCTAGGGTTACGTGAAAAGCCAGGCCTATAAGAATGACCCCCAATCAATTCGCGTTATTGGTGAGTTAGAACCGCAATTATGATAAAATATCATCGAAAATTTTGACAAAAGAGTGGACATCTGTGGAGCTGCAAGAGGTGGGCATTTGGCGCATATTGTTTTTTTGTGTTTAAATGTCGTACATTATACTTCAATGACCAATAAAAAGTTTTTTGGAATCAAAGCAAACTGTGTGTTTTATTTAAGAATTAAAAAAGTTAGAATTAAAAAAAACCGCTCGAATTTAAAGACCCGTTATGGTATAGTAAAAATGTTGATAAAACCTCTAAAATATTACAAGAAATTATAATAAAATAAATTTAGTGTGATTATACGGGGCCGGGAGGGATCAACTCTATGTTGAGAAGCAGTCCATATGACACTAGCTGCAGTGCCCAAGGAGTCCGTTGTCTCGCACTTGTCGGGTCGGAAGACAGGCGTCTTACCAACTAGACTACGGAGGTCGTCAAAGAAAAACATATAAAATTATTTATATGAGGAAGGGTATAGATAAAGAAGAGAGGAAGGTTGTATATCTCGATTGGAAAATTTATAATACCTATGATGACAGGAAAACGGTGGGATGGTATTTATTTAAAAAAAACTCGACCAATATTTTGCATAATCCTTATTTCAAATGGAAGCAAATCATCTCCAGCCCCGCCCCTGGGTATGCTGTAATATGCCCAACCTTCTTTCCCGATTTCTCTTCTCAGGGCTTCGGGAACACCTCGGGCCAAACGTGCTCCTGAAGTCTTTTACAATGGTCAGGTTTCTCAAATTTAATCCAAAAAATAAACAGAAATCTTCGGAAACAGCTTGATATAAAATAAATTATGGATTGATGATAACACATACATATCATCACGCCTTGCGGAGAAAGCGGAGAGGACAGATCTTCAATATTTTCTATTCAAGTGAACAAGTTTCGCCTCCTTCATATTCATATATCTCGTCATGCACAATCTTCTATCATTCATACTTTTTTCACTTTACGTTATTTCAAAATCTATTCCATTTTTTGCTTCCACGCACACCTTTCACTTCTAACTTGTATATTCACTTAGTTATCCTTTCATCATTCATTTTTTCCACATGTCCAAAGCATCTCTAAGTTCCTTTCTTCATCTTACTTAAAACATTCATTTACTGTCCATGCAGTGAGACTCTGGAATCAGTTACAAACCAATGTAAGACTCGCTCCGTCCTTGGGATGCTTTAAGAAGTGACTGAAAAAACTCTTAATTTCTAGTGTGTAAAATAACGTGTTTCATTTCCGATTTTTCCATTCCTCTCCACCATCCCTTCCTTTTCCTGTGATTGGTGATATCTCACTTTATATGAAAAATAATTTTCGGGTGATTGTCCGTCTTTGTGGGGCTCGTGGGCATATGCTCACGTATGTGCTTATGGATTTCGTAGGGATTGATAGTCATTTGAATGATTTATGCAACCATGTAATTAATATAATTTTGTCTGGTTGGTTGGAAGAGATTGCCGCCTGGCAATAAACCCGCCAGATTGTATTTGAAATAAAAGTGTTAAATAAATAAAGAATTATTCGTATTTTCAGGTCAAACTCAGACTCAAAATTATTGTTTATCAAATTGTCGTGGACTATGTGGTTTTTGATATGTTCTGTATCTTAGCAATCTCTCGTGTCACACATTATTCTCGATCAAAACCTTCATTTTACCGTCATTAGCAGAAATAGGCTTTCCAGATTGAACACCATCTTCGAATGTTGTATCACGATTACGAATTATTTTGAATCGCATACTTCAGTCAAATAAAAAATATCTTTTGTCCATGAGTTTTGGCGTTAAAATGCAGAATTCTTAGTATTTCTACTTTGTATACCTCAGTAAGATACAGGCAAAAGCCTAGTTTACTGAAGACACGACAAACGAAAGGCAACAAACCCAGATCCATTAAAATTGTGTGTCCAAATTAAATACCCTGTTGTTTTTTCGCTAATTATGTATATTTCTTGTCATGTGTAAAATAAATAAAAAAATACCAATTAGAGTGTGGTTAATGCTTGTGGTATCGTGCAATTGTTATTGTTTTTTTTAATTTTGTTCTTTGAACTATAAAAGTACAAATCTCCTCTTGTTTTTTTATGTTCTTTTCAGTGATAAGAGTATTTAATTGACACATGTGATGGTTGACTTAAAACAAGAATTCTAGTATGTCAGCCAGCAGATCTACGGTATCTGAGCATAGTATTTAAGCATGATGTGGTAAGGGGAATATGGTATTTTTATGATTATGGAAATGTATGCCTTATTATTATTGTATATTTTCTTGTCGTGTTAAATAAATAAATAACCCTAGAATAATATCACCATTAAAAAATATCTGAATTAGTCGAAATAAATGTTGTGTATTTTGTAAATTAGTCGAAATAAATGTTGTGTATTTTATAAATTAGTCGAAATAAATGTTGTGTATTTTGTAAATTAGTCGAAATAAATATTGTGTATTTTGTAAATTCGAATTGAAAAACATGACCTTTCATAGTGTATTGGACCCTTATAATATCGTTTTCGCAGTATTTTTTTAGTAGCATCAACGAAAAGCCTTAAGGATTCAAGTTCTCAGGCTGCGCATTGCTCTAGGCTATTGTAGTACCTCGAAATTCTCGAGGTCAATTGATGGACTGGTTTGCTGTGGGAATCTGTGTATGGAAAGACAGTTAATCATACTATAAATTTAGAGTTTCATTTCTTTCACTGTTATCACAATTAACCATCCTCTTGAGAAAAAAAATATTATTAAAATAAATTAATACAAAACGTGAAAATTAAATCGAATTTAACTTTTAACCGATGTTCCAGAAAAAGGACGTTTAAAAAAAACTTAATGTAATATTATAGATACATAACATACATACACCATCAAGAAGTTTCCCTTTCGGGGTAGACAGAAAGGAAATTATTTATTTATTTCACATTTTATTGTAAATTAGTCTTGCGGACTTATAGCCAGGTGGCAAACATTGCCAGCCAATTAGAAAATACAAATAAATCAAGTTACATGATCAAAAAAAAATTCAAACAATTATTTGCCTCTACAAAATTCACGAACTTTATATACATTATACATAAAATCAAATTGAGAGGGATGTCATCAATCAAAGGAAAAGGGATGGAAGATAAGAAAGGAAAACCAGGAATGAAAGACGTTTTACTGACTTGAAATTAAGAGCCATTCCTGTCGCGACACTAATATTTCGCTTTTTCTGCATCCATACACCTTATCGTACAACTCCTACTATTTATCTGACTCCTAACATTTCTATATTTCAAAATAATGATTATAATTGCGCACATTTAATAATGATAAAAACAAAATCAACATTTATTTACTATTCATAATAACAACATTTAGTACAAAGTACGTAACAATTGATAAACCCCAGTTCATCCATAAATCACAAATTACTTAAAATTTTCTTAAATACTAATACATTCAGCTGATATATTCATACTCTTTATCAACATCCTCGCACTTACATGACTCTCAAGTTATCAAATACACAATTTCAAGTGCATTAAAATTAACATACGTCCGATAACTCATGCTCTATATTCGCATCAGTCATTCAGTTATCTTTTCTGGTGAATGAATGCGGCAGGAGCGAAATAAGTATACCAGAATAGAAAGAAGTGGAGATATGATCTCTCTACCTAACCCAATAAAGACATATCGTGATTCTGTTTCATTGTACACCAACATTGCATTGTATACCAATCAGGTTGGCGTATTTTTAGATGGCAATCTTTTCCAAACAACCTGACGAAAATAAATAAAGGAATTTATATACGAGTATATTTGCGAAGGTTTTCGATTTTCTTTAAATTTGTTTCAAATTTATGAACAATATATAAATGGCAATAAAAGAGAGATATTAGCAATCGACGGGAGAAATAAATCACTTTACTGACTAAAGTTATTTAGATCCCTTTTTGAAACATACCAATGACGGAGCAAGTCTAATGTCACTTTTAAAGTTTCATTGCATCTCTTTAAAAGTCCAAATTCTCTCTGTATCTTAAGAGTGACGTAACAAAAAAAGAATGGTAAATTTGTAAAGCTAATATGCTTGAGCTTCGCTCAAGTCTTTGATCAGAAAGATGCTGAATATTTTCGGAGAGATACGAAAGGGTGGCGAGACAGTTTATGATATCATACAACATGTATGAATATTTATGAGTTATAAAAATAAATACGAGATTTTAAAGATATCACTAATCCAATAAGTTTTTACAACTTCTACTAATTCTAGGAAACCCCACAGAAATGATAAAAAAGGTGTCCCTGTGTAATACCTAACAGCTGATGATAATATTCATAATCTGACTCAAAATCAACAAATTGCGATTTAATTTAATACGTTGTAAAGATTTAATTTAATATGTTGTAAAGATTTAAATAATTATGTGAGATAACAATTCCTAATTAGTCAAAATAAAATTATTAGCCTTTTATTCTCAACAACAGCCATTACTTTTGACAAACCATTTTTCTTTCGTGGCTTATTTTATAAGATCCACCTTTATTCTTTTACCCTGAGGCAAAGTGCCTGTTTGACTTCCTTGGCAGAAGAGCACCTTAGGAGATAGCCCTATTATTAAAACAGAGGGTCAGTTACATGGGTGAGGTTTTTCTTATTTTGGCCCAATCCGTGACTATCCTGTTGTTTTGACGATCTGAATGGTCAATTAGGAGTGGTCCATCAGAGATTTTGCCTAAGGCGTAGTACCCTTTGAATCTGTAAGAGTCCACATGAGGTCCATATTTCTGGTTTATTTGAAAATATAAATTATGTTCTTATATCAATTAAACTAACTTTAGCCACAGAGGTGTTATCCTGTGTTTGATAATATAATAATTCATCATATTTTATTATTTTTAGAGAAATTCGTTATGTTGTCCTGTCTTGGATAATACTTTATCATATTGTGTTATTTTTTAGAGAATACATTTTAAAATAATTAAATGCATGCTTGATACTTCACTCTTTATTCTAAAAACTATAGTATACTTTTATCAGATCAATATTATTATTTTATTTTTGTTATCAACTTTTAATTTATTTTTCTATTCGCAGCCTCTCGCCCTATGTTGAAAAATTCTTTAAACTGTGTTATTTTTAATGGATTTTTATTATAAAATTATTTAACTATTATACATTGACTAGAATATCAATTTTATTTCAAGTAGCAATACTTTTATCAGGTCAACATAATTTTTTGCAATATACACGTAACATATTTATTATCTGCTTTTAATTTGTTATTATTTGTTCTAACTACTTTCAAGTTTTTTTTATTACATCTCAACATATAATAAATAATACGAGGAGTATAGCATAATGGTGATGATGATTAATTCTTACTAGTTGCAGCCCGTGAAATATTCATGGAAGTAAAACAAATTCTACATTTATGAAAATATTAAGTCCTTACATATGAAATTGGCGTTTTGCCGTACTGGCAACTTTGATCTCAAATATCTTCTCTTTGGTTAGGAATTCCAAATTCAAATGTATACAGCTATTTACTCAAGTATTTGTGTTTCGAAAATTATAATTCATTTGTTTTTTCCTCAATTGTTTTTTTTCTTTGCGTCACTCAGTTTACAAAATGGAAAACTTGAAATATCGCGTTATTTACGAGTACGAGTTCCACCGTGGCACCAGTGCTGCAGAAACGGCTCGAAGGATTAATGATGTGTATGGCGACGGTGCCGCAAAAGAAAACACAGTGCGTTTTTGGTTCCAACGTTTTCGTTCTGGAAATTTCGACCT
This sequence comes from Odontocerum albicorne, assembly GCA_949825065.1. Taxonomy (NCBI): domain Eukaryota; kingdom Metazoa; phylum Arthropoda; class Insecta; order Trichoptera; family Odontoceridae; genus Odontocerum; species Odontocerum albicorne. The sequence continues at coordinate 34,320,076 of OX463849.1, read as the reverse complement.
GCAGAATAAGCCCCGTGGACGGCCGGAGACCAAAGTTGATAATGAAGAATTGAAGGCTATTGTGGAAGCGGATCCATCGCAAACCACGTCCGAGTTAGCTGCAGGCTGCGGTGTTAGTGATAAAACTGTTTTAATCCACTTGAAGCAAATTGGGAAGGTGAAAAAGCTTGAAAGGTGGGTACCTCACGAATTGAGTGAAGCAAATCAACAAACGCGCGTTGACTACTGCGTTGCATTACTCAACCGGCACAATAATGAAGGGATTTTGAATCGAATCATTACCTGTGATGAAAAGTGGATCCTGTATGATAATCGGAAGCGCTCATCGCAATGGCTGAACCCTGCCGAACCAGCCAAACCATGCCCCAAGCGAAAATTGACTCCAAAAAAGTTACTTGTGAGCGTTTGGTGGACTAGTGCTGGTGTCGTTCACTACAGCTTTCTTAAATCTGGCCAGACGATTACGGCAGATGTCTATTGTCAGCAACTGCAAACCATGATGGAAAAGCTAGCTGCTAAACAACCGAGGCTGGTTAATCGCTCTAGGCCACTGCTGCTTCATGATAACGCTAGACCACACACTGCACAACAGACGGCTACCAAATTAGAAGAGCTTCAATTGGAATGTCTAAGACATCCACCGTACTCTCCGGACCTTGCCCCAACAGTTTACTATTTTTTTCGAAATTTGGATAACTTCTTGCAAGGGAAAAAATTCAACTCCGATGGGGCAGTCCAAACCGACTTCAAAGATTTTATTGATTCCCGTCCGAATGTTTTTTTTAGTAAAGGGATCGATGAACTACCTATGAGATGGCAAAAGTGCATAGATAGCAATGGTACATAGTTTGATCAAATAAATATATTATATTAAAAAAAAATCAACTTTATTTTCCTCCCAAACAAAACGCCAATTTCAATGTAAGGACCTAATATATATTCATAAATGTAAAATTTGTTTATATATATATATCATTTATACATCGTCCCCTTTTACACCGGTTCAAAAATTGTTAGCTAGGTATTTAAAATTTGTTCGGTATCACGGGCCCACCGAGATTCAAATTTCGAATTACTTTCGGAGATAATCCAAGTATTCCTCTCTCGCTCTCTTGTATTCAAAATTCAATTCTTGTATTCTTTCTTTAGCGACAGCCGTATGGGTTTTGGCCTATTTATACTATGATTCGAATGTTTTTATATTTCAAATTAACATTCTCCACAAATTTGTTAATAAAATTACCCATTGAGCCCCTCTTATCTTAACTTTATCTAATATTAAATGATAAGATTTGTCGATTTAAATAGGTCATGCTTTACTAATATTACGTACTCGATTTTCATTGCTGTTGATTATTTTTTAAAAGTTCACTTTATACCTCTTTAGCATCTTTTTAAGTGATTGTAAAATATAGTCACACGCAATAAACCCGCCATATTATACTGTAACAAGCGTTATACTATACAATATAATATAGAAGATAAAAATTATTAATCTCTGATCTAGAAGTCTTGCGTCTGATCGAGAAATAAACAAACAAGTACAGAACCCAAGACATGTAAGACACCACCCAACAATATCCTGATTGAACTGTATGAAAAATTTCATGACGATAACCTTACTAAGAACATGACGTAATGGTGATGATATTAACTATAGCCAGATGCACTGCGGTTAAAGAATAAAAACTCCCCTATTCATTATTGTTTCCATGAATTCGCTGAAAACGAAAACACCTGTATACGTTTTTACCTATCACCATATTTTTTTGCATAAAAAAATGAGGGGTAGTTTTTTTCTATTCTGTTTGTATACAGCAAGTAATTGTGAAATATGGTGAAACATCTGAAGCCCTATTTAGCATTATTTCTACATCGTGTATTTATTTGAACCCCTCAGGGGTGTTTTATTTATTGGAATAATGAAGACTGAATCAATCGTTAGAATAACAGGTCCTGTATTTTTACCTAAGTTTTTTAGTAAATATTTTATTTAACACTTTTCCTTGCTTTTTACTTATGAACATTTATTAAACTCACATTGTTCATTATTCTTGATTCAGCTAAATATTAAGTTTGATCAAATTTAAAGCAATCTTTAATGAACCAATATGACGGTGAGCATAATCATTTGATTCATGTAATGGCCCTTTAATTAGCAAAGAAAAAATATGCCAATTTATTCAACTCCAAGAATATAAAAAGGGTGGTTTAAGCGAAGAAAAATATTAACTTAACACAAAAATATAACAGAAAATATAATTTTATCCAAAGAAAGGATAAAATTATATTTAATAATCTACTAAGGGGTTTTTTTCCACGAAGAAGGGGAGTCGAATCGACACTGATCGTTTTTGAGATCCTATTGAAAGTTTGTCACTTAATAATAAATATATTATACTTGTGCAATATCTGCTCTCTCCGATTCTGGACTATGCGGACGTCTGTTACTTGGATGTTACAGCGAAACAGCTGAAAAAACTACAGTGCCTTCAAAATGTTTGTCTAACTTTATATTTTAACCTAAGAATTTTTGGGACATAAGCAAACGTTGAAGAAATTACGGTGAATTGAGTAAATTCGTTTAAAATTTTATTCTGTTGTCGACGACCTCCGTGGCCTAGTTGGTAAGACCCTTGTCTCTCGAAACGGGGTTGCGGGTTCATTCCCCGTTGGATCCCAGATTTTTATGATAGGAATTCTGATCTGGTTTTACCTAAGGGTCTCTTGAACATCTTTCTGGTTCGTTGGAAGAGATTGTCACATGGCAATAAGCCCCCATGTTGTACTCTATAGAGCAAAAGTCTAATTTCAATACAACATAAAGTATAATATGTTATTTAAACTATAGAAGTTTAACAACTTGTGATATTAACAGATTTAAACTTTCAAAAAGCATGTGTGATATAAACGGGGTAAAAGCAATTAAAACAATTCAAAACCTCGATATAATGTAAAACGATTGATGTTTACGACGTAAAGCTCAAAGAAAAATTTTCATAAATATTTCCTGAATTTCAAACCATGTGAAACTGGTGAGTCATACGATGTAAAGGTCTAAAAAATATCATAATTATTTCCGAAATTACAAACAATATTTCACTAGCGGTTTATGAGTTGTAAAACTGAAGGAAAATTAGTATAAACTTCATACAGTGTAAAGCTTAAATAAAATTTATCATAAGTATTTCATAAATTTCAAACAATATATACTAACAGTTTATCTGGTGAGAGTTTAAACAAAATTATCACATTGTTTCCAAAACTTCAAACATTATTCCACTAGCGGTTTATACGGTGTAAAACTCAAACAAAATTATCATATTGTTTCCAAAACTTCAAACATTATTCCACTAGCGGTTTATACGGTGTAAAACTCAAACAAAATTATCATATTGTTTCCAAAACTTCAAACATTATTCCACTTGCGGTTTATACGGTGTAAAACTCAAACAAAATTATCATGCTGTTTCTAAAAATTCAAACATTATTCCACTAGCAGTTTGCACGGTGTAAAACTCAAACACAATTATCATATTGTTTCCAAAACTTCAAACGTTATTCCACTAGCGGTTAATACGGTGTAAAACTCAAACAAAATTATCATATTGTTCCCAAAACTTCAAACATTATTCCACTAGCGGTTTACACGGTGTAAAACTCAAACAAAATTATCATATTGTTTCCAAAAGTTCAAACATTATTCCACTAGTGGTTTATACGGTGTAAAACTTAAACAAAATTATCATATTGTTTCCAAAACTTTAAACAATATTTAACGAACAGTTTATACGGTGTAAAGCTCAAAGAAAATTTATCATAATTATTTCGAAAACAAAACAATACTCCACTAGCGGTTAACACGGTATAAAAATGTATGAAAATTTATCATAATTACACATATTTCCAAAGTAGTAGTAACATTCAAAGCTTATTTTTCATATATAAAATATGTATTTACAAAATTTTATACCTTATTAGGTGTATGTACGTTAACTAAATTTTTTCGTTAATATTAATAACCAGCTAAATTCAATTTCTAAAATTCTCTTTTCATATCAATGTTCCATTAATAAGTAATGTTAATATATCATATATAGATATGTTTTCGCATTAACATAAACTAAAATGCATATATAAATATTTAAATTTGATAATTCAACGGATGTATTCGTAATGTTACGAGTATATTCCCACGAATTCGACAAGTGTTTCAGTAACATTCCCAAAAGAGAACTTACTCGTATGTTATAACCTCTAACGATTTTAAACAAACACCTAATTATTATCAATGGGAAAGAATATCAATCTCGATGCATTAAAAAACTTATCATTCACCTTGTGGGAATGAATTGTCACATACGCATGCAAAACAGGTGAATAATTTTTGCATAAGATAGACTCACAAATCCAAATCGATATTGACTATATTATGTAAAATTATTCATTTATTCTAAATTTGTTAACTAAACATATTTTTGTCAGCATTAGAAATGTACGGATAAAGGTACATCGTATATACATTATATAATATATATCTTCACCCCTTTACGGGGTGGGTAAAAATCACAGATCTGTAAATTTATCTATCTAATTGGCCCCCTACATATTTATACATCTTGTCCTGCCCAATGCTCTATTATTTTTAATTACAACTTTTAAGTTATAACTTTACCTTATTTCAAAATATGATCCACTTGATCCAACTCTTCTGTGTACACCTTTCACTTAGAAGTGCATCAGGAACAAAGACAACGTACAAGTTAGAACTTGCATATTGGCTTAGTTATTTCGTCTTGTATTCTCTCTACGTGTCAAACCCATTTTAAAACTTTTTGATCTTACTGAAAACATCCATTTAATCCATGCATTTATTTCTGATATCTTCATTCGGCCTCCTTTCATGCATTGGCACTTCACAAATTTATCTTACTGCACGCATCTCAAAAGTATACTATTATCCTTCTATATCTTGATATAAAGAATTAAATTGTTGAGCGACTCCAACAATATAAATATCTGGTATCTTGACTTAACGATCACTAAACAAAGTAGTGCAACGCTGTAGAAACGCGTGTACTTAGAATAATACACGGAATGACAATGCATGACAGAAGGAAAATTAAGAGAAATCGTATGAGTTATATGAAGTTATATGCGGAAGAGGTGAAATACTCGTATGTATGTTGAGATAGGTAAGTATGGTGGACTCTCCGCTCTGCCTACCCTAGCAATAAAACGAATTAATGGTATGTAGTACCTAATTATGTGTTATTATCCCAAAAAATATTTCTTTACATCAAACAATGAGTACAATTGATTGCACTGAGGTAATTAGTGGAATAACAGTAATTTATTTATAAATATTGTAATATGGAGTTCCACAAAGTTAAAGCCGAAATATTTGATAAATTAAAGCGTAGTGTAAGTGTATTTCAATTTTAATTTAAATTATTCTAATGTGTTGTTCGACAAAGTTAAAACCGAAACCTTTAATAAAGTACAATTTATCATTAAGTTTGTGTGAATAAATTTCTATGTATGCAAAACAAGTGATTCGCTTGGGCATTGAGTTGCATATTTAAATCGCCTCTGCCAATATGTAAATTTGTTTTCTAATACATTTATTTATTCTAAATTTGTTTTATAAACATGTGTAAATAAACTATTCACTTTTCTCACGAGTGATTGAATAATAAATATGACTCTAATCGTTTTATTCATTTCATCAATAGAAGAAAATCATCTTATTTGCATGAATTATGTTTAGAAATTTCACAAAGTTTAAATTACTTTGTTACTGTAACCCATGGATTGATAAATTATGATTGATTTTTAGTTATTTTTGTACGTGAGAAAGCAAAAAGAATATATATATATATATATATATATATATATATATATATATATATATATATATATATATATATATATATATATATATATATATATATATATATATATATATATATATATATATATATATATATATATATATATATATATATATATATATATATATATATATATATATATATATATATATATATATATATATATATATATATATATATATATATATATATATATATATATATATATATATATATATATATATATATATATATATATATATATATATATATATATATATATATATATATATATATATATATATATATATATATATATATATATATGCGGACTTGGCTGGGCTCTTTGTCGTCGGAGAGCTCGTGAGAAACCAATCCGGACATTTTCCATCTTTTACCGAGCTTTTTGAGACGCCTGACGATCGTGGGATGGTCGACATTGACTTATTCGGCCGGAAGAATACGAAAGCTTGACAGCATCCTTGTTATCAAACTTTCGTCTTCTTCCACAATCGGAACAGCTCGATCATTAAAATCAGACAGACGACCTCTTCTTTCCTCATCTATTCAGCTCGTGTTGCCAGATTTGAAACGATTGAACCATTGACCTTCAGCGATTGGTCCTTCACCAAAGACTTCGCTGAGATCACAAAATAACTGTGCTGCAGTTCATCCTTTTTCGAAGTGATAAAGCATACGACGAATATGAAGTTGTTTATCGACAAGTATTTTTACTACTTATATAGTAAAGAATATATTGGTGAATTTTTTTTAAACAAAATGACAAATTTGACAAATTCGACGAACACCGGTAAAACGATCGTTAACTATGCACCAACTTAATAATTATATTATGTATTGATTACGAGTATAAACAATCAGCATTAATTCTGTTCATTAATATGTGTATATCAAATTTAATTTCATACATTCATAAAGAACTAAATTGTAATTAAAAAATGTAAATTCTTTTTAATATTATCGCTAAATTAAACAAGGATGTCCTATTTTTTTGTTTATTTTATTTCCATTTATGTTACATTTGCCTATAGTTGTCTCAAAGCGTTTTTTTAATAATTTGTTAATTATCAATATTTTTTGTAAATGAATTAATTGTTTGTTTATTTATTTTTAAATGTATTATTAAATTTTTGTGGTTTAACATTTTTTTAACATCTGCATTATATTTTATTCAAGTCCTTTAAACGTAATAACTTACACACAACTAACAGTTTTTTTTTTCAAAACTATTGGTAAAACTTTCAATGATAAAAAAGTTAAAAGTTTAGTTCAAATAATAACATTTTAACACTAAAAACAATTTATCAACTCTTATTAAGTATCGTATTTCAAAAAACCTTTTCAAAAATGTTTTGGTTATATTAATTAAGCAATAACTCCCGAAATATCATCAACCAATACGTACCATATCAAATTTAAGCCGCTTAACTGAAAATGAAGGTAAATTAATTCAACCCTTCTCCATAATCAAATACTATGATTCCCTCCCCGGGGATCATTCTTAGCTTCAAATCCCGATATTTTTTAAATGTTATTTTTTATTTCCGTCTAATTTAACCCTTCCCTTTCAACCCCTGCGACTTACGAAATCAAACTCTATGCCACCCCATACCCTTATACTTTAGAGATTGGGCAGCTTGTGTTTAAAAAAACAAATATTATTGTTCACGTTGAAAACACTTGGAACCTAAAACTTCAACTATGGTTTTAAAAAATAATTATGTTTATTTGATTTTTTCTGCATTCAATGAAATTGATTTAATAAAATATGTCAAATTTATACGATTACAGAACTATTACGTGGCAGATATCACCTGAAGACCACATTATTTTATAGTTTATCAAATAACATCCGCTAATATGTGACTTGTATATCTGTGTTACGTAAAACAAGATTACTTTAAAACGGCATTATTTTATAGATTATTAAAAAAGAATCGCTAATATATAGTAATATAAGATTACCTCAATAATGCACTATTTTACACTCGTAGTTTATTAAAAAACAACTACGAATTTAAAACTCATGCCATTGTTTCTTAGTAAAATATCACCTTATGAACGCAATATTTTATAGTTTATTGAATAAAAACCACAAATATATAACTTGTATAACGCTGTTCACTATTTTATTAAAAAACAATCACAAATATATAACTTATTTGATGCTGTTTATTAATAAAATATCACCTTATGAACGCAATATTTTATAGCTTATTGAATAAAAACCACAAATATATGACTTATATGACGCTGTTTAGTGATAAAAACAACTCACTATTTTATTAAAAAACAATCACAAATATATAACTTATTTGATGCTGTTTATTAATAAAATATCACCTTATGAACGCAATATTTTATAGTTTATTGAATAAAAACCACAAATATATGACTTGTATGACGCTGTTTAGTGATAAAAAAAAGTCACTATTTTATTAAAAAACAATCACAAATATATAACTTATTTGATGATGTTTCTTAATAAAATATCACCTCAAGAGCGCATTATTTTATAGTTTACTAAGCAACGACCACAAATGTTATAATTTGTATGAATGTATTTCGAGAATAAATACGAGTATCAATCACCTCAAGAGTAAATTAATTGTTTTTATTTTTTTTTAAACGCATAAACGCCATAAAATCCATTATATAGAATAATTATCATCCTGCAGAAATACAAACAGGTCATACGACCTAAACCAAGAGGAAGAAGAAGAAATGCATTTGTGTCTTTATATCAATATATTTCAGCTGATGGCTTGGGTACTTATTGGGAATGGTTCTAGATCGTAAGTCAAGATGATTATTTTCATGGTGACCCCTTGAAGAAAAAGACTGATTGGCTAACCCAGAGACTCCTGAAAAGGACAACTGAGCAAGTACTGGGACTGTCCTGAACAGAGGCCAATAATGGAAGTGTAAATTTGATACGTTAAGGACCTGATACTTCCAGAGAAGTTATGTACCTGTTCCGTTATATAAATGATAATGTAATATATTTAAATGAAAAATAAATATTAATTTCTTTATTAAGTTCATCAATACAAAAAGTTATTTCATATGTAAATACGAGTAGATGTAAAATATTCAGATTACTATGAGAATATTACCTCGGCTTAATACCAATTTCATCCTCTTTTCCTAATTGCCCTATGGAAAACCTCGTAAATTGGCTAAAAGGGTTGAATAGCTCTTCCGCACTGAAAATGTATTTACGAATAAAAATACACTGACTCGAAAAGTAATGAACCGATGTAATTGTTTAAAAAAATATTTATTTAATTATTAGGAAATTTTATAAATTAAATTGTTCGTCGCTTTGATTTTATTCTATATATGCAGGATAAATACAAATTAGTTGATCAATTCATTTATCAATAGAGGTTTATCTGCGTTTAATGAAAAATTCTTTGAGTGCGACATGTTAGTGATGCCAAAGTATTATTTTGCTGCGTTTTGATTAATAAGGCCTCGGCCACACAGGTTCCTCGCTTGGTGCTTAAAGCTACGCTGCGAGCTAGGTGATATATCCTAGTGAACCAATGCACCGAATACTATCGCAATGGCCATACTACACGCTTCGCGCCACGCTACGTGACTATTAGTCACATAGTGAGTCTCCTAGCGAACAGACGTGTTGGTTAATTTTATTTTCAACAAGTGATTTTACAAGATCGAGGAAATGTTATTCCGCAATTCTTTGTAGAGAAATTGAAACTCTCTAGGAGTATTTCTAGATAAATTGACATTATGCACCCAACAAGTTCCAATTTGAGATGTTCAAAATTTTAAACTTAAATTCTCTGAGAGAAGTAGCTTTCTGGTTAGTTTTGAGAGTGACATTGTTTGTTGACTCAACCGCTCCCAAATGTCAAATGAATTTGTGCGAAGCACTTTGGTGTAGCCAAGCCTGAAGTCACCTAGTCTATTAGTCACGTAGCATCTAGCTTAGCATCTAGCGAAGCACTTTGGTGTGGCCTTAGCCTAACCTAATGGCGAGTGACATACCCTAGTTACTCTTAAATGATTAATATTATTTTATTTAACTTTTGTTTTCTCTCTCTCCATTCTAGAATTTTTAACGATTTATTGACACCTCGTTTTTCATATTAGTTTTTCATTACTTCACATATAACATAAGTATTATTTTTAATATATGATTTTATATGAAAACATCACTAGTCTAGATTGAGTTTTATACTATCTATATTAAATAAAGTAACATACATAGGAGACAGTTTGTTTTCTAATAAATCATAAATATTTTATTTTATTTAGCAGATTAATTTCTTAGGACAGATTTCATCCTTTAAATTTATTTGGATATAGATTTTACGATCAAAAAAATATATTAAGAGTTTAACTAAAGAGTTTGAGATTTGATCCAGTTACGTCTTCTGTTTTGGGAATTTTTATTTGTCAGAAAAATTACTTGTTGGACTTTTGACAGATTATTAATAAATATTCAATCCTTAACAATTGGATATTTCATCCATACTTTTTACAAAAGAATTTTTTTAATACTTGTTATTATCAAAATATACACGGAATCGCAATTAATTGACTTCATCTTGAAATTTATCATGTTGAAGAAGTTACTTCAGTTTACTATTTTTGAAAGTTCTTGGAAAATACAAGTATTCCTTTACTTTTGTTGTTAATTAATTCTAAAATACATCGAGCAACATGAAAAATACGCAACGTTAATTTTAATTTTGGTGAGGTTGATTCCAAACGAAAAACAAATAACCTATAACAGAGAGCGATTCGGCTATATTCTTGTAAGAAATTCACAGCTTGTAGGAATTTTAATACAAATAAAAGCTTTTTATAAATTAATTGTAAAAGAAGATAAATTGTTTGTGATCACCGTACCGTACGTCCCTCTGATACCAAATATCACGAGGAGACGACATGCAACATAGCCCTTCCGAATGGCAAAATAATATCTCTTAATAATCGTAATACCGCAAACAGATTGCGGTCTTTCAACGATAAATATATTTCCACTTAAATTTCACTTCATACAGGGAATGGAAATTTAAATCACATTATTCAATTTGACGCCAATGTTTCTACCACTTTCATCGTCTAAAATTAGTTGTCAATAACATATCACCAATGGAATATCTGATATAAAACATAAATAAGATATTTTTGTTTTGCATAGTTTTTTTTTATTTAACAGAGTAATACAAAGTACAAATATTTGCCAAAGACTATACCTTTATACAAATTAATATCTTAAAAACTTATCTAATTTATATGTTATAAATATGAACTAACTTAATGTTAATTTCCTGTATAACATTTTATTTTAATAATTTTAATAAATAATTTCTTAGAGATAGTTAACTCACACATACTACTTATAACTAGATAACAATTCTTACAACTAATTATTATTTAGCAAGTTCATGTCCACTCGTTCAGGTACTTGCATTCTACCACATACACTCAGACCTTGGTCCTCCCAGCTAATAATGTAGGTGGACTAACCAGACAACAGATGATGCCTGGGGAGCCTGTGCTTATAACGGAAAGGTAGATTGAATTTACTCTCATAAGTTCCCAGGGCAGCGATTAGAGGATTGCTGTGATTCTGTTGACTTTTATAGAACTTCACAGTCTAGGCGAGGATGGACTTCTTTACGCTGTTTAAATCCAAAAGAAAATAATATCTACCGGAGCTTTTGGTGACTTCTCTATTGAATGGTATTCTTTTAATTTGTCTTAGAATGTGTGTGTGATTGCGACGATGCTGTAAGCGATCTTGTTTGCCCAATGTGGATGAAAATCTGTAATTATGATACAACATTCGAAGTTTGTGTTCGCTCTGCAAACCCAATTACCACTGACGGCTACCAAATTTAGGCCTTCATCGAAAAAGCTAACATTTTACTAAGATACTAAAAATATCAAATATCACAGTACACGATCATTTGGTTCAATCTTGCATTTGAATTTGAACTTAACCGTTTTAATCACACGGGGCCAATCATCGGCCCAACTGGTTTATTGGAAAAATCCCACGGGGCCGATCATCGGCCTCAAAGTTTTCATACAAGTTTTTATGTTGAATATATATTTTTTTAACCTTTGAGAATCATTCACTTTTAAAAGAATATTTTTAAAACTAAATAATAACTGAGATAAAAAATAAAATATAAACTACTGTTATTTTGCCAAAATATGCTGGGATTAAGATTCCTTTTCAGACAATCCAATCCTTAACCAACCTGATGTATATAATTTTTACACTGCGAATATAATTAATATTGTCCATTTACTACTTCACATATCTGATTTTTTTGTTCTGAACTCTTGAAATATTTAAACAACAGAAGTTCTTACATATTTTTATACTGCCTTCTTTCCGTCAAATGGTTATTGGCACAAATCACCGACTTTATAAGATAGAATGCGTAATTAAATAATAAGTAAAAATACTTTTGGAATTCCTGAAAAATGAAACATTGTTAAATATATAATATGTTAATTCATTTTATTTCGTCTATTTGTATTTACTTGTTAATTTCCCGATTTATATCGCAAAGCTTAGAATTTGAAGTAGGTATTTTAGTCAGCGGGGCACTAAAACATATATACCTACTCGAACAAATATGTCAAAATGAAAGTCCACGACAGTATTTTAGTACCAACTTTGATGTATGGAAGTCAAACGTGGATTAAGTGCATGGTATTTTGAAAGCAGGATATTTAAAAAGTCAGAGAATTTGTATGAGAACTTGTATAGATGTAGAAGAGGCGAAAAGGAAAGTCTGGTGCTCTCTCTTGTCTGCCTGCTTCGAAAGGGATACAGCGTGATGAATGTACGTATATAGGATTTTAAAAAAAAAAGACATTTGTACAATGGGCCTTATTTGACGAATGAACAAGAAAGTAATTTAAAATGACACATACGAGTATTTTCAACGAAATATTATACAAAAACTCAACGTCAACATACTCGTAAATATGACAAGTGCACAATCCCTCAAACGATTGCAGAAGCGCTTCTGTTTCTGCTGCCGCGAGAGTGGTCACAGTGCGCCGTTCAGACAAAGACGCACGTATCCTTTTATGAACACTAACAACCACTTCATCCGATCCAATTATGCAAAGTGTTAATGCTAACAGCCAGAGGGTTAACTTTGCAGAAAGGGTGTTAAGTAAATTAAAACACTTTGTTTATTTATTTTATTCTATAAATAAAGATAGATACTCGAAAGATATACTAACGTTTCAGTGTGGAGAATTATACAACAGATCATGTCTTTTGCAGTTATAGTTTTACATGCAAGCCATTATGAAGTGCAATTGCGATAAAATTTTGGTAATTTTTTGTACACAATTTTTTTTAAATAAATATTATTTTCATCTTTTTCTTTTATACGAGTACTAGGCAATCAATGACCCAAACTAGGGTGATTAATGCCACCAAATTAAATTTAAAAAATGACAATCCTAGACAATTTAATGTTCGACTGATTTTTTTTAAAGAATAGATATGAACGAAGTCATGGGTATCCTTATACCCTCGAAAACTAGGCGGAAAAAAGTGCATGTGTCGTTCGAGGGTTAAATTTTTGATTGAGTTTAAAAAATGTAACAATCGATCTACAAGTGTATTAGTTCCTCGAAGAAAGAAGAAACGTGGCATTCATTGGATGCGTTAAGTATATGGATTTTAGTTAATCAAATCTGACAACCGAGAAATACATGTTCTAGAGTTTAATCATCTAAACTGCACTCGCAGCCGGGATTTTTCACAATACCCATTCTGTAAAGGTGACTAGCCACCATGCGGGCCACTTTGGAATGAAGTTGTAAAGCCTAGAAAAACATATTTCTGATTGGTTGCAAGAGATTGCCACATGGCAATAAACTCACCAGGTCAAGAAAAAAAAAAGTTGCACAGTAAGTAAATAAATATGGTAAGTTGTAATTAAATTGGTTAGTTTTGAGAGTGGCATCGTTTGTTGACTCAACCGCTCCTAAATGTCAAATGAATTTGTGCGAAGCACTTTGGTGTGGTCATGCATGAAGTCATTTAGTCTATAGTCACGTAGCACCTAGCGAAGTACTTTGGTGTGGCCTTAGGCTAAATGTTCTTTTCAGTATTTTTCTAATTTCCTGTCTCGACATACATCCATAGCTATTCTACATCCATACACCTCCTCATACAACTTGTTCGGTTTCTCTGACTTTTTATATTTCCTTCTATCAAAATATCGTACTTATGGTAGCTTTGTCTTCCTCTTATACGATAAAAAATCGTAATAGTGTACTGCCCCGGTTGATCCACAGTCCAATTCATATAACTTCAGATAATCATGAGTTTTATGCACTAGTAATTAAATAAACAATGTTTAAAGCCCAGCGGTGTTAACTCAGTCACAGGATTCTCGCTCCGACTATTGTTTTTGTTGCAGTTGCCAGAAACTATTAAGTGTTTTAGAACAAAACATAAACCCTTTGAGGTGTGTTTACTTAGGACATGTCCAAAATACATCAAAAGTGAAGTGTTGATCGTGTCACTTACATTCCTTAGTAGGGGTCTGATAAGAAACATTCAAATGGGGTTAAATAAACATATATTTATTGAAATAGGATAACTGTTGCAGATCTTCATTTTCTACTAAATTGAGTAAAAATCTATACGTTAAACTTAGAATAAGTAACAAGACTGTTTCGCCGGTTCTGTAGGGATATTCATTCATTCGTATGGAATTTTTAACACTTCCCAGTTGGTATTGAGCACATGTTGAACAGCGTGACTGGGAGACAATACTATCTTCAGGAAAACACTGGTTCCTAAAAGTTAATAGTAACAATGTGCTGAGGGTACAATAAGGTAGATGAATCAGATGTGGACATATATGGTTCAATGTTGTCAGACTTTAAAAAGAATTCAGTCAATAGATGAAGAATAAGCGTTTTTATTTTATTATCAGGTTATGTATTATTTATACGAGGATTTGAAGAAGTAAGATGAAGAAGTGCAAGCTGAGATAGTTTGGACATGTGGAACGAATGAATTAAAAAATACTAACAAAACATATAAATAGTGCAAATGTAAGTATGAGAGGATGACCAAAGAAAAGTATGGTTGGATCAAGTGAATGATATTTTGAAAGAAGGAAAAATTTGAGAAAATGTAAAAGCTGTATGAGAATGTATATGGGGGTGACATGGTTATGCGAATTGGTACAAAGAATAAACAATTATTTTTTGCTCGGTTATAATTTTCAGGAACTTAAAAACTAAGTCGTAGTATGATAGGACAGTTGAAATCACATTACAGTACTTTCAGTGGGAATAACGCGAGAGATTAATGCTTTAGTATTTCGAAGTTTCTAACTATAATTGCATACCATAAAATGTTCAGTATGATGTAAATATGTTGATTTGGCCCTTCTTTACGTATGGAAGAGATTGCCACATGGCAACAATTTCACAAGGTTGTACTATATACAATTCATGAAAGTGTTAATAGTACTATATACATGATAACCTCGGGTGCTCCTGTAGCTATCAGATGGATTTGTTTAATATTCATTGAACAAATCCGTCTGGCAACTATATCAATTCAAGTTCCAAGTTAGAGCGCCCCATGAGGAAAGTGTTCTCTAAATGGCACTATATAAATTTTTCTTCGTAGAGGAAGTTGAATTCGTTAATTGAACTTCGTAGAGGAAGAATAAAATCACGATTAATGTTGTGGAGATGCGTGCATTAAGAAAAAAAAAATGTAGTGTCAATACATATGAAAAGCAAAAAGACTGCATAGATACAATTGATATTTTAAAGCAAGATGATAAAAGAAACTTAAAGGTGAATTTGACAAGTGAAAATAATAAATTATGAAACAACGACTAAGCGATTACTCAAATCAGATGTATAAGGTGAAGAGGAAGACCGAGAAAACCGTGGCTGGATCAAGTAGACTGATTTGATTAAAGGTAGAGAAGATAAGAAGTAAGAATAATTTACGGTTTTACAATGAGGTATATGAATGTGGAGGAAACAAAGGTTGTGTGCTTGGGAAGGTAAGTTTAGAAATCTATCCTTGTCCACGATAAACATGGCGCGATAATACATATTAATGGCGTTTTGGTAAAGAGGTACAAGTCACCAATTGCGTATTTGTCAGTTTGAAGTTTTGCAACACTTGTATTCCTGAAATACAGACCTCAGGTAAATTTTAAAGATAAACTTTGAGTGCATAAATTATTAATGTATTCAAAGTTAACCTTTAAAATTTACCTAAGGTCTGTATTTCAGGAATACAACTGACAAATAAGTAATTGATGATTACCAAAACGCCATTGATATATGTGTGTATGTATGGTATTTTTTGGTTTATTGATTTAAGTGGCAGATTTAGTGAAATATCGTTTTGTTTGGACTTGTGATGAGTGAAATTATTGATACGTCTTGATATGTCTGTATACAACGGATTTATTGTCTTGGTGTGTCTGTATATAAAAGATTTATCGTCTTGATATGTCTGTATACAAAGGATTTATCGTCTTGGTATGTCTGTATACAAAGGATTTATCGTCTTGGTATGTCTGTATATAAAAGATTTATCGTCTTGATATGTCTGTATACAAAGGATTTATCGTCTTGGTATGTCTGTATATAAAGGATTTATCGTCTTGATATGTCTGTATATAAAGGATTTATCGTCTTGGTATGTCTGTACAATATATAAAAGATTTATCGTCTTTATATGTCTGTATATAAAGGATTTATCGTCTTGGTATGTTTTTATATAAAGGGTTTACATAATTTATCAATTTTATAAACAAACCCCAAATATTTGTACTGTGGGTTTATATAAAAAAAATATCACCATTATCTTTCTTTCTTTACCAACAATAGAAAATAAACAAAGAAACAAGGCAAACATCACGTTTTTATTTATTTATGATTTTAAATAAATATCCGGCATTTTGTGAAAAATGTAAGTTTACAAAATATGTTTGGTTCATTTATGTCTACTTCCGAAAAGGATATTACAAAATAATTTAATTTTCAAGATAAATTTAAGCACTTCCTTGATTTAAATGATTTTTAAAATTATTTGTTTCACAATCTTAGACATTTTAATTGATTCATTATAGTATGTTGTGATAGAAACATTTGGAACTATTTTCTTTCATCTTTCTTCGATAGGGAAGCCACTTGATTGTTTGTACGTGTATAAATGTAGTACTTAAAACAAGATTCTTATATTTTATGTATATCATTCACCAGCGTGCGCACAGGCACTTTAATTACTCTCGGGAACCTTTTAATGAATTTATACCTCCAACGATTGTCCATTATTCTGTTAACTTATCATCATACTTAACTCGACTAAGCAGTCGAAAAATAAAAAAATATACACAAATATGTTTTTTCAATGGTTAATCATTTGTTTATAATGTTTAACCTAAATTTAAATGAATGAATTTTTTATTAAAATCTGGCATGGATTAAATGTATCCAAGATGAGCTGGTTGGTTGGAAGAAATGGCTGTATGGCAATAAGCCCACCAAATGTACTACATTTAACAATGTGCACGGTAAAATTAAATAAAAAATTAGATCGTCGTTTAAAATTAAATATACATTTTTTTAAAGTGATAAATTAAACTTATGTAAATAAACATTTCGTGCAAATTGTACATGTACGAGAAAAATAATTGTTAAATGTTTGTTTTGTTTTGTAAAGTTGTGATTTGATGTCAGCGTAATTTGTTGTCTTTTAATTACCGTTTATCCCATTATGTTTAAGGGGTATCTTATTTGTTTAGCGTAAATACACCCTGAAAAATTATTTCAAAAAGCGGAATCATCTCGAATTCTGACTGTCAAGGGATGATACGCACAAAATTGCACAAAGTACTTGCTCTGAACGGGGAGCGGCGAATTTACTCGCAGCTTGGTGTTTCAACATCAAGTGGGTAGAATTAACCCCTTCAGGAGTTGTTTGAATGATACATACATACACAATATCATGCCGTTTGTCTATCAGGATAGGCAGAGAGGAGATAGTGCCAGACTTTCATCTAGTGACGCCTTCTCATGCAACTTCATACACCTGTTCAAGCAACTCTTACGATTTATCTGACGTTTTACATTTTCTTTTTTTCAAAATATCATTCAATTGATTCAATCATACATTCCGCATTTTTTTCTCTACCACGCCTTTTATTTCATATGTTCAAATCATCTACGAGCGAATTACTTTATTGTACTCTAAGAGTAAAACCAGTTCGGAATTGAATCCGCCAGGTTTCGAACTTGAGGTACACACTTGCTAAGTGTGAATGCTAGCCGTTAGATCACAGTCACCGACTAGTAGATTAACGGAGCCGATGGCAATATCTCCAGACCACGACCTTCAACGTATCCACATCACAAATTCGAATATGTTGAATAGTGTCATTTGTTTGAATTGAAAAATAATAACATTTACCCGTCCTTACAACAATCCTGAAAATAATGCATTAAAATAATTGAATAGGGATACAATGCAAATAATTGAGTTAGGATACAGTGGGAAATGCAAATTGGTCGCTGAAAACAAAAAAAAACACGCTGGTCTTTGCAAAATGGACGCGCGTCATGCGAGTCCTTAATTCGATTGCAGACCCTTCTAGAAAAAGGGGTACAACATCAGAATTTTCAAATGAGAAAAAAACATTGAATGGCAATTTGATGAAACATCACATCACTTAAATTGTAATCAAGTATGAACATTTAATTAAAAAAATATTTATATGTCGTATTTTAGTATTTTTCACAATTGAATATTGTAGAGAAAAAAGTATGAGAAACAAACGAGCACCTTTGACAAGATTTGTAGATGAAGACAAAGCAAAATATTTTGTGTGGATAAAAATGTGTGGAGATCGACTATTGGCCTTCTATAAAAGGGGCATGGCATAGTGGTATAAGTTAAAAGTCATAAAGGATAAGAAGAACAAAGCTCTCACTACTAAGATGAGAATAGACAGCATTTATTTTGTTTATCAACCAACTTGAAATATTTTTCTTAACTGCTTATCTTTCATCGGAAATCTGGAAATAAAGATTTTTATAAATTTCTAATATTGAAAAGGATATAACTCAAAAGGTGACAGGGCGGGAGAAAGAAATGTTAGTAGACCATAGTCGAATGAAGAAATATTGGTAGACCATTGTGATAATATTAAAGGTATTGCATAACCTCGATAATCTATAAAAATATATGAACAACATCTCAAATACTAACGATAAAGGGTTAATTCATACTCCTCACTAAAACAATAAGCTGAAACCTTCAATTGACTTGGAAATGCAAATATGATGTATCCATCCTTGTTGTCCCCCTTAGCTGTTGTTATCCAGAAAACTAAATAGCTTCCAGTAGCTTATTGTCTGCAGAGGGGCGTCCATTAGGACTGAGGGTGCTCGAGGAGACAATAGGGTCCCATTAGGGCAGGCTGAGCTGTGGTGCGGGGTAGAGATGGCATTTTGGTTCGCTACTGGGGAACAACAGGGTTGAACGAAGAATTCAGGGTTTGACCAGTGTAATTGTTTTTGTATTTCCCATTTAGTCAAAGATTTTTTAATTAAATTTCAAAGTGGTATGCCAATATTAAAAAATAGTGTAATAAATGTGATGAAAATGTGGTGTTTCAATGTCTGATAGAGAAAGGAATGATCGGATTAAGGAAATATGTTTGATACAAATATAACAAATGTAATTTAGAAAGAAAATTAAAGCTGATTTAGGTCTGGTTTGAATACATTGAGAGAATATGTTACGATGAACTTGAAAAAAATTGTTTGTACGTAGGAAATTTATTGAAAGCGAGAAAGAAAAAGATCAATAAAACTGAAAGAAGATAGTTGGGCGAATTTTAATTGAAACAAGCGTGAAAAGCACACAAATGTACATGGTAATATGTATGGATATATGGTAGACGAGGCAAACTGTACGCGTAGATAGGACCGTTTAAAGGTAATTCTTGAGGTACTTATGTACATATAGTGCGTAATTTTTCATAAACTTTTCATAAAACCCCTATAGTGCTAACTGACAGAAGGAATTAAAAGCGTTCAAACAGATGTTTGGGTCTTGTCAAAAGATTAATATAAACCAAAAACACATAAAATAAGTGGAAGGCGTTGAATAAATATACGTGTATATAGAAAAGTGTAGAACCACTAAAGAAAGTATTGTATAATTAACACAAATTAAATTACAGTTTAACATTTCTCTGACAGATAAAACAATATTAAAAAAAAAAATATGGATATAAAAAAATCATCATTGTATTTTACATGTCATTCGCTTGTCACTTGTTTTATTTAAAAGATTTTCGATTATAATTGGACCAATAATTTGACCAACTCCAATCGCGTATTTCTATCTCTTTTCAAACGATGGCACCAAAGTATGTGTATCCGTGGTTGCGAAAGAGATGGAAGATGACGATGATGTGAAGCTTGGTGTCGGAGTGATCTCCCTCTACCAAACGACCGAAGTGCGTGTTGGTTCCCATCCACAGTGAACCAAATGCAACTAATTTTACTGGTCACGATAATTCACCGACATTTGATCTAATGAACCACCCTGCATCGAATCATATCAGGGGGACTCAAGTTTTCTTCACAAAGATAAAGTGATATATTTTAATTTTACTGTATTATTTATTTAACCCTTTAATGTATTAAATTTAGTGGACTTATTGCAATGTGGTAATCTCTTCCAACCGACCAGACTAAAGTACTTCCTAAATATTAATAAATTAAAGTACGTCTCACGCCTTCCACTCACATTTGCAAAATAAATCTGTTTTGTTAGTCATTTTTTCTTTCATTCGTTCCACATGCCCTAACCATATCAGCGTGCTCTTCTTCATCTTACTTAACACATCAACCTTAAGTTAACATTCATCCCTCATTACTTCATTTCATATTCCGTCATACAATCCATGTGTTCTTCTCAATGCACACATTTATTTCTACAGCATTTATTCGGCTCTTATCAGTCTTTTTACACGTCTACGTTTCACTCCCATTCATCAAAGTTGGCACCAAAATACTATTATGGATTATCATATCAGCAGATAAATAAGAATACAAAATTCTTACTTGATACGGTTCCGTTTCGTTTAGTCAGCTGTGCAATTGTTCGATTTTTTTTAAAAATCATTTTGACTTGTGTACTTGCTCTCTCTCTCTGTGGTTGCAGTCCTAAGACTGGTTTGCAGCAATTTCAACTCTTCTCCTCCTCCATTCCTCCCTGTCCTGTGCGGCTCTTTTTAAATCTGTATATGTTGAGCAGCGCACGTCCACCAACAGGTCCTCCAGGTACTCTCGGCGTGGGCGTCCCCTAGAGTTTGTCCCCTCGGTCATACCCTCCATTATGGCATGCAAGAGGCCCTCTTGTCGTATTATATGACCGATCCATCTTGCACGCCTTTCGGACAAGATCCTGAGCAGGTGCCTTCCTCCTTCGATTCGTTGGAGAACCTCTTCATTTGTGATGTGGTCTCTCCAGGAAATTCCTAATAGTCTTCTATAGGACCACATCTCAAAAGCCTCTAGTCTCCGTCTATCTCTTTCGGATAGGCACCATGTCTCGCAGCCGTACATCAGGATACTCCATACATAGGTCTTGATGAGGAGTATTCTCAGTTTTAGGTCTATATTATTTGATTCTATTATTTTCGACCTTTTATTAAATGCAAGTCTAGCCTGATGTATACGGCTGTCGACCTCGCTCTTAGACCGACCGTCCCATGTTATTTTACTCCCGAGGTAGACAAACTCTTTGGTGTTCTTTAGTGGTTTACCCGACATCACTATTCTCATCTGGTGTTGCGCTCGGCCTACAGTCAGCAGCTTTGTTTTGTCTTTATTTATCTTCATACTGTAGTTATTTTGAAGAATGCTTTCCATAGTTGTTAAGGCCTCTTGTAGTTCCTCTTCACTTTCAGCAACCATAGCAATATCGTCAGCGAACCTTATCATATCCACCTTTTGCCCGTGTATCTTTACACCTTCTCTGTGACTCATTCTCTCTCTCAAGTCGTCAATCGCGCTCTGTATATAGGCGTTAAAAAGAACAGGTGACAGAGAGCATCCCTGCCTTACCCCTTGTCTTATATTGGCTTCCTTTGTGTCCTCGTCACATCTGATTATAGCGGCCTCATTCTTGTATAGCGCCTGGATTATACGTCTATCTCTGTATTTGATGTCAATTCTCTTCAAAATCTCGAAGAGTCTTTTCCATTCTACTTTGTCAAAAGCTTTCTCCAGGTCTATGAATGCGATGTATGTGTTTTGGTTTCTTTTTATTCTATTTTCTAGTAGTATTCGTAGAGACACTCGTGTGTTACTTGCTCACTCGTGTGTTATTTTAAGTGTTTTGTTGTGTTTCTGCGTCTATTATTTATTTGATTTTATTGATTTGTTTTTATTTTTCTCTGTTAATCTGTGAAGCATTCCCTATTTTTTTAATAATGTTGTAAGGTACATTGTACTGTTGATAAAAAATAAATGAATATAATACAAAACGAATGAGAAAAAATCGAGAGTTATGATGAATACAGATATTAGTATTAAGCACAACTCTTTAAACAACATAGAAAAATTTTATACCATAGAATATAAAGATAAAATGTTTTTATTTGGTAACCTCTGTATTAAACGTAACTCTTTAAAAAACATAGACATAAAAATGGTAGATTATTATAACATATAAATTCGAATGATAGAAAAAAATATATGAGGGTTAAAAAAGCGTAAACGATAGGGCAATTTTCGAATCTAAAACGGTTCGTGTCGCGTAGGTGAGTAGAGGACCATTGGAAAAGGGAATATGTCCTTTATCGACAGTAATAGTGAATCGGTTATCGCTTGTTTGGTAACAACAATAAAATGTTTGAGTAATTTTCTTGATTAGTTTTGGTCACAAGTGTAGATTTATATGTTACATGTATTATAATTTGATCGAGTGCCAAATTCACGTATAAATGAAAAAAAGGACCAAACCAATATTACGTCTATTTGAAAAAAAATATTTCTCGCTCTATATTTATTCGCAGACAATTTTAGTGGCTTAGTTGGTAAGACGCTTGACTTGTAGACAAGGGTTAAGGGGTCGATCCCCGATGGCACACGAAAAAAATACTAGTCAAGCAACATAGTTCGTCTGATAACAATATTCGCATGCGACATAGACGGGAGTGTGTATTATTGCATCTCTTTGTATGTAATGATATTCCAAACACTTGAGATGGATATTCCAAACACTTGAGATGGATATTCCAAACACTTGAGATGGATATTCCAAACAGTGAGTTTTGTCCTATTCCAGTAGTTCTAAGTCCGAAGGTTCGATTAATGGGGATGAGAACAATGTGCATGATCTTCAATGTGTCCGAATATGTCACCATTTTGGATATTATGCTTCAATATGTCACCATTTTGGATATTATACGAATGAATAAGTTAATTGGTTCACTTTGAATTTTCACGCTGATTTAAAAAAAAATACCAGACCCATTTTCTACTTTTCATTATATTACATATATGATATATTACATACGTGACAACCTACATATATATTACATACGTGATAACCTACATAATAAGTAAAACATTCGAGGACAAATTGAATTTACAATATTTCATTCTTTAAGTAAAACATTAGAGGACAAATTGAATTTACAATATTTCATTCTCATTCTAAAAGACTGAAAGGAGCCGAAGAAATTATGAATAAGTACGTGCACTGAGAATAATACGTGGGGGTGACAATGTATAAAATAATAACACGGAATTAAGTGATTAGGTATGACTGTGAACTTAAGGCTGATGTGTAAAGAAAGATCGCAAAACAGCACACTGGTTTGGGCATATGGAACGAATGTATGACGAAATTCTGAAAAACAAATACATATACTAAAGAAAGTATGATTGGACTAAGTGAATTATATTTTGAAAGAAATAAATGTAAAAAGTTAGAGAGATCGTAGTGGTATGAGAAAGTGTAAAGTTTACAAGAGGCGAAAAATATGTGTTGTGATCGGAAAGTCTGGCGCTCTCTCCTCTCTGCCACCCCTGACATGCAACGGCATGATGATTTATGTGAATATACGTTCAATTCCTGTTTGTTTTATTAGTTTTTTTAATGCTGGTTTATCGTTATCTATTGTACATTTGTGTTTTATTTTGTGAGAAATGCCTACCTGCCTCAGGACAAGAAGTAGCATAAGTGTTTCACTTAACATTTATTTGAAAAGTATTTATTATTAATATTTACGATCTTAAATAAATTTCGCTACATAGACAACAGTCACACAAAATGTGTTTATGACTGTTAGCGTAAATTAAAAAAAAATTCAAAAAAGTCAGTTCCACGCTAAAAAAAACTAACTATTCTGTCGCATTTAACGTAAAAAAATACCTGCTAAGATTTTAAAAATACAATTATATTCTTTCTGGTTCAGTTACAATTCAGTTACAAAGTTGGTAAAACACTTTGATTATATCTAACCTGTGGAACTCGAATTCATTTCTAGTTGTTCCCACAATAATAGGGGTGAGTCTGTTTTTTTTTCAATATTTACATCTCGTCATACACAATCTTCTATTATTCATACTTCTCGCTTAACATTCTTTCAAAATCTGCGCCATTTGGTCAGCCGCGTGTTCTCCTGTCTACATCATCCACGTACCACGTACACTTCAGACTTGTATACTCGTTTAGATCTTCTTTCAGTATTCATACTCTTTACATGTCCAAACCACTCGAAAGCTCGTTTTTTAATAAAAATCGATTTTTTTAGAAATATTTTTTGGCATTATCGTTGTTTGATTGTGAGATAACAATTATCAATATTACACTTTTATTGTATTCAGTAAAACAAAGCAAGTTTATAATCGAGAGGCAATATCTTTCAATCAACCAAAATGATGTTAAAGAGACCCTTAGTGAATATCAGATCGGAATCCTTTGTAAAAAATCTAATTCCAGTGGGAATCGAATACACATCCCCCAGCTTCGAAGACAGATTACGGATTTACACAATACAATATGAAACATATTTGGCAATTTTTTTTGCAAATTCCCTGTCTTTACTCGCACCGCATTTGCAGGTTCAAATTAAACGATATGTTCAAATTAAACGATATGACATTTTACCGTAATATCAAATAAAATTTTCACAAATGTCCGAAAGTTAAACCATTCTACAGCTCATCTACATTTTTTATAATCGTTATAATTTAATTATTATATAAATACAACTTCATTTGTGTGAAGCAAAAATGATTTGATCGATGATTGTTACACTCATTTTTTGTCCTCGGCTAATAAGAGTAACGGAAAAACAGTGTGAGAAAATACTTCAACCAAACATACATTTTATTTGTAAAGACCCCTTTTTATTAATTGATTGTTTAATATAAAATTGTTATTTCAATTAATTAGGGGGTAAAATCAGGATATGATTATCGTTCTAGGATATGAGCTTTATTGTCTATGGGTATTTAGCACTTATTTACTTAATGCGTATTTCCTGTCGGTTTCGTTTCGGAGCATCATCAATTGTTTGGGGTTGATTTTATACTTGTAAAAACAATTTTGATAAATTTCCCCATTCTTGAGGGTAGACAATCAAATGAGGCATGAATTTGGGGAGCTTATTCAAAGTATATTGTTAGTTTGAGAGTTGAGACAAGAAAAGAAGAGACGGTTTATAAAATGTTTATTTTCAGATAAGCCTATATTAAATGACAGTCTTCGAATATTACAAGAGAGATATTTTTTTATGTGTACTATAATATTCGAAACTTTGCCAATTTTACTGGTATACCGTTATAAACTATGCCAACTTAATTTGTATACCGTAAAGAAACTATACCAACGTCATCAGTACACTTGAATGAATCTATATCAATTCCATTGGTATACCGAATAAAAGTACACCAACTTTATTAATATACCGTTATAAAACTGTACCAACTTCATTGGTATATTATATTGAAACGATACCAACTTCATTGATATACCGTAATGGATACCATCAAAGTCCATTGCAGTGGATACAATTTGACTCTTGCATATACTCGTACTTCTTCAAATAATGAAGTTTAAGGCTTAATATACTCAACACAAAAATAACTCTCGATATGAAGACTACTATGGCCTTGTTTCTGGAGGTAGTCTCAATAACTTTTAAAATCATTATTAGAGCATCACCAGGTGATCTTTTTGGCATGTAATAATCTATTCATATCAACCAGAGATATGTTAAGGAGACCTTAAGGGAAGAAACCAGACTGAAACCCCTTTTTGAAAAAAAACTGGGTTGCAACGAGAAACAAACCAGCATTTTCCAGGCTGGATGACATAGAAGTAATATAAATAAGCCACGTTTATCGTTCCATACAATCCATAATTAAATTAACAAGAAGTCCAGTTCACAAATATTCTTTCTTGTGTAAACAAGCTAATAACATTGTAATTTATTTTTATCAAACACTGTTTATACCCCTTTTTTGTGACGGTATAACCCTACCGGTTTCAAGGCTTTCATCTCATCTTCAGGGGAGCGCAAACAAGACTCGTAGACAAGTCTTATTTGCGCTCCCCTGAAGATGAGGTGAAAGCCTTGAAACCGGTACGGTTATACCGTCACAAAAAAGTGGAATAAACAGTGTTTGATAAAAATAAATTACAATGTCTTTAAACCTCCACAACGTTAATGCCTTAACTATAAACAACAGGTTAATAACATCTTAAAACTTTTAAATAATGCATGAACAAATATACTCATTGAATTTATTTAGCGAAATTCTGTAAAAATGGCATGATTGAAATGGTCCTCGTTTATTTTACCATATCGTCTCGGTTCCTGGATGATTTATTGTCAGACGATGTCCATCAGCGAAAAAAAGGGAAATATATGAATAAGAAATATAAAAAGATGAAAGCCGTGGTGCGGAAAGAAAGACAAATGATAGGAATCCATTACATATTATAGAGGAGGGTGAAAAGCTTTGAGAGAAGGTGGCCATAATTGAATTACCTCTTCAGCCCCAGGCGTTTTTTTGGTGTCAGACACATATTGAAAGTTATCAAGAACAATAATAATAAAAAACGATATTTTCAATTCAACGAATTTTGTTATATTTTTAGTAACTAAGTAAAAGTTTTAAAAAATTGTTTGCCAAGCGAAATAAATATTTTTACTTAAGAAATTTTCATAAAGTATGAGGTTAGCAAGACCAACGAGGATTTAAAATGTCTTATCTCACAATCAAACAACGCAGTGGTCTAAAAGTATTTAAAAAAAACTGTTTTATTGAGAAAAGAGCTTTAAGGTGATTTGGATATATGGAGAGAATGAATGATGAAAGAATGACTAAGCGAGTATACAAGTCAGAAGTGCAAGGTATGCGTGGAAGAGGTATACCGAGGAAAACGTGGCTGGATCAAACTGAAGTTTGAATAATAGAAGATTGTGCATGACAAAGATATGAATGGGGAGGAGGCGAAAGTTGTGTACTTGGATATAATAGTTTGAAGATCTGTTATATCTGCCTTCCCCGCAAGGGACACGGCGTGATGATATGTACGAGTATGTAATATTTATTAGATCCAACGTATAAAACACATTTATTTTGTTTATTTTAACTATCCAATAAGTTACTTCCTTCATCCTCCATTCACAAATCTTGAGTTACACGCGGTCTGTTTTTCTTGTCGTCGCACTATCCTGTAGCAATAAATAAATATTGAGTTATCCGGAGTTACCGGAGAAATCTTGAGTTACACTCGATCTATTTTTCTTGTCGTCGCACTATCCTGTAGCAATAAATAAATATCGAGTTATCCGGAGTTACCGGAGAAATCTTGAGTTACACTCGATCTGTTTTTCTTGTCGTCGCACTATCCTGTAGCAATAAATAAATATTGAGTTATCCGGAGTTACCGGAGAAATTTTGAGTTACACTCGATCTGTTTTTCTTGTCGTCGCACTATCCTGTAGCAATAAATAAATATTGAGTTATCCGGAGCTATCAGAGAAATCTTGAGTTACACTCGATCTGTTTTTCTTGTCGTCGCACTATCCTGTTGTAATAAATAAATAATGAGTTATCCGGAGTTACCGGAGAAATCTTGAGTTACACTCGATCTGTTTTTCTTGTCGTCGCACTATCCTATAGCAATAAATAAATATTGAGTTATCCGGAGAGTAAGTTCATATGTTTAGGCAAAATAAGTCGATATTTTATTTATCTCGACAATCTCTTATGGTGTAAAATAATGATTATTTTAGATCGGCCTTCTAGAGCGGACGCATTCTTCAGTAGTCATATTCCCAATAAAAAAAAATCAAACCACATAAGACACACACTATCGCTTACTACATTGTCGCCATATGCATGAATTTTTATGTTTTGAGTAGCATGTTTTTGTTTGCGTTAGTAAAAAATATTTAAGTGCAGAAAAAATAACTAATTCGGTCCCCATCTTCAAAATGACACCAAAAAACCACTTAAGCAATTTGGATAAATAATGCCCGAAAAAATGCGCTAAACTATCACCTTTCATAATAATATGTATTCACCACGTTCGGAATGAAGTAAGCAATCAAGAATTTTGACCTAACTACATTTATCCGAGAAATAGTAGACTGCTTTCCGAATGGCACGTTTAAAAAACGGCGCTATATCGTCATTATTTTTAATTACTCATATATTGCGAGTTACGACTATTTTTTACCTAGATACCGAATGCAAATATATTATAGTACTTTGATTTTTTTTAATAAGACGTAATAAACGAATCAACTATTTAAAGATAATAGACTAACAATGAGTAATTTTTGCATTGCTGTCGTGTAGCTAGATTTTATAAACAAAAGATAATGCAAGTTACACAATCAAGTAAAACCAATTCAATGAACAAATAAATAGAAAGATTAAACCAAAATACAAGTCAAATTTTAATTAATAAGTTTGTAAGAATAAATACAATTTCAAAGGACAATTTTATGTATCTAGCGCCGTTTAGAGAGCAAACTCTCCTCAAGGGCGCTCAACTCGATGCTCGAACCCACTTTTAATAAACAAATCACGTCTGGCAACTATTGCAGCTCCAGACTGAATCATGTATAAATTTTCTTTGTATACAGTACAACTTTGTGGGATTATTGTCGTGTAGCCATCTCCTCCAACCAACTAGAAAGATATTTGTGTGGCCTTAAATAAAAACCTGCCTGTAAAACTTTTATTAATCAAGGTTCGAGCAGGGGGTAGGGTACGGTTTTACCATGTCACCATCACCATCACCAGCACAGAAGTCACAAATTTTAAATGCATGACTCATTTTTCTGTCACGGTAAGAGGTGCGTTATCAGTCTACTAAGAAAAGGTATTTGCCTAGTAACATGTCGATTTTAACTGTTTTTTTGGGTATACGAATATAATAAACGTCCGGAAAGTAGTTTTGCATTTCTCAGATAGATGTCATTAGAACAAAATTTACGTTAATTCACTCCAAAGGTTTAAAGGTATGTAATTGAATGGTTGAAGTAAAATAGGCACTAAGTGCCAAAAAAAAACATTAAAAAAAAACTAAGTCCACAGTTTCATTTTATATGACACATGGAACGAAACTGCATACTTAGTTTTTTTTGTGTTTTTTTTTGGTACTTAATGCTTATTTTACTTCAACCATTCAATAGTAAAAAGGGATAACTAAGCGCATTTTTCGGCCTTCGTTTGCACAAATTACTTGAGCGTTTTTTTAGTATCATTTTAACTACGGCGATGCTTTTTAACTACGGCGAAGGAAAAAAATTGCTACACAGACAAAAAAAAATGGCAGTGCATAGCGGCATTGTAGTCAGTGATAGTATGTGTCAAATGTGGTTTAAAAAATCGTAATGGTGTTACGACACTCGAAAAGAGTGTCAGCTTTGGATTGCAGATAACGACCAATAACCAGCATTCTACAACATGAAAGATTACTTAAATAGTGAAAATATCAAAAACCACTGTGCACGAGCATTTTGTGTAATTTAGCGTTTGAATTTCATCTAAAAATATTAAATTAATTACCTGACAACCGAATATAATAGATTTTTTCAAAAAAAATTCTGAAAGACTATGCTTTTGTCTTTTCCTTTATAATTGTATGTCTCCTCCGTAATCTAGTTGTTAAGATGCTTCATTTCCACCAACTATTTTGGACTCAATTTCCCGTCGTACCGAAAAAAATGGAAAATGTAAAATAAATAAAAGGGTCCCGGAAAAGTACACTTCATTTGGTAATAATATTTATAAGTGCAAGTTCCGTACCTATTGCAGTTGGGTCAAAATGTGCCCTCAAACAGATACAATTTAGTTGTTAAAAAATGTTTTTGTCGATTACGAATATACTAGGCGTATCCAGAAAGTAAGTGTACTGAGGCTCTCACGACCGGATGGATTTTATTTTCGACATGTTGGCTACACTTCCGTGTAGCCTGACCCTTTCCCTCTGCAACAAGACCAGTTCGAGGTCAGTACGTTGAGAAGTGCCGACGCGACAACACGTTTCGTGAAAAATGTCAATCCAATCTCCCGCCAAGTGCGAAATACGCGGCGTCATCCGTTATCTCGTTTGGAAGGGAAAACCTCCGGTTGAGGTTTATAATGAGGTGAAAACTGCATATGGTGATGAAGCTATGAATCGTACGAGTGTGTACAAGTGGTGTCGCGAGTTTAAAAACGGTCGTACGTCTGTGCATGATCATCAGAAAAGTTCAAAACCACAATTTCGGCCAAGAAAATCATGGCATCCGTGTTTTGGGACTGTCAAGGCATAATTTTAATTGAACATATGCCTCAAGGGGAGACCATCAACTCTGCAAGATACTGTGAGACCCTAAAAAAATGCGGAGGGCGATTCAGAACAAGAGGAGAGGCATGCTGACAAAGGGAGTCTGGCTGCTGCACGACAATCCCAGACCACACACGGCCAACGCCACGAAGGAACTGCTCGCCTCGTTTAAATGGGATGTCCTGAACCATCCCGCGCATTCCCCCGACCTAGCACCTTCAGAATACTATCTCTTTACCTCCCTGAAGCTGCACATGGGTGGAAAAAGGTTTTTAACCGACGAGGAGGTAAATGAGGCGGTGGAGAAGTGGACGGAGGGGTTGGCGGGAAACTACTTCGAGGAAGGCATCAAAAAGTTGATACCCCACTTCACCACCTGCATTGAGAGGAATAGCGACTATGTCGAAAAATAGCTTACATATGTACTGTGGTAACCACGTAATTTTTTTGTTTAACTAAAACAAAATTGTAACCTACAAAAATTCAGTGCACTTACTTTCTGGATATGCCTCGTATAACATAGTGAGGTATCATTTAATGAAGTAACGTGAAACTAGGATAACTACTTTTTTGCAAACAAACATTTTTATTAAATACAGAGTTAATATTGTATCAACAAATTATCAAATACCTTAAAAATCTAATAAAGACATGTAGCAAAATTCAGACACCCTATATGAGAATATATATGTTTCCAAATATGTACCAGACATAAAAAATGGGGTCACATTCAATAACAATGATCACGGTTCTGTTATTTTGGCTTCTTTTTATTATTTATATTTACCATTTTTTCAGAGAAAAAAAGAATAAACGACTGGTACATTTATTATCTGTCGGCATAGGGCAGGGGATTTTTTTATCCCCTATTCTGTTCAATGTTACGTTCAACATGTTTCCTCGCTTGACGAATAATAATGAATATTGGTAAAACGCATCAAACATAATAATATGCTTATTTGATTATAACGGAGTTTTTTTTTTCGCCATTCTTTATCTTCATACTACTGGTCACACCAAATTTAATAAAGGTTATTCTATCATCGATAATGTTATATTAAATAGATTACTTCTTTTTTTAAGTGCTGAGTGGTAACTACGATTATTGAAAATTATTTTTCCTTTGTTATATATTTTTATGGTCATCTGCGATGTTGCGGGATGTCAATAATAGTCGTGGCAGGACGTCACAGAACAGGATAAAACTGTAATTTAATTAATAGTCTTATTTATTGTACATAATATAGTGTTTATTATTATTATGGTGTTATTAATACAATTAGAAAAATGCACCCACAATGCATTTTTTTTTTTATTTTTTTAAATTTTAACGAATTCTTGCGTAGATAAATTTTAGCAAGTAAATTATGCAGGGTAGAAATTATGCGTTGTGTATCATAGATTGTATGAAAAAATAATATGTTATAAAATAAAGAATGAAGACATTAGGTAGGCAATAATGCGAATTGAAATAAGATAGAGTACTTGAGAAGAAGAAAAGCATTTAGATGGTTTAGCTACGTAGAAAGAATGAATGATGAAATATTTACAAAACTAACCTACATACTCGTATATGCAGTTTAAAGTTATGTGTTTAAAAGTTATATGTTATATTTATATGTTATATGTTATATGATATTATATGTTATATGTTATATTATATGATATGTTATATGTTATATTTTAAAGTTATATGTCATATGCAGTTCAAAGGTGTGAGAAGACATAGAAAAACATGACATTAACAGTTTAATCAAATTCTGAAAGAGGGAAGAGATAAAAAAATATACTAGGAGAACATGTATGACGAAATGTATGGTCATGATAGAAGTGAAATATGTGTGCTAGGATATAATAAAGTGAAAATGTGTTATCTTTGTCTAGCCCAATAGGGTGCATGGTGTTGGGGTGATGATGATGATAATCACTAACAAGTTTAGACATGACTATTATGACTCGTAATTATAGTCAGACTGTCAAGTTTTGGTATGACAACCTCCATGACCTAAAAAGCCTGTCATTCAAGCAGGGGATTATTTGTCGATTTCCGTTGGTACGCAGATATATTTAAAAAGAATTCCAGCCTGCTTTTCACTTAAAGCTTGTTTAAACACCTTTCTAGTTAGTTGGAAGAGATTGCCACACTATACTTTGTACATAATACAACACAATACGTTTTTTCTGACGACTTTTCATAAAGTAAATCTTAATATCTTATATATTTTTCTTCTTCGTTTTTTACTGTTCATCCATTAACAATATTCTTCCGCTACCGATATCCCGTAAAAAGGTACAAAATAATAAGCCAAAATATTACAAGCAATTAAGATTATCAAATGGTCCTACCTGCTGGGAGATTTTCTCATATTTATTTAGTTTCGAAACATAATTCTTTTCAAAGTACAAAATAGATTTTAATTGATGAATCATTTTGAATTCATTAATGTATTTTTAAGCAGTAATGAACTGTTTAAGTGTTTGATACCAGTTATTTTTCACATTTTAAATATATTTTAATAAAATAATTAATCTAATTAATAAAGTGTATTTATTCCTGGTTCGTGGACTTTGAAAAAGCATATAACCGTGTGATACGAGGCAAACTATGAAAAATATTGCATGAATATGATGTTGAATATAAATTCATACGTGTTATTGCGTCATTATAGGCCGAAATTAGATAATTTATTCGTGTGATCCAATTCCTTAATATACCAAAAGGCGTAAATCAATGATATGTTATGTCAACCTGGTTGTTTAATATTTACATAGATTGATTTGTAAAGGAGCTACAGTGGTCAATGAGTGGTATATAAATATTGAATGGGAACGTATGCGAATTTCAGTGTGCTGATGATGTTAGCAAATAATGAGGGTGATAAGAGAGTTAGATAATTAAATTGAATGAGAGATGCGAAAAGAAACACGTGAAAGTAAATGTTGAGAAACATCTGAAACGAAATCTTAAATCATGGTGGTAGAAATGTGTGATATGAAAAGATAATGCGATTTTTAGGTGAGCAATTAAAGATTGAAGCAAGTTAAGTAATTTTACTATTTAGGCAGTATTTTACTATTTAAATATTGTAGTATTTTACTATTTAGGTAGTATTTTTTCAGAGGTGGAAGAGTTACGAGATATCTCTCGAAACAAATTAATTAGGATGCTAAAACAAATATACCCGAACCGGACACGAACAAAATCTCCTAAGCTGACCGTCCACAAGTGTTTAACTACCAACTTTGATGCATGGAAGTGAAATGTGAAAATGGAAAAGACCGAAACGAACCGAATTATTGCTGTGGAATACATGTGGTGACAATTTATGACAGAATATAGAACGAAGTGATTATATGAATGAATGTGGTTGATGTGTAAAGTAGGATAAAGAAATGCTCTATTAGATGGTATGGGCTTGTGGAATGAATTAACGTAGAAAGACTAACAAAACAAATGAATAGTGCAATTGAATCATATATTTCAGAAAGCCCATTATTCCGGAGGATTAACTTATTGGGAAATTAAAAAAAGTGCACTGTAAAATTTTGGAAGAAATGTATTTTCTTGTAAAAAAGAGAAATATAGTTTTTATGTTAGTGGATATAATAAGAAGAAAAAAGAAATTTTCGTCTCTTTACATATTTTTTTATATTTTCAAGTTATTGGATTTTTGGTGTTTCTGTAATACACACATTTTTAGGTGAATCTAAAAAATTTAAATATTGTTTTATATCAAATTAAATGTTTATTTCTCAAAAACATATTTTAAATATTCAATTATCATCGCCTGGGCTACCGTCTAACTCACGGTCACACGTCTGCCAATTGAAAATTTCTGTATAAAATGCCGAAATAAGATTTTTAGTGTTTCTCTTCACTATAAGACGTATTTGCCCCCAAACAATGAAAATCCTTAGAAAAGTGAAATTCGAAAAAAATGTGAATTTTGGAGTTTTTGAAATAGATGATTCTGAATTTTGGAGTTTTTGAGAGAGAAAGACTAAGGAAAGTATGATTGGATCAAGTGAATATTATAACCTACCCAAACATATTAAAACGACGTGCCAGTTTGTATGTCATCATCATCATTGTCAACCAGGGTCGATCCACTGCTGGATGAAGGTCTCCCCAAGTTGACTCCAAATAGTTCGGTTTTTTGCTCGCTGATGCCATGTTTCCTGATTTCATTTATCCAGCGTACCTTCGGTCTTCTTCTGGACCTCTTTATGCCTCTTGGGTACCATTGGATTATTTCGGATGACCATCGGGAGTCTGACATTCTGGCTACGTGTCCGGCCCATGGCCACTTCATTCTTTTGCACACCTTTATAACGTCTTCTACCTTTGTTATATTGCGAATCCAGGTGTTTCGTTTACGGTTTCTTTTAGAATATCACAACATGCATCTCTCCATGCCCCTTTGTGCGGTCTGGAGCTTTTGTGTGTTCTTTACTGTGAGCGTCCATGCCTCGCAGTCATACGTAAGTACGTATGTAAATACGTTCAGTATGTATGTAAATACTCATATGTATAAATTTATTTCAGATATCATCTGTTAACATTTTGTCACTTTAAACCAAGTCAAACGAAATGTTTCTGGTTCTACAGTATTAGTTATTAGGCAATATTATCTTAAAATGATTTTGATTAATTTATTTAATTAGTGAAAGTGAAAACTAACATTTCAAATTTTTCGTTTATAATAATATATTTATTTTGGAGATTGTTACTTGATGTTTTCAATAACAGGTTAGGGCTGACGAATAGAAGTCGAATCATGTATTGGTAAATATTATATACGAGTATACTATATATAAAAATCGTGAGTCATCGTCCCTGTAGCAGTAACGGGTCAACATATATCATTATAATATGATGAAATAACAGTAGTGGTAAATAATTATAATTATAACATAGATTATCTAAGTGTGTGTATTCGAAAAAGAAACACACACTCAAATAATATTTATTTGAGTGTTGGGTTTTTTCGCATTTTAGGTTCTGCTTGATATTTTTTCACATATTTTAAAATATATTATTCTGGTTTCACTTCGGGCCTCGTAAATATATTTATGATTACACATAAATACATACCATCACATTTCCCTGCTGGGGTAGGCATAGAGGACACAACGTAAGACTTTCCGACCTCGACACACATCCTTATCCTTGTTTGCTACATCCATACACCTACGATTTATCTGACTTTCTACGTTTCCTTATTTCAGAATAATATTAACTTGGTCCAACCATATTTCCTTGGTTTTCCTCTCTTACGACTTTCACTCAAATTTGCCCTATAAATCTGTTTTCATATTTCATTCGTTCCACATGCCCTTACCACCTCAACGTGTTCTTCTTCACCTTACTTAACACATCAGCCTTAACTTCACACTCGTCTCTTATCACTTCATTTCGTATTTTGTCATACATTACTACTGTACTATGTACTACTCCATGTACTACTTTCAGAACATAATTTTCTTGATCCGACCATAGTATGCTTCATCTTCCTCTCAATCGCCTTCTACTCACATTTGCACTACATATCTGTTTTGTTAATATTTCTTCATTAATACGTTCTACGTGCCCAAACTATCTCAGCGAGCTCTTTTCCATCTTACTTATCACATCAGCCTTAAGTTCACTTAATTCTGTATCCTGTCATACATTGTCACTCCATATATTATTCTCAATTCACACATTTTCACAACATATATTCGTTCCCTCTCAGTTTTTTCCACGTCCACGTTTCGCTCCCATTCATCAAACTTAGCACCAAAATTATTTCGTGGACCATCATCATCTTACCAGATTTTTATATTATTCTGTCCAAGTGTATATATTTTAGTACCCCATTGACTTTGTGTCCTATCGCTACACGCCGTTCGATATCCCTCTTAACTCTTTCATCATATAAGAAAATATCTTTCAAATAACAGAATTCCTCAACTTGCTCCAATATTTCACATTTACTTTTCCTTTCACACTTTTCTCTCGCCATTACTTAAGATTTTGCAATATTCTCAGATCTATGATATTGCCACATGGCAATTTACCTTCCAGGTTGTTCTGTCAAAGTTGATAGAGAGTTGCTGACTAATATTAAAATCCGAAGTGTCCTATGTACTTAGAGGAGCAAAGTACAAATTACTGCAACTGATCATCCAAGGCAAAATAGAAGGCCGATGAGGTGTTGGCAGGAGGCAAATCTCCTGGCTCCGCAATATACGTGATTGGACTGGCATAAGGGGCGTTGGAGATCTTTTTCGGGCTGCTGGGGACAAAGATATCTACTCTCCAGTGATATTCACGTTGGGGGGACCTGACATGACACTGAGAAGAAGAAGAAGGTTGTTCTGTATGCAATGTAATAACATACATTACAAAATAGAAGTATGCTCATTCGATATTTCTAATAAAACCAAAAAAGTATTTTTCGTTGGATCCTTTTTACGTAAATAATATTCTTAATAATGATTTAAAAATACGTCCATATAATATTTCATAAATAAAAATAAACTATATTATGTACTTACTTAAATATTTTATTCTTATTTAAATGAATTTTCTTATAAATAACAAATACCCATATATTACGACATAAGAAATCAAATCACGTCGAATATTATATGGTATAAATTAAATAATTTCCGCTATAAAAAGCCTCTGTCTAACATTTGTACGAAGATGACTCATTTCTACCTGACCCGACTGAGGATTTAACTAATAAATTGTTAGTTTTAAATCCAGTTAAAGCTGGTAAATAACCAAAAAGGGTTTATAATTTCAACAATAGCTGAGACTCAATTCAAGAACTGAAAGTCATTTTTTTATAAAACGCCAAATAGAGAGATCTAAATGTATTCTACAAGTGCCATACAACCATACCAAATTTTAATATAATCAAACCGATATTGCAAAATTTAAAATTGTCTGTCGATATAAGGAAAAATATAACAAAGAAAGCTAAAGGGTGTCGGTCCGAAAAAGGTTTAAATTGACGACACTGTACAAAATATTTTTTTAACTTAATTTTCAGCAATTTTTTATATGAGGCATTGCTCATTTATGTGGTTTGTTGATTTTTCAAGAGATTTTTAGTGTCTCACTTTTTTGTTCTATCAAGCTTTATGGTTTTCGGGGTTTCGTAAAAAAAGTTGTAAAAATCAAGGCTAAATCAATTGGATGGATAACCTTTTATGGGTTTGAGGATATTTCTACGATAAGTATCAAACAAAACATTATACCCATATATATTAAGGAGGCAGCACCATATTTTTTTTACTTACACGGTAGTCACAAAATTTCTTTTCATCGCATATTGTTTCCAATCTAAAATGAACATATTTTTTATAAAGATAATAAATAATTGACACGTGCAGAAAAGATGTATTTATTTATTGTGTTATAATTGTATAAATTCACATCCCATGAAAGTTTATCAGTTTTAAAAACAATGAAGTATTTAAAACAATATTTATTTACATATTTTAGTATGCCCAATTTTTATCACATGTCCCAAATTTACTGTTCTTTGTAAATCCTTGGTTAGTTGAGTTTTCAACGTTGCCGAATCATATCTTAATTCTGCATATTGTATTACACATTTATTATAAACAGTACCACCTGGTGGATTTACTTCCATGTGACAATATTTTCCCGTCAACCAAAAAGATGATTAATGTACCTTAAGTGAAATCGTCTTCCAACGAGGATGGAATCCGTGACCCCCCGAAATGGAAGTCAGGCGTCTAACCAACTAGGCCATAGATGTCGTAATCTTCATGTTTTCAAATGCAAATTCGGAAAAATGAACAAAATTTTAGTACTTAGACTATTATTAAATATGTTTTTGGTTTATTTTATTACACTTTCGTTAATACACTACAATCTAACAGATTACATTTTATATAGCAATCTCTTCTAGACTACCAGAAAGGTGTCAAACAAGTGAAAATCAAACTTAATTTTTTTTTTTTAAATCATGTTTTTTAATTTAAACGTTAAAACTCCTTCGAATAGTCAATTGGTTAAAATAGTATATACAATTTAAATACCAATGCAATTTTTACTAGAAATGTAACATACATAAGTCATTTCATGATAATGATCACGAAGCCTCATTTTTCGAAATCTTGGATTAACAATTTGTGCCCGAAACCTGACAATATGTGTACGTTATGATGTGTGGATAAGTATGTATCATTATCTACGAGTATTCTGAGGGCGCTTGTTGCGTGAAATCGGCAAGTGTGCAAAAATGTATAGAATAATATTAAATAAACTTTATGTTTATTTTTTTACATCACACTTACAATCCAATAAAGCAACAATAAAAAATATGTAAAATGTACATATTCCTATTTAAATTGATTTTTTTCATTAACTGGTCAACAAAACCAGCACTGACGGATACAAAACAATAAATTTAAACTGCACCATTAATTTTGGGTCATGGGTGTTTTTTTGCACACTGACAGCTTTGTTGTACATTTATTCTCTCTCTGTCCACAAAACCCATTATGGCACAGTCGGTCATATTACGAAACAAAAAAATATATAACAATACGCACACCACATTAGTCACAGGCCCACAATGCAACAAGTGCATCGCAGGTGCTATATTCCTATGCACCAACGTTTCCATTGGCCTCGGGGCAGTTAACAAGTCTAGACTTGCATCAGATGATAAGAAGCCCTTTCTTTCTTCGTTAAGTAAATAAACAAAAAGTTTTTGTCTTGTTTTGAAGTGTCGTGAGGGAGGATTATGAGCCCTGTTTTTTTTCCTAATGTATTCCTCCTTGTGTTATTGCACTAACAATAGTTATTTTGAAAATAATCGTATTATAAGTTAGTTTATTTATACTTATTTAAAGAAAATGCAAACTCGGCAAAGACACGTAACACGCATGGCAACTGATTAAATTTGCACCATCCCTAGAGTTGAAAAATATTTTGCCCAAAGGCAATATGCCTCTTTGGTTCCCATGAGATGCAATGAGGTGCCGAATTCAATAAAGGCAAAAGGGTGCTAAAAATTCAGGCAGTGGATCTGAGCGTGGTTGTAATTGTGGTGAGAGTTTGAGTGCTTGGGCCTGCAGGAGGTATGACTTGTAGCAAAGTTTTGTGTGATCTCTTGAGAGTGGTGTGTTTTTGGTGATAGTATGTGTGATGAACTTTTTGGTCTGTCTGGAATGATGAAGAAGGCGGGGGTTGACTCGCGTCATACATACGTGTAATTAAGTCTCACTGTTTTTCAAGGCAATGAGACTGCAACGGAATATTATATAGTCAACAATCGGAATAAGCATCAACTTATTTTTCCATGTTACCATATATATCCTCAGTTAGAGACAGATAATCCTAGTTTACTGAGGCCACGGCAAATGAAAGGAAACGAATCCAGACCAATATAAATTATGTGTATACTTTAAGTTACCTGTTGTTTTTTTTTTCATAAATTATGCAATTATAAAGTTGGTTGTCAGGTATAAATAAAATATTACAACATCTAGAAAGGAAAATTTCAGAAGTGCCAATGTATGAAAGAAGGTGAAATAAATAGATCAGTAATGAATACATGGATAAAATGGGTATTTTAATCAAGACGAAGAAAGAAACTTTACGACGGTTTTGATATATGGAGAGAATTAATGACTAAGCGAGTATACAAGTCAGAAGTACGTAAAAGAGAAATGAAACCAAAGAAAATGAGGTTGGATCAAATGGACCAGATTTTGAAAGAAGGTAAAGAGTAAGAAGTATGAACAATAAAAGATTGTGCATGACTAGATGTATGGACGAAGAAGATGTGAAAGTTGTGTGATTGGATAGAAAAGATTGAAGATCTGTTATCTCTGCCTATTCTGAAAATGGCACGGTATATGTTATGCTGGTGATATGATCTACAAAGGTTATTGGGTGGCATTAAAACGTTGAATGGGAATTTATGTGAATTGTTAAATGCTGATGATATGGTAGTGTTATCTGAGTATCATAATGTGAATTGTTAAATGCTGATGATATGGTGTGTTACCTGAGTATCATAATGTGAATTGTTAAATGCTGATGATATGGTAGTGTTATCTGAGTATCATAATAAGAATTGTTAAATGCTGATGATATGGTGGTGTTAACTGAGTATCATAATGTGAATTGTTAAATGCTGATGATATGGTGGTGTTATCTGAGTATTATAATGTGAATTGTTAAATGCTGATGATATGGTGGTTTTATCTAAATAACATATCATAATGTGAATTGTTAAATGCTGATGATATGGTGGTGTTACCTGAGTATCATAATGAATAACAGTGGTGTGTGACGTGTGATAAATGTAAAGAGAATAAGTTGAGAATGAAGGTTGAATAAACTTTAGTCATGGTAGTTGAAAAGGGTGAAACGAAGAGTTAATGCGATATACGGAGACACAAATGAAACTTCAGAACGAATTGAATTGTGATTTACAACAACTTATTTTACATCTGATCAGACTTCCTTGAAGAGTTCGCTAGTCAAACAGAAGGTAACTTTTCGTTTGATATTTGATTATCATTATTGCTGTTGTTATTGTCACTTTTTTAT
The DNA here is from genome assembly GCA_949825065.1 of Odontocerum albicorne. NCBI lineage: Eukaryota > Metazoa > Arthropoda > Insecta > Trichoptera > Odontoceridae > Odontocerum > Odontocerum albicorne. Next base: position 34,278,699 of record OX463849.1, on the reverse strand, counting down.
ATTTTAGAATCTTGTGAGACTGTGGTCGATATTAACTTTTGATTGCTCTTAAAATATTGATGATTATGGTTATTTTTTATTTGTACGAAACTATGCGTTTTTTTTGTGCATGAATGTTAAGAGTGACGTTCGGTGTGGTGCGGCGCGGGCTGTCCGACTTGTGACGGTCCCTTTTATTGTTATTTTTTTTTGTATTTTTGAAAGAATTATGAATTGTGTTCTTGCATACTTATGCATTATTTTATTGTGTTAATGAATTTTTAAATTAGGATTGAATATAATAGTTTTATTTCTTTAATACCTGTCTTTTGTAATTAATGAAACGCTAATAACGTATATATTTTTTAATATTGTTTCAAGGTATGTTGCAGCGTTTATGAAATAAATAAATACTGTGGATCTTGGTCTTGAACTCCATATCAATCAGCAAGACCCATTCCATCAAAGCATATTTAAACTGTCCCTCAAACTCTGTCGATATGTGTACTTGTATGTACAATATATACATATATATACTGTCTAGTCTTTAATGTCTTGATTTACCACGTACTAGAATCTGACTCTTAGTTAATTTAACTGCAGTCAGACAGTTTTTGATGTCTTGATCTACCACTTACTAGAGTGTGACTCTTAGTTAATTTAACTGCAGACAGTTTTTAGTGTCTTGATCTACCACGTACTAAAGTGTGACTCTTAGTTAATTTAACTACAGTATAACAGTGTTTGATGTCTTGATCTACCACTTACTAGAGTGTGACTCTTGTCTAATTTAACAAGTCAGACAGTTTTTGATATATTGATCTACCACTTACTGGAGTGTAATTCTTAGTTAATTTGACTGTAGTCAGACAGTCTTTAATGTCTTGATTTACTTCTTTCTAAAGTATGATTCATGCTTAATTTAACTGCAGTCAGACGGTTTTTAGTTCTTTGATTTACCAGTACCTAAAAGGACTCTTACTTAAGAGTTTCTGCTTACATTTAATTATACACGTCGTGGCCTTAAGGTAGAAAGCTTGACTACAATAGATAAATTATGGTTCCTTATCTAATGGTGACTTTAGAAAAGGTTTCAAATGGTAGACCGAAGTCTGTTAATTAAAAATATTTGCTTTAAAAATTACATTAGTTGGAATATAATGGCAAAATGGTGATAAGCTCGCTCGAATATATTGTATACAATGAAAGTGTAAAAGGTACACAATTCACGGTAAATTGTGTAAAACAAAAAAATGTGTAAAAGGTACACAACCGTTGTTTGGAAAGGGCTTTATACTAGTCATTTATTAACTATTTTCTTCACGCATTGAGTATATTTAATTAATCCACCATTTTAAATTACGTATAAAATAATGTACGAATGGTACATTCGTTTTTTTCTTCTCAAATTACAATATTGGAATGTTTTTAATGTTCAATGCAATCGGATGAATAATACGGATTAGTCATGCGTCAATGATTCACGTTATGTTTGTCGTAGTTATTGTCAAGTATTATAAGCTATGTATAATTTTTTTTACTATGTGTAGTTATTGAATTATTCACTGGAAAAGAGAGTTCTCGATACAAGAAAGAGTCTCTCGAGGGGTACAAATCGGTTGAGAACATTAGCTAGTGGCGAGCAGAATAAATATTCTCCATGTGTCGAGATCTATCATATACAAAGAAATGTTGGCAATGAGAATCAGATGTGAGAAACTAAGATGAAGCAAAGAAAGAGGAATTTAGAAATAGAGCGGAAGGATGAATGAGAATGATAATTTATAAATTAAATATTGAAGAAGAATGGATTAATATAAGAAGTATATTAGTGGACACAGTAAAAGACGTCAGTGTCACGGCGAAAGTTAAAAGGTCGATACATAGTGGAATAAAGATCTTACGGACTGTGTACAAGAGAAAAATAAAGAAGAAAGTGTATAAATCAATGAAAAGAAATGGATATTACAAAGAACAGAAGCAAAGAGACCAAGAAGTCAGAATGATGAGTATGAATAGGGTAGGTAACGTCAGAGCTATATTGGTTCATACAAGCAACTGAAGCTCGCTACGCTATATCGCGTGGATGGATAGCAGGGAACGAGTTACGAGCCTTCTTGTTAGTTGTAAGAGATTAATAATATTGTAAAACTACCATTTAGTTGTAGTGTTTACATTAAAGAGTACATACATAATCATCACACCATTTCCCATCGAAGTAGGCAGAGAGGAAAGTGCACCAAACGACTTTAGTGCCTTTTTATGTTTCCTTCTTTCAAAATATGATTCGCTTAATCTAACCATACTTTCCTAAGTCTTCCTCTACATATACATTTGCACTGTCGTCTTCTAAATATGCATTTGCACTGTCATCGTCGTTGCAGGGTTTCGTAGTCGAGGATCCCCTCGCCATTCCAACTTCAATGCTAGAAAGCGAAGTTGTTGCATGGAGTTTTCATCTCTTTTGTCTTTTTTCTCCTCTTTAAGTGAGTGAACCGTTGCACACCAGCAAACTCACCAGCCATACCGCTTTTTTTTCTGAATATATGACTGAAGTCATAAGTATTCTTATACCCCCGAATATTAGGTGGAAAAAATGCCTATGTCGTTCGGAGGGAGTATCTCATCGCGGGGATAGAACCGGCGACATTCGTTTCACCTGCCCAAACCATATCAGAGTGATCTTTTTCATCTTACTCAACACATCAATCAGCGTTAAGTTCATATTCATCCCTTATCATTTTATTCTGTATTCTATCATACATTTTCAATCCATGAATTCTCAGTGTACTCATTTCTAGAGGATTTATTCAGTGCCTATGTCGTTTTCCACGTGCACGTTTCACTCACGTACATCAAAGTTGGCGCTAAAATATCAGTGTGAACTATCATCTCAGCAGATTTTGCTACTGTCAGACTCGAGTATTCTAAATAAGTAATACTTTATAAATAATAACAAAGATACTATATAAATAATATATTGCACAAAAAAACAGTATTGTTAAAAGGTTAAAATTTAATTTTAAGAACAATTTTTCTACAGCACCGTTTAGAGATCAAACTTCCTTAAGGGCGCTCTAACTCGGGACTTAACCCCGCTATTACTAAACAATTAACAACTGACAACTATAGCAACGCCCGAGCGAAGTATGCGTTACACTTTCATTGTATACACAACAACCTTGTGGGATTATCGCCACGCAGCAATCTCCTCTTCAGGAGAAAAAGGGGTTTCTCAGGTAAAAATATTATCAATTTAGTTTTCAACATATTTATGCATTTATTACGTTTATCTTTATACATCCCAAAATATACCCACAGCACTTTTACATCCACGGTCTTCAAATAGGGTCTTTAGATTATATTATTTTTCAAATATCATGGACAATAAGACGTGCACACGTGCAATTTTAGGCAATAAATCAGCCGATTGTCCCTATCTGTTATTGTTAAAAAAAAGGGACAGGTTTAGGACAAAAAATAGACTGCAAAGATGGAAAATAAAGCAAATAGAAGACAACCGTAGTCACGGTTGGTCGCACCAGACGTCCCATAATGTTTTATGCCAGTGCTTCTCAGTCTTTTTCGCGTCACAGCGCATTATTTAAATTGTAATCTATTAAAAAAAACACTTTTTTCTACTTAAGATAATGGTATGATCCTATCAGTTTTAAGATATTTTCCTGATCAAACACAAATCACAACACAAACGAGACTTTCTTGTAATCCAGTCGCACAATTATTGCACTCGATCATCATTAAAAAAACATTGTTTTATTAAACAAATTACAATGTCTTGAAACCTACGGCTTAACTATAAACAATAATTTATTTATTTATATAAGTAAACGATACAATGTACCATGAAACAAAAATTAAAAAAAATAAAAGAGCCAGTAGTGAGCGCACAACGCTTTAATATTGACAGAATATATAAAAAATAATCACACAATTACAACAAAACAATCAGAAAAAATATGTAGTAAATCGTACAAAATCACATGTTATTCACAGGCGCACAGTCCGCACTGCGCAAAAAAAACACAAAAGACAAATCATTGAAAAAACAAGATATACGAGTTAATTGAAAACCAAGAATAAAAGACGGAATCAGATAAATGTAATTTCACAAATCCTTTTCAGCACGAGGAAAAAAATTGTAAATTAAAAATACAATAATCAATTAAAAGGCAGTTTAAAAAAGTTCTTCAAAAGACAGGCGGGTTCCCATTTCAAGGTTACATTCAAATTTCAAAAGTTTCATGTCAAACTGAAGAATACTGAAGTACATATATTTACGCCGTGTTCTTTGCAGGGTAGGCAGAGAGAACGAATCTCCTAATATGTATATTCAAGCACACAACTTTTACCTCATCCGCTTACATACATCCTTCTCACCTTACTTTTTTCAAAATCTGGTCTACTTGACTCGTATACATTTTCTTCGGTCTATATCTTCCACCCACAAGCTGCACTTCATTTTATTCTCGCTTAGTCATTATTTCGTCATTAATTCCAACCACTTTGTCCTAAGTTTAAAGCTTCTTAATACAATCTAATACAGATATATTTTGTATATTTAATCTGAAAAAAATAACCTAACGTTTTTTTTTTGTAATAAAGGTTTTCATAATAAAATTATATAATATATTACAAAAAAATCCATAGAAAAAAGTATGTACCGTAAAAATTAATAGAGTGGTATATATTAAAACCTATTATCTGTTTATTTTAGTTAAGCAAATACATTATTTAATTTGAACCGAATTTTTCAATTATCATTTTAATTTGGCTTATTATTATCCAAAAATAATTTTAATAATAATGTTAAATGAGATTATCATTATAACGATTTAATCCCTATACAGTTATTAGCAAAGTGATACTCAGTAGAATGCATTCCTTACGCTTCCTTACGCTCGTACATGCAACAACTCGCGCCTGATGAGTGAATCTTTCGCGGCCCACCGATTGGAAAGGTGTGTTACTTAAGCAGTTTAACAAATAAATCAAGTCGCTGTAACGTGGCACAAAGTTCCACACCTCGGCAAGAAAGATTTTAGCACCAGACATATACACACAACAACTTACTATTTGTTTTTAAATTATGGTACATTCGTTGTTTTTAGAATAAATATATATATATATATATATATATATATATATATATATATATATATATATATATATATATATATATATATATATATATATATATATATATATATATATATATATATATATATATATATATATATATATATGTGTGTGTGTGTGTGTGTGTGTCTCTTGCGAGATAATATGGTCCATTTCCCTAATTGCTTCACCGTTATTCTGAGAATGCAACAAATTTGTTGTATTTTCGGTGCTTGATGCTTTTTTTAATGCCATAAAAGAAAAAAAATGCGACACAAACAAAAAAAGATATTATGCTTATTGTATGGTAGTACGCGATCGAGTGTGTTAAATATCCTTTAAAAAATTCGTAATAGTGATACAACTATCGAAAATGGTGTCCGATCAGAAAGACCACTAAATGTCAATCAAATCTGAACTTTGATTAAGAATAACCCGCGTTTAACGACACGAGAGATGAAACTCTGAAAATATTGAAAACCACAGGAAAGTTACATTTAAATATTCAATTATGGCTTTTGAATTAGACCAAACGAAATCACTTTCCAAGCAATCCAATATATAAAGGTTGTAACAAGAAAATTTCTAATGCGATTCTTTAAACTCAAAAGGGTACTTAAATCGTAAAAAAAAAGAAAAAAAAAACTTATTGGTCAGGCACAATGAATTGATAATTGGATAATTTTTATACCCATATTCCATTATATTTAGAGGTAAAAGTACACCCTGAACCAAAACATTATGCGTCATCACCGTGGTTAATGGGCTGGTCTTGGTCTGGACCGATTCTTGGAAACTGGTCCCAACTTCTCGGAGCTGGGATCGCACCTGTTCAGTGGAGAGATGTTGGATAAAGGACCATTTTTTGTCCATTTACCGGGGAAGCGTGTTTTGCAAAGAAGTTTGATAACTATTTACTGCACAAATAAAGTTCACTTTTCTTCAAACATGTGGCTTGAGTTGGTTTCTCTGTGCTGAAAAATAAAAACGAGAGGATTCAAATTACAGGGTGTTAAAAATATTGTCAAACATTAATTTTATTTTATATAAAATTGTTCATAATTTTTTTGCAGTTTGTGTTTACTATCTATTGTGTAATGACTTCCGTATCCTAGTTGGTAAAACAATTGACTTTCACCCTGGAGTTCGGTTCCCAATGGTACATAAAAAAATAAAAAAAGGTACTAGTTTAGCAAAAGAGTTCGCCCTCGCTAGACGTATTCGAATGATGACGAACTGTGAGTTCCGTGCCTATTCGATTCGTTCCAATAATCCGAAGGCACGATTAATGGTACCGAAGAGAATATCTCCCAGCCACGTCCTTCAATAAATATGTTGAAAGGTTGAATAAATTAATAATCTTATATCTCCTTGATTGCAATAGATTACCATCAGGCAAGACATCCACCATGTTGCACTTGGTATAATAAAGTAAAAGGAAATGAAAAAAATATAAAGGAATTTACAAGTTTGACTTCTGGACTGGTTTTACTTTCAGAAATTATTTTCATGTGAATATATTTTTTTTAAAATTGGGAGTTAAATGTTGGTACGATTAACACTTTGTTACATATATTTTTTAACTTTTGTTTAATGTTCCTATAAATTATTTATGCCCTCGTGAATTAAGATTATTTTATTTGTTGAATTTACGGATTGCGCTATTAAGAGCGACGCCAATAACATAAGGTATAACTTCCTTATCTCTTTGGAAAAATGGGGAAATAAGATATTGATAGAATTAAGCTCTTTGATAAGCTTTATTGACGCAACCAAACACTTGATAAGACAGAATGATTATATATTTTAAGTTTTAAACATTTATCTTTTGATTTTTTTTTATATTTCTGTCTGATAAAAAAAACCCCTTTGTAAATTGAACTTATCGACATTTAAGATTGTTTATGAACACTACACACATACACTACACTACACCTAAAGTCGAATGTGTTACTATCATATATCGGGAGATCTTCAAATGTTTCTTTGTAGTTTGTCTTCCCTCGGTAAGTTTTCTGCGGTTGTTTTACCAAAAAAGTTTTTCTAAATATATGTAGATGCGGGAAACTATCTAATGACCGTAGCTATGTACTACCTATATATCCGTACACACAACTTATGTAAATATTTATTTTGTAATATTTTTAACCAGCCAATTAACCTAACCTAACCAAACCTAATAACCTAACCTAACCTAACCTGTCAATAATAGTGGAATCGAATCACGAATTAAACCGACATAGATGATAGTTTGCTCTCATAACGGCGATATATAAATTGTCCTTTTTTACTATCAATGGTCGAGTAGACTTGTTGTTACATTATTCATAAACAAACTATAAACCTGTTTCTATTTTTCGTGTATTCAGACAAAGTAGAATAGATAGAGGATGACATGTATTTGTAACCTCAAGGATTATATCGGTTTTGTCAATGACAATAATATTTGCTCGATTCGTGAATACGGTTACGTCTATACTGATTGATGTGTTCTGCTTAGTTATCAAAGTATTATCAACTGCAGGTAGATCAAACATAAAGTATAGCATATTATACTCGTATGTTATGTTGGTGGGTCATTTGCAAGGTGTAATTGTTCAGGAGTTATCGGTCATGTTTGTTTTATTTATTATGTTGGCTCAAAATGGTACATTGTTTGTGGCTGTATCTAAAAAAATAGGTACTTAGATTCAGAACAACAATACATTCACACTAAGAAGGCCTTTTTGTTAAACCAGTCTGGGAAACAGATATCGAACCTGGTACACTGATTATGTACAAAAATATATTACAAAAAAGCTATTATGATAATATTTTGTATAAACCTATTTGGTGAATATTAAAAAAATATTATCTTTCACGTATGTCTAGCAAGTGTTGAGATCATGTTATCCCAGTGGTGACAAGTGCTTATATGAGTATAGTATGTTATATACCCTTAAAGGCTCTCTAACCAGCGAGTTAGTAAGATTTTGAACAAAAATCTATCACAAGGACACTATTATGATAATATTTTGTATCACCTTGTTTGGAGGATATTGGGAAAAATGTTTTCTTTGTCTTAACATATGTCTTAGATCATGTTATCCCAGTGTAAGACAAGTGCTTCTGTAATATTTGCCCTTTTTAAGACGCATTCAACTGGAAGTTGATCAGATTTGTAAAAAAGGGTACTACAGGAACATTATCAAAATGTTTTTTTTATCCTATATCTATCAAGTGCCGATATCAGCTTATCCTAGTGGTGAATAGTACTAATATATACTATTTAAGTGCCGATATCCGCTTATCCTAGTGGTGACTAGTACTAATATATACCATTTAAGACCTGGTAAACTGCGAGTTGGCAAGATTGTGTAAAAAATCTATAACACGAAAAGGATTAAGGAAGTATTTGATACTACCCTGTTTGGTGAAAATGAAAATAAAACTATCTGCCCTTATATCTAGCAAGTGTTGAAATCATATTAACCTAGTGGCGGACAGTGCTTGTATACATACGAGTATATGCCCTTTAAGCTCCACTAATTAGCGAGTTGGCAAGATTTTGTACAAAAATTTATTACAAAGATGGCATTATGACAGTATTTGGTATCACCCTATTAGATGCAAATGAAAATACAGCTTGTTCTTATGTCTAGCAAGTGCTGAGTTTATGTTATCCCTGTGCAAAGTATTACGTTATGCCTCCACGAGACTCGAACATTTAGCTGAGGAGTTTTTGGACACAAACCTAATATAAGAAAAATATTATGATGGTATTTGGTATCACCCTGTTTAGTGCAAATGAAGATAAAGCTACCTGCCCTTATGTCTAGCAAGTGCTGAGAACAGGTTATCCCTGTGCCAACAAGTGTTACTATATGCCTCCAAGAGACCCAAACATCAAGTTGGCGAGTTTTTGTACCAAAAAAATCGGTGAAGCCTTTTCAACAACAAAAGCTTTTCAAGTTTAAAACGGTTTAGTTTCTATGGTTTTATAGCTTTATGGACCAGTAAAAGAGGGAACAATACAGGTAACAGAGTAAATCTAGTGGAAAAGTACCAGGATGACCGGAACTGGATTGCAAAAAATAATAGTAAGGTCATTTTTAACGGTCGTACAAAAACAGACTTAAGTGGATAGGTAACGCTTTGTTTATTTACACATTTTATTTAACTATATTTATTATATTTATTTACACATTTTATTTAACTATATTTATTTACACATTTTATTTAAATATATTTATTATATTTATTTACACATTTTATTTAACTATATTTATTTACAAAATTTATCAAAATAGGATGACACTTTTATCAAAGTAGACTTGATCGTAATAATAATGATGAAATGTTAATTTATACAGCGCCGTTTAGAGAGCAAACTCTCCTCAAGGGTATGCTTACTCAGGGCTCTAACCCATTATTATTAACAAATTAAAAATATTAGAAAATAAATTTATATAAATTGGGTGAAATGAAAAGAAGATAGTGACTGGAGCCATAAGATAATGTAGGTACTCCCTTCCTTCTATTTGTTTAGAGAAATAAATACATTTGGTAAGAAAACCGCTGAAAACTTTCCAAGATAAGACGAACAAAAAAAGAACCTTTGTAGATCTTCCGTTATGTGATAGTTATTAATTCGGATTTAGGTGTAGTGTAAATGTACGTTTGAAGTGTTCATATAACATCATAAATTTTGATAAGACCTCTCAAAAAGGGTTATCTTCAAGTGCTTCTTAAAGCTGTACCCACCACCCATACATCTGACACTAAGTGGCATAACTGCTTATTTAAATTGTCTCGCTTTATCCCAAAAGGGAAATGGCGTAATGGTACGTACGATTAAGTACTACCTTGATCAAAAAGTTTTAGGACCGGCCACCGTGTGGCGCTGTCAGTCACCCGATTGGAAATTTTTTTTTTTGTTTGGTTACCACATCTATCATTGACACTTTCCTCTAAATTTCAGCGTCATAGCTTGACATTTGTAAAAGTTACGCTGTACTGAGTACATCTACCTTTGTGCGTGTTTTCGATTTTTTACAAGTTTGAAAATGGCATCAACTGTGCATCAATGAGTTTGCATTAAATTTTGTGTGAAAAACGGATTTAACGGTCCGCAGACCTTGGAAATGTTGGAGAAGTGTTTTAGTGAAGTGGTCGTGAGTCGGTCGAGGATGACGAACGCAGTGGCAGTTGAAAACTGATGAAAACATCGATAAAATCAAAGAAATGTTGGCCGAAAACCGCAAATTGACCATCAGAGAGCTAGCAGAGGACTTTAACATCGCTTATGGATTCGTTCAAGGCATTTTGGTTAGTGATTTGGGCCTCAGACGTGTCGCTGCAAAACTGGTGCCGAAAGATCTCAATTTCATGCAAAAAAAGGACTGCGTTGAAATCTCGAAAGACATGATTTCCATGAGTTTTTGACCAAAAACAACACGAATATTATCCAGCAGCCTTCGAATTCACCTGATCTGGCTCCCTGCGACTTTTTCCTGTTCAACCGACTTAAAAAACCACTTCGAGGAACGCGTTACAGCACCCGAGAGGATGTCATGAAAAAAAATTAAAGAAGACGGCTCTGATGGACATACCGAAAATTGAGTACCAGCGGTGTTTCAAATATTGGATCAAGCGCTAGCGTAAGTGCGTTGCAGTCGATGAGGAAGTACTTTGAAGGGGGCCATATCGATTTTGATTAATAAACTTGTATTTTCGATTTTACTAATAAAGTCCTAAAACTTTTTGATCAAGGTAGCTTGTTCATGAATGTCAATGGATCAAAAACCGAAAACAAAATTATTTGTAATTTAATGTAAGAAATTACTCGTATTTAATTGCTTTGCCTTATTTTAATATGTGGTAAGACACTTTTAAAATATAAGACTAGATGGTTGTAAAAGATTGCCATATGCCAATAAACTTGCAAGGTTGAAATGTTTACAACGAAAGCGTAATAATGCGATGATTAGCTTACTTTTGAATATTTATATCTCTGGAAAAAATAATCAAATCAACTTATTTTATCTCGAAAATTCTCTAGAGAATACAATTTATTTGACTATAAATTGCAAGCTTTGTTATAATAAAACCATTGACAACGCCACCTTTTATCAGCTTACAGTTTTGATATAATCGAACACAATATTTTTAATAAACGACATCTTATCATCTCTATTAAATTACCATACAGAACCCTCTTACCATATTCATGGGGGATATTGTATCATCCACCCTTCACAATGCTACAATACAATTCTTTTGTGAAAAATATCTGAAATTTGTCATGGTGTCAACAGGGTAAATTGTGAAAGCTCAACATCATCACGATCAATTTCAATATAAATTTAATCAAATATATATATATTTTACTTCAAACGACTTCCGTTACCAGCTAGATAATCCGCCTTCTGACTCAGGAGTTGCTGATTTGAAACCCGATGGAGCTCAGATTTTTTTTTAAATTATTCTAATTTCGTTTTTACTTAAGATCTCTTGAACATCTTTCTGGTGGCTGGAAGAAATTTCCAAATGAAAATAAACCTACCAGGTTGTACTTTATGCAACGAATATGTAATACATAACAATACATTTTTTATTAAATTTAATAATATGGTTATTGAAAATCACATAATAGTGGACTAGTGTAACGCTGTTGAGTAGTAAATTCGCTGAAATCGTTGTTTTTTCAATTCATAAAAAAATAGTTTATAATACCCACTTAATAAATTCAGGTTGAATACCAATAATCATAAACAAGTCTACTCGAGATCCCCCATTTGACTAAGTTGTCCCGGGTCCGACCAATCTTTGTTCTGTTCCACGTGTGGTAGTCGAGGTTTTCTCATGAAGAGATATACTCGTACTTCACAGACATACGCCAATCGTCGGACATTATAGTGGTCAGTTCAGCTCTCCAGGCCGCCACGCGCTCCATTTCTGGCGGGACAGTCAGACCTACGGTGGTGGCCACGCAGTTCCTCCTAGATTTAAATGTATAGTCCTGTTTCTGGTACTTCTCCATTAAGTGGTGTGGGGTCGTCTCTTGTATAATATAGTAGAATGAACCATATTTTTTTTGCACACTAATAAATACTTTTACATGTTAACAATTCCGAGACAATTCGTGGTAAAGTATGAAATGCGATGAATAAATACGTAAGCAGCCCCCAAAGTACAATACTGAAAAAATAGAAGAAGATAAATAACCCTTATTTAGTGAATGGTATTAGTGAGTACTATTATGACAACAGTTTGGGGTTGCATTATTTCAAACCATAATTGAAATCTGTTATCAGATTTAAATCGGGGGTGACATTTTTAAGCCGACTCAAAAACTTTCACCCCACGATGATAGGTTTTTTTTTATCTTAAATATTATTTAAAATAATAACAGGTGGTCGAACATACTCTTCCGTTTAATAAAAATATATAAATGTATAAGGGGAGGCATAACGATATTTTGTATTTTTTTAAGTTACTTCGACTTACATCACAAAATACTCGTACATTTAATCTTGTATTGCACTTTCTTTGCACAATCTGGGCTTCGAATATGGGTCTTCAGCGTGACTCCTAATACTCAATGACCAACAAAAAATTCTGAGCTTCGAAAACCGACTTCTACGAAAAATAATTTGCACAAAATTTTTTTTTTTATTTATTCAACATTTCTATGCACATAACATACATAGGGCGAATTGATTACTTTAAAACAATTTATTTCATAATAATTATTAGTATCCATGGCAGTGTCTTTAACCTAGTGTATGAAGAAATATTTAAGAAAACTAACAAATATTAAAATAAAAGTAAAACATGTCGTCAATGAGATACAGGCAAAAGTCTAGTTTACTGTGGACACGACAAATGCAAGGCAACACACCCATATCCATTAAAGTTGTGTGTCAAAATTAAATTAACTGTTGTTTTTTCACAAATTATGCATATTTCTTGTCATGTGTAAAAATAAAGATAAATATTTAAAAAAAAAATAGGGATTAGAAATGAAACTATATAGGTGTAAGAACACGGAATACTTTTAAATAACAATTTTTACATTTTTTGAACTGCTTTTTTAATTGATTATTGTGTTTTTTCCCCCATGCTTTTTGAAGATTATTGAAGTTGTACCTACCTGATTCAGTCTTTTATATTTTGTTTTAAATTTGTATTTTGTTTATGATTTGTTTTTCAATGATTTATCTATTTTGTATTTTTTTTGCGCAGTGAGTGCGGGCTGTCCGCCTATGGACGGCCTCGTATTGTGATGGTAACATGTGATTTTACGATTTGATACCTTTTTTATTCTAAATATTTTTGTTGTAATTGGGTATAATTATTTTAATTTTGTGTAATCTGTCAAACTTAATTTGTTGAGAACTCACTACTGGTTATTTTATATATTTTTGTTATAAAGTACACTGTACCGTTTACTTAAAACAAATAAATTAAATAAATAAAATGTATTTTTAATTTTCCATATTATTCTTAAATATCCGTATTATGTATTATATTTAATAGCATCTAGAAGCACACGAAATGCTTGCAACATCTATAGACCATAAAGCTATAGATACTGAAGCATAATGAATATGTTAAATATCCGTATTATGTATTATATTTAATAGCATCTAGAAGCACACGAAATGCTTGCAACCTCTATAGACCATAAAGCTATAGATACTGAAGCATATTGAATATGTTAAATATCCGTATTATGTATTATATTTAATAGCATCTAGAAGCACACGAAATGCTTGCAACCTCTATAGACCATAAAGCTATAGATACTGAAGCATATTGAATATGTTAAATATCCGTATTATGTATTATATTTAATAGCATCTAGAAGCACACGAAATGCTTGCAACATCTATAGACCATAAAGCTATAGATACTGAAGCATAATGAATATGTTAAATATCCGTATTATGTATTATATTTAATAGCATCTAGAAGCACACGAAATGCTTGCAACCTCTATAGACCATAAAGCTATAGATACTGAAGCATATTGAATATGTTAAATATCCGTATTATGTATTATATTTAATAGCATCTAGAAGCACACGAAATGCTTGCAACATCTATAGACCATAAAGCTATAGATACTGAAGCATAATGAATATGTTAAATATCCGTATTATCTATTATATTTAATAGCATCTAGAAGCACACGAAATGCTTGCAACATCTATAGACCATAAAGCTATAGATACTGAAGCATAATGAATATGTTAAATATCCGTATTATGTATTATATTTAATAGCATCTAGAAGCATACGAAATGCTTGCAACCTCTATAGACCATAAAGCTATAGTTACTGAAATAAATAAAATGTATTTTTAATTATCCATATTATTCTTAAATATCCGTATTATGTGTTATATTTAATAGCATCTAGAATCACACGAAATGCTTGCAACATCTAAAGACCATAAAGCTATAGATACTGAAATAAATAAAATGTATTTTTAATTATCCATATTATTCTTAAATATCCGTATTATGTATTTTATTTAATAGCATCTAGAGGCACACGAAATGCTTGCAACATCTATAGACCATAAAGCTATAGATACTAAAGCATAATGAATATGTTATTATGTGTTTTGACCCTCAGAGAGTCGCAGACAGAGATGCAGACAGTCACCGGTCCTCATCAGAATTGGCGCCAAAATCTCAGACTCTATCCCTGACCGCAGCCGCTAGGTTCAAAACAAAGGAATTGCCTCTCTGGTTTATTCGAATCAAAATACAAAGGACACGTTCATTACATTTTACATAAAAATATAAATACACATATAAAATGTTACAAGTAACGGATCTACTATCTTCATCACTAGTTGATACGATATTTGGCTTCTAGCCCGGAGGTTATAGGTTCGATTTCCGATGGTGCTTATTTTTTTTTAAACATTCCAGTCTGATTTTCACTTAAAAACTCTCTAAAATCTTTCTGGTTGGTTGAAAGAGATTGACAACAACCACATAAATTTGACTGCGTACCATAAAAGTGTATATTTTCAATAAAATATAATTCCAATAATAACATTCATCATATTGTTTAATAGATACACATATAACATCAAGACGTTTTCCTGTTGTGGTAGGCAGAGACGATAGAGCGCCGGACAATTCCTCTTACGACACACCTTCATTTCGTCTATATTCATTAATAAAATAATTGATAAAAAATGAGTTTTAATTATATAAAATTTTAAATATTCTGTAATTACGTTTTGAAAAATATTGATAAGAGGCGAATAAATATAGAAGTGCGTGCATTGCGAATAATACGTGGGGTGACAATATGTGACAGAATATGGAATTAAGTGATCGAGGAAGAATGTGAACCTGAGACTGATGTGTTGAGTATGATGAAGAAGACAGTACGTGGAGATGTTAGAGATGACGCGAAGAAAAACTAACAAAACAAATACGTTGCACAAATGTGAGTAGAAGAGGTGTGAGAGAAAGACCAAGGAAAGTATGGTTGGATCAAGTGAATGATATATTTAAAGAAGGAAACGTAAAAGTCAGATATATCAAAGAAACAAAAAATCTATGGGGAGATAGGAAAGTACATCGCTTTACCCTATCTGCCTATCCCGATATGAGTGATGGTATTGAGAGATGCACGACCACGTGGTAACGTACAGGACTTCCGTGCATACGGTCGTCGGTTCGAACCCACGCTGTGCTACTCCTCTGGAATGGCACAGGTATTTTTTCCGCCTAGTACTCAGGAGTATAAGGTTACCTATAACTTCGGTCATACCCATCCTTTCAAAAAATGAGAAAAAAAAAAAGCATACCGATGTACTCCGATCATCTCACATTGGTGTGCCATCGGATCCAGTACAGCGGTATGGCCAATGAGTTTGCTGGTATGCAACGACTTACTCACAAAAAAAAAACTTCACGGCACAGTTTCGCTTACCAACTGAATTGTCGTTGGAATGGCGAGGGGATCCTCGTCTACGAGGCCCAGACCTCCCGTGTGGAAGACTCAAGCATCGTACCAATTTGGTTACGGAAATCGCTATTAAATGTTAATGTTATAACACATTTTAATATGTTTATTGGAAATTGATTATTTATTTATTATGTATAAGTTATAGATGAAGTTCAATTTTAAATACGATTCTTTCGATTTATCCAATAATTATAGCGCCATTAACCCCCAGTTATCCTAAACCTGTCCCGTCAGTGATCTTTTTATCTGCCTGGTCCTTTGTGTCCGACATGGCTGCTGGGACGGGCAAACTTATGCCTCGCAAAATTATGGCATTGGGCCATTCAAATTGAACACTCAAAAAACAATTTCAAATCATAAGCAACTTGAGTTAGTAAAACACTAGACTTGTATTAATAGACAGGAGTTTGATATTCGATTCCCCTTAGTACATATGTGAAGTGAAAACACAACTCTTATGTTATGTTTCTTGATAACAGGTTTTTTGACATATTTGGGTTTCGAAAATATGTATAGTTTTAATTCTACTTGCATGGATTCAATACTACGTCTAAAATACTTTATAGGTAACCAAAATTAATGTAGATCAAGTCAATTCCTGCAGAACTTTTAAAATTATGCCTCTTATTCTCGGATTATCTGTATAATTTACTCTCACTCATCTTTCTACAGATTTAGTGATGTCTCGATCTACTTCAAGATTCGTGTTTCACTTAATTTCGAGTTCAAGTAAAATTGCGATGGTTCAGTCACTGTCTGTCTAGCATATAAGACCAAGGTATTCTAGTGATGCTTGTATGTAAGAATTGAAAGGTAATTGTCGTTGATATATCTTGTAGTCAAGGGTTCCTTCTCATTAATAAAAATGTGAAATAAGATAGGTCCAGGATTAGATCCCTGGGGAACGCCTGAGTAGGCAGTAAAATAATCGGAGCTGTAAATTCCATGTGAAATAAAAATAACAGCCTTAGTAAGTTACCTGGATCCCAAGTTCGCTCATTTTTTAAATGCTTTTTTATGGTTGACGCGATCAAAAGTTTTGTCATGGTACGAACAATCAATCTAATTAGCATTATCCATATCCCCTGAGACATAGTCGGTTAAAACCATCAAATTGAATTCAGTAGACCTGCCTCATCTGAAGTCATGCTACTCATCAAATATGTATATTGGTCCACAAACGACCTTAGTGTGCAATCCATAAACATTTCTAGGAGCTTAGCTATTGACGAGACTATGGTGATAAGTCTGTAGTTTGTTACATCATCTCTAAACCATTTTTTAAAATGGAAATAATTCAAGTGTTTTTCCTTTCACTTGGAATAGTATGAACTCGGAAGATTAGATTAAATATGAAAACAAGAAGTGCTGAAAGCAATTCACTATAGCCCTTAAGAAATTATGTAAAAACTCTGTCTAGTCCAACTGTTTTGATATTTATCGTTAACTTTATTTGTTTGAGTTTATCAAATGTAACGATGTTAAAGTTCCATTCCGAAGAAGTACTGCGTTCATCTAAAACATGTGCCTCGAAGTCCTTACAATAAACCGTTAAATAATAATTAGCAAATGTAGAATATATTTTAGGCCCCAATTCATGACATTAAGCACTTGATTTAATGTGGTTTCAAAATAGTTTTAGTCCACTCACCATCCGATATGTTTGAGCACATCATGAGAACATTTGAACGTATCGGAATCACTCAAACTATAAGTGTTTCCTCTGTGAAGAGAATCTTTAAGTCTAATGCTCCTAACAATTTAATTAGTGAACAACCTTGGATATTGTCACTTACGCAGGTCTTTAGGCTTTACGGGAAAGCATTAATGAAATACACAATAAATATGATGATATAATATATGGAAGTAATATTAAAATACTAACTATTAAAAAAGAGACCATGGTCCAGATATTTATGGAAGTGCTTTTAAAATACACCCTCTTGTAGAAAATATAAAACAACTAGATTTTGATCCTCCTTCACAGCAATAACAGCGAATAATTTCCGAGTACCTCTACAGCTAATTTGATGGCAATAACCCGGCGCGAACACATAATTATTTATTAAAGTTGTTCAGATACACTTTGTTTTGTAAATTCAATGCCTAAGCCTGACCGCAGGCGTCAACGGTCTTCGAAAAACAGAAAAAATATTACTTCTATACGAGCACTTAAATGAAGCGAGGAAAGTACAGTAGTTTGAAAATCATAAGTAACATAAGCGCATTAAGTTGCCCGCTCGGTATACATCTTTGGATCGATTGGTTACTCCGATCTAGTGACGTCAACGGAAAGTTTTGCAGCATTCAAAGTTTTCTGTAGAAGTACTGGACACTTCTTAAACTATTCGAACTCCAGGCCTTAAGCCGCTTGATAGGTACATTTACTGCACTGCGAGTTATTACCCATCTCCCGTGACGTCGGACCTTATATCCGTCATCGCCACTATTATTTTCACACTCTGGTGTGTCGCCACCATTTGGTGTAGCGAGGAGTTCCTATGAGCAGTTCTGTAGCGACCGTGCGTGCGGTCGCTGAACCCACCGAGATGACCCTTGGCCGCTCGGTCATTAAACCCGCACCGTAGGGAATGCGAGACAGCAGCGGGCGAAGGTCGCCCGCGCGGTCATTGAACTCACTAGTAGCGAACAGCGAAAGTGAGACACCGATATATCTCTTGCCTCTCCTGCAGACCGTAGTATGAAATGTATATGGAACGCGTGACAATAACCATGTGTCCGGCGAAGCGAGACGGCGACATGTTCTGCGCCGTTCTATACATTATAAATACAGACGCTCTCAATAAACTTTCTCTCTTTGCTTATCTCGATCTCGACGACTTTTATTCAAACAACCTCATCCTTCTATGCGAAACACAAGTCCCTAATTCCGTCCTCGTCACTATGTGACAGCTCGTTCATGAGAAAATAGGAAAATTTCGATCTTCTAGTGTAGATCGCGCTGGATGGGGATTTATTTTGTCTCCCATAACAACGTGGGTGGTTGTGGGATCGAACTATTCTGAAAATATTTATAATTGCATATCCTCAGCATTGCAGTATAGTATATTCCATAAGTTCACAAAAAAGGGAACTTTAACCATTATCTTTAATTTATAAATGGTTTTTATAAATAAGATAAAGTTTTTATAAATTAGATAACTTCAATGTTTTATATCAATTTAAAAATTTAATAAAAGCTGTAAATCACTATCAAAGGTTTAATATATTAGAGTAGAATATAACATATATATGTTGTTTCGAAATTTCATCCATTCATATTTAAACATTTAAAAAAAATATATATGCTTATGTAAAGCCATGTGACCAATAGTAAATTTACCAATAATACGCTCTTTAAAATTGACCTAAACTGTATTAAGTGAATGAATGACAAAGCGAGTATAAAATTGGCCTAAACTGTATTAAGTGAATGAATGACAAAGCGAGTATAAAATTAACCTAAACTGTATTAAGTGAATGAATGACAAAGCGAGTATAAAATTGACCTAAACTGAATTAAGTGAATGAATGACAAAGCGAGTGTAAAATTGACCTAAACTGTATTAAGTGAATGAATGACAAAGCGAGTATAAAATTGACCTAAACTGTATTAAGTGAATGAATGACAAAGCGAGTATAAAATTGACCTAAACTGTATTAAGTGAATGAATGACAAAGCGAGTATAAAATTGACCTAAACTGTATTAAGTGAATGAATGACAAAGCGAGTATAAAATTGACCTAAACTGTATTAAGTGAATGAATGACAAAGCGAGTATAAAATGGATGTTTTAAGTAAGATGAAGAATGAAAAGCTTTAAGATGGTTTTGACAGTGGTAAGAATGGATTACGAATGAATGACAAAGCGAGTTTACAACGCAGAAGTGCTGGGTGTGCGTCAAAGATGTGAACCAAGGAAAGCGTAGCTGGATCAAGTAGACCAGAATTTGATAGAAGGTAAAATGAGAAGTATGAATAGGTTTTAAAAAAATTATAATTGTATTTCTTGTTATTTTAATTGAAATTATATTTTTCTTACTTGTTCAGTGTAAAAATAAAAGTAATTGTATTCTGATCTCATTGTATTGTATTAAAATTATTTTTATTTATTTTCACAAAAATATTAGTCCGTGATGGATTGGAATGATAATAAACAAGACTAAAGAGTCAGAGACGGAGTCAGGAGTCGAAGTCGTGTAGTCGGAGTCGTGTAGTCGGTTGGTTTTGTATGGAATGGGAGTCGGGAGATACTTTTCTAAAATTATGAAATTGTGAACTGTGTGCTATTTGGTACAAACAGCGTGTACTATGATGAGGAACCTCCTTAAACATTCTTTCCAAAATACCTATATTTCAGTAGTTAAGCCACATAATTAAGTATAACATATTGTTAATAATAATGCACTGTAATTGAAGTCGTTGTTGTGGAGTTGAAGACAAACATAAAAAATTTCTGGAATTGGAGACGGATTTTTTTAGCCGACTTCACAATACTGATTAAAACTGGTCCATAAATTTAAAAAGTTTAAGAAACACTGATCTATAATAGATCTAAGAAACCTAAACACTTGCTTTAATTTAATTGCTGTATTATTCAAATTAATGTCATATCAATGTCATTCAAACGGAAAAGGGTTATGATGTCGTCTGATAATGCTATCTTGATTGCAATTTATATTACGGTTAGAAACTGAGGATGGATGATTGTGGAGGGATCATGGTCACATTAAGAGGAAACAATTAGTTTTCGATTTAGTCATATTGAAATAGTTTTTTTTTCCTTATCGCCTCGAATATGAAGCAAGGACAAAGGTGACTCTAAATCGTTGATATTAAGAAAATACACGTATTTTAATTACTTTCTAGAATTATGCGCAATCGGGTCATTCAACTTTAAGGTCAATGCACGTGAAAATATTAGATTTTTAAATAAATTTACACTTTGGTAACCTTTGCAAATGACGTGATGAAAATGTGCAATGGTTAAACCAGTGATCCCCAACAAGGGTGCCGAGAGGCCATATTCGTGGTTATATGAAAAATTTCAAAAACTTACGATAAAAATAAAACTTAGTGTGTACTTATCATATAAACATACCATCACACCATTTTTCTGTCGGGGTAAGGAGAGAGGACAGAGCGCCAGACATTCCCATTATTATACAAGGTATCTCCGACTTTCTACGTTTCGTTATTTCAGAATATTATTGATTTGTTTCAACCATACTCTCATTGGTCTTTTTCTCACACACCTTTCACTCACATTTGTACTATCTGTATGTTAGTCTTTATTCATTAATTCGTCCACATGCCCAAACAATATGTGCTTATCAAAGTTGCTTAAATGCATTATGTTAAAAATCAAACCATTTATTTACTATTATCAAATTGGATGTAATAAAAAAACGATATATTAGAAAAAAATAACGTGAAACCATGATTTCAATTCGTATTATTGTGATGATTAGAAATATACATTAAGGTATATAAAAATGTTTGTTCAAAAGTTTTTGATGATGTATATCATACTGTTTCTCTTTTCTTGCACACATATGCCCAGGGCCTGCTGAGCCCATGTTTATTATGGGCAGTAGTATTTATTTTGGACTACAAACACATTTTTCTATTCACGTTAGTATTTTGATATTTATATCCATATTGTAAAATCTTGTATTTCTGTAACAATTCGTACTTAAAATTTCAATTGCATTTTGTCGTTAATTGTTAAGGGTGTGGGCTGAAAAACATCTGGTGTCACCGTGGCTGGGCTCGCCTTATATTGGTGGGGTGTATCTTGGTCGGGGGGATGTTATTAGATGAGCCCAGACCTTTTGATAGCTTCTGTTTTTTAATGTATTGTCTTTTTAATGTGTTCTTGAAATGTGTCTAAATGTATTATGTAATAAACCTGTATTTATTTATTTAATATTTAATGTTTGAAATCAGCTGTAAACAAATCAGTAAAAATATACACAATGCTGTTTTAACAAATGAGATATATGCAAATATCAAGATTTTTAACTTAAAAACAAATTTTTAATATTCAAAAGAATGAGTTTATTACTTTATTTACGCCTGTCGAACCTTATATGTGTCAATTGGAGGTCGTTTTACATATTTACGCCTGTCGAACCTTATATGTGTCAATTGGAGGTCGTTTTACATATTTACACCTGTCGAACCTTATATGTGTCAATTGGAGGTCGTTTTACATATTTAGTATTTGAAGTTTTAAAAAATAATTTTTTTTATAATTTATCAACGTTTTTGCGGTGATTTAGTAGAAAAAATATTTTATTATTCTGATTATCGATTTCACATTTTTTATAGATTGAACGCACGGTTGAAGTTTTCAATAAAACAGAAAATATGTCATGAAACTAATAACCGTCTTCTATAATTACATGAAAATATCACTAAGTTTATCATTTTATCGTTATATTGATTATGAAATTAATTTTTTTTTAGTCAAAAGCAATTCCATGACACCCTTTATATTATTATATAACGAGTATATTCATCCACCAGCAATATTGCGATTGAAAACAGAAATTAACATTGAAACAAAAAATACAAGACCGATATTCTTTTACCGAATTTTGGTGCGCAAATAAATAAGTACCTATTTTTTGCAAAAATGTTTCGTCGTGACAAAATATCAAGTCATCTTTATTAAACCCAATATGGATTTTATCAATTCACTGTTCAAAATTACGAATACCTCGCTGACCCAAGTTTGATGTTCGATAGGTATATAATATATACAAATAAACACATGAAACAGATTTAATAATAGCCTTGTTTGTAGAACACAATTTTTTTATCCTGAAGATTTCAAGACCAATTCTCGATTGTGCCCAAAAAAATATAGATTTCAAGAGTTTTTTTTTTCATAACTGTCCTTTTTATATATTTTATTACGAAGTTATTGCCAAGTATATGCTAATGCAATACAATTCAAACACATTAAATGCAAACCTGTCATAAATCGACATTACATCGTTTTAAAGTTTAAAAATATGAACGCATTGGCGTATTAGTAATGGGGGCGTAATTTTCATAAATTCACTGTGTTATACAGAGTTGAAGCGGTCGCTCGACACCAGTCGAAACAAAAAAATAACAAAAAAATAACAAAAAAATATACAACATACGTTCTAACGGCTGTATGGCACTCTGGGAGGTAGAAGGAGAGAGTCACCCACACAAACTTGAAAATCTAGACAAATACTCAAAATAATTCCTTCAAGTATACTCGTATATGATACACTCACATATATTATACATCAGTGTTATAGGGAGTCTTTAAATCACTGACACAAAGACTCGATAGATGGAAACACACATAAACCAATGGGAATAGAATGCAAAGATCCCGTATTTGGTTTTGGTTTTAAAATCTACGTCTCGAGGTAGGGTACGAGCATACTGTTAGTTAAGTTAAGGCACGAGCATACTGTTGTTAGTTAGTTAACCTTTCCTTCCCTATGTTGGGTATCTTCTACACGTTGCTTCTAATAACCATCAATATCTCTATAAATATAATAAATACAAGGTTAAGATTTTAGGTATTCCTCCATAATATATTTACGCATTGATTTAAAAAATAATATTAATAATAATCAGAATCTATCGACTACATCGAGGTGTTTCGTAAAGATCGAAAACAAATTCGCATTTAAACGCTGCGAGTGCCTCGTCTTGACGATAGGTGAAGAGTATGCGGGAAGCGCGACACTATATTCGCATCTCACTCTTGCATACTAGACTGAATTGCGAGAACCTGAATTGTCTCAACGTCGCAAGCAAAGGCGTAATCGCCGGGGTATGCGACTGACGTTCCGCGCCACCAGTAGCCTCTAGGCTTGCAAATAGGTTAGACGTACGCCCGTTCCGTGAGCGTTTTTTAATGTTTTCAGATGGTTTTTTAATGTTTTCAGCAAATAAATCTCAATTATTATAATTTTGAACTTCAATTATAATTAATTAAGGGGATTATCTATGAATGTTCTTATTTTTCCGATTTAAAATCGCTAATTTTTTATTGCGTACTCACTACCCAACACCGGATCACGCGTATTATTTTTATCACCGTAAGGGAAGGGTTAAGGAAGCATACTGTTAGTTAAGGAAACACTGTGCTTTTGTACAAAATACATTATTTGAAAGAAAAAAAAAAAGTGCAGTGTATGGAAATATTATATTTTATTAGTTTTAAAGCTAGATTAAGAGGGGAGACACCTTTTTTCAAATAATTATATGCATATTGATTACACTTACCTTATAACAGTTTAATTTGGCGGGTTTTTTGTCATATGGCAATATCTTGCAGCCAAACTGAAAGCTATTAAAAAATTCTTAAGTGCAGACATCACGCCATTTCTCTTTCGGGGTAGGCAGTGAAGATGGAGTGCCAGATTTTCCTATCTCGATAAACATCTTTCGCCTCTTCCCATCCATACACCCTCTCACACAACTCCGAAGATTTCTCTGATTTTCTATGTTTCTTTCTCTCAAAATATCATCCATTTGATTCAGCCATATTTTCATTGGTCTTCCTCTCACACGTCTTTTTTTTTGTTAGTGTTTTTCATTAATTTGTTCCGTATTCCCAAATCATGTCAAAAAATAAAATATGAAGTGTTTTTGTAGAGCGTCAACAGTCATAATATATTTTGTGTTTGAGTTTAATGATATTGAAAATAAGGATAAAATATTTTGAATGAGCTATTTATTGGTATTATGTACAATTGTAGAGTTATTGGTCGTGAGTGAATAGTTAAAGAGTTAATCGTGGTGTGAGTAACTCTCTCACCAAACACAAAAAATGTATTCTTTATCAATGAGGAAAATAAATTAAAACTTACAAATTAATATTCCAATGACCTATGCAAGAAGATGGAAAATTCATCAACTTGTTAACCAATTTTCCCAAAAAGATGAAAATCCATCTTTAGTCAGATTTCTGAGAAAACAACGGACCACCTTTTGACCGTTATACCACGATCTAATGATACAAGCTTTGATTTAAAAGATTACATACTGTTTTGCAATTAAGTTAGTCAACCAAAAAGGCGTCAAACGTAAACTCGTCACATCTAAGGTTCAATGAATGGTAAAATCAAAACGTAATATTTAACCTTCGCTTGATATTTGACATACTTATATATACGAGTACGTTTTATATATTATTACACCCATATCTTACTTTACGGAAGCGGTTACTTCCCTGAAAAGTTGTTCGTAAATCGATATTCCTTATTTTTTTCTATACACAATATTAGGATATTTCATATAAAAATTAATCAATTGGGAAACAAAAAGTTAATTTCATATCAAAGTTAATCGATTGGGAAACAAAAATTTAATTTCATGTCAGAATTAATCGACTGGGAAAAAAATTCACCCCAAGTTAGCAACTTACATAACATACTTTCTCTTGTCTTTTTCAATCTGGTTTTTATAAAATTGTCATGTAATTAATTTTACGAGACACTTTTTAGTTCCTGTCTTCTTCGTAATCATTTTCAATTAAGATTTGAATTCAATTATTAAAACGTAAAAAAACTGCCCCGCCACCCCTCTTATCTCACCAAGAATATTAAGCGTCTTTACTATCATGAATATGCGCTACGCTCAAACAGAGATCGCTTATTTGCTTTTCCGAACAGTGAGACTCCGGAACCAGTTACAAACTAATGGTAGACTAGCTTCGTCGTTGGCATTTTTTAAAAAACGTCTGAACAAACTCTTAATTTCATGTCAGTAATAAAAAGTATTTCATTCCTGTTTTTTTTGGCTCTCCACCGTCCCTTCATATTCCTTTGATTAATGATTTCACTTTTACTTATACTATTTTGTTAAGGAGAATAATTATTTGAATGTTTTTTTTGCGTCTATTTTTGCGATCCTTTATTTTTTTCTGGTTGGTTGTAAGATATTGCCACCTGGTTAAGCTTGCCAGATTGTTTCGCAATTAAATATCGCAATGAAGTTTCGCAATTGAAGAATAAATTTGTGAATTGTTTTTTTTTTTTCAATTACGTTGTAGTGTAATTCCGTTAAAAGAAGGTCCTTAAAGCGAAGTATGTGTGTATGGAGTGAATGAACTTTATCTAATAAAAACTATTTGTCATGGCGGAGGTGTTCCCTGATACTCATCCGTTGAAAGTCCTTGACGCTTGGTTTATGGCAATATTGTACCGTTATGTATTGCAAATGTAGACTCACGAATTCATTCAACGACGACTTCATTTGAAGAATCGCGATGACTCGCATATCAGGCATGACTTTAAACAAAAAGAAAAAATAACAACTGTTGTATTTCACTTTTATTGCATACATTACAGCCTGGCGGGCTTATTGCCATGTGGCAATCTCATCCAACCAAATATAAATACAATCAAGAGGTCTTAAGTGAAAACCAGATTTGAAATCCTTTTAAGAAATAATCTGGGTTCTAACGGAATTCGAACCCGCAATCTCCGAGTTGGGAAACATGCCAACTAGGTTACGGAGGTCTTCTTTAAGACGAAAAGAAATGCCAATTAGTTATTCTTCATAGATATATACGACCACGCTCTTTCCCAGTTGGGAAAGGCAGAGAGGACGGAGTGTAGAACTTTTCTGTCACGACATACTAACGTCCCCTTCTAACGCGTGCATACATATTCTTATACAGATCCTTCTATTTCTTTTACTCCTTAGCTTATATTCCTTCAAAAGTGCATTCACTTGATTATTATTAAAAACTGAGGTGATATTGTTTATGCTCTGTACGACAATGGATAAATTTTTGTACACTTCTTGAAATATTCACGCAGGGTTTAGTGACACACGCCGGACATTCAACCCTGCTAAGGCAGGGAAGCATTGACCTATACAAGAAACTCGGACAGAGTGTCCAGACGGTTTTCCAGTTACCTGCTTTGTCACGGAGGCTCGCCTCTGCGCTTGATGACGTCTCTACGTCCCGCGACATGCAGACGAGAGTGTTGACGGTGTTTGCATCATGGAATATTATTTCTGCGACTTACGTTGTTGATATTCGAGGTCTAAGGATGTCGTGATGTCAGTGGCATTCGAATTATGGTCCATATATGTTATATATTGAGATCAACAACCTCGCAAAATGAACATTTTTTAAGAAACGCATTTCGTCCTTTAGAACAACAATGTGACATGTTTCGATCATTTATAGTTTTTTTTTTATTTTGTAAAAAAACTTTTATGTTAAGAAAACAGTAAAATATTTTTTTTGTTTAATTATATTTTAATATTTACTTATTTTATATACCGGACATTTATAAAATACGTGCTAAACCGTATGTTTCAAAAAGATGAAATTAAATTCCTTGGTGTCTATCGTAATAGCTAACTCTCTTTCGATATGCAAATAGGTTGAGATTTCTTCGAGCTTCTATAATGATAGTCAAAATGTTTACATCCATGTCTTTAAGCCGACTTCCGTGGCCTTGTTGGTAAGACACTTGTCTCCCAGCCCGGACGTTGCTGGTTTAATTGCCGTTGGAAACCATTGTTTAAAAAGCTTCTTTAACTTATTTCTGGTTGGTTGGAAGATATTACCACATGGCTATAATTGTACTCTATACAACGAAAGTGTAATACAATACTTCTTCTTCTTTGTGTCATGTCAGGTCCCTCCAACATTGAATATCACCTCAGAGTAGACATCTTTGTCCCCGGCAGCCCGAAAAAGATCCTCAACGCTCCGCTCCAATCACGTATATTGCGGAGCCAGGAGATTTGCCTAAAGATCGATTGTTAAATTTTTGAAGCTTAATCAGTTGAAACTTGGAATTATCTATAATTGTCATTTTTTTCAAATTGGCTTTATTATATTGACTCATATAATTGCGTAATGTAGTGGCGCTAATCATTCTAGTTTGGGTGGATTGCCTATTTAATGTAGTGGCACTAATCATCCTAGTTTGGATGGATTGCCTATTTAATGTAGTGGCACTAATCATACTAGTTTGGATGGATTGCCTATTTAATGAAGTGGCACTAATCATCCTAGTTTGGATGGATTGCCTATTTAATGTAGTGGCACTAATCATCCTAGTTTGGATGGATTGCCTATTTAATGTAGTGGCACTAATCATCCTAGTTTGGATGGATTGCCTATTTAATGTAGTGGCACTAATCATCCTAGTTTGGATGGATTGCCTATTTAATGTAGTGGCACTAATCATCCTAGTTTGGATGGATTGCCTATTTAATGTATTGGCACTAATCATCCTAGTTTGGATGGATTGCCTATTTAATGTAGTGGCACTAATCATCCTAGTTTGGATGGATTGCCTATTTAATGTAGTGGCACTAATCATCCTAGTTTGGATGGATAGCCTATTTAATGTAGTGGCACTAATCATCCTAGTTTGGATGGATTGCCTATTTAATGTAGTGGCACTAATCATCCTAGTTTGGATGGATTGCCTATTTAATGTATTGGCACTAATCATCCTAGTTTGGATGGATTGCCTATTTAATGTATTGGCACTAATCATCCTAGTTTGGATGGATTGCCTATTTAATGTAGTAGCACTAATCATCCTAGTTTGGATGGATTGCCTATTTAATGAAGTGGCACTAATCATCCTAGTTTGGATGGATTGCCTATTTAATGAAGTGGCACTAATCATCCTAGTTTGGATGGATTGCCTATTTAATGTAGTGGCACTAATCATCCTAGTTTGGATGGATTGCCTATTTAATGAAGTGGCACTAATCATCCTAGTTTGGATGGTTTGCCTATTTTAAATAAAAACTTGTACGATCACCTAAGGCAGAAAATGATTGCATGTATATTTTTTTTAACTTAGTATCAGTTCACATGAATCTTATATTCAGGGTTATCGTTAGACATTGTGCCACCCTTAAGCAAGCTAGAAAAACGCAAAATCGGCCTATGTGTATAATATTAAAATTTTCTCGACTGTCATTAAAACTTACGATAAAATCGGTTTTTATTTTATATTATTAGCATACCTACTCATCTACTTGTATTGAATAGAAATCACGAAAAACAATAAATTGAATCTGATCTACCTATGTTACATAGCACCTACCTGAAGACACTAACATAGTATCCCTGCCTACCCATCCTATCCCATATCCTATCCCATCATAGGATATAAAAGTATGACACTCGATATTTTCTAATAACCCCTGGAAAGATTCGACGTGATGGTTTCAATGTATTATGTTAATAATAGTTTTGATAAAAATAATGATTTATTTACAGATTATTATAGATAAACTAAATTTAACTCTGCTGCATTTTCAGGTCAAATTTACATGCAGAACGGTATATGTTGTCTATTGAATTTCATCTATGTTGTTTTTTTAACAGAAATAATCAATTTTCAATATTAAAAATAAAATATTTCATATCTAATTGTTCGTTTACTTTTATCTTAAATTTGCCGCCTCGTAAAAATGCCACTCTAAGACTTTGCCATACTTGTATATTGGTTAGGCAAGGCTCTGTTTGTTTAATCGAAATTTAATATTTTTATTTAACCCATTGTTTACGGGGGTGTTTATTAAAAATGCTATATTGTTTATTAAAAATATTTAGTAAAAATGTGTTTATTTAAAAAAATATAATAAGCAAAGCAAATACGGCAGTAGACATAAGAAGTTTAACATGTGTTTTTTATGTATAAAGTTGAACGTAACCGAAATGCACAAATATGTGGCAATAGACGGTTTCTGAAACGCACAAATTTGTGCACACCGTAAACAATGGTATTTTTTAATTATGTTTTAATTTATTTTCTTCTATTTTATGAACGGATCTTTCGGTTGTTATAATACAATGTTCTTGGCATTATGGTAGTCCTAAATAGTTACCAGTTGGGTTTTGTGACGGTTTCACATTAGAACCATTGATTGTTCATCCCATTTTTATATATAAATTCTAAGAGTGCTCCTGTTATGGCAGATATGATCATTTACAGCGATACCCATAATAGTCACCTGAGATTAACATTCAGATATCAGTTAATGCAGTTTTTAGATAATGTGATATCAGTCATCACTGGTAACCTAATTGAGATGAGTGTGTTGAGGGATCAACAACATATCAAAATTAATATTTCGATGAAAATGTATACAATCCTCCTTGAGAATAAAATCATACTGATTTGAAATCAAATTGTTTTATATGAAAAAATATACCAATTTGTAATTTTTTAAATTTAAATTACAACTTTTTTTTTTGAATAATGCAATACAATTGTTTTTTAAACTTATTCAGATATGCTTGAAATTCAAACCTCGATCCAATTAATATGCCAGGATTTTTAACGAAATTGTGGCATTTGTCTAAATCATCTTAAAATTCCCCAATCCATCTTAGTTAAAACCTCAATTTTATCAGTGCATTGTGATATCTTCATTCCACCTTCATTTACATAGTAACACTCCATTAGTTCTAACTTTGATCCAATTAATATGCCGCACGGACTTTAACGAAATTGTGACATTTGTCCAAATCATCTTAAAATTCCCCAATCCATCTTAGTTAAAACCTCAATTTTATCAATGCATTGTGATATCTTCATTCCACCTTCATGTACATAGTAACACTCCATTAATTTTTCTTAGTGCACATATCATATCTCCAAAGCGTTAATCTTATGTATTTTTATATATTTATCAATAAAGGGAACGATGTAACTTATAATAATAAAAAAAATAGTGAGTATTGAAAAATATATTAAAAAAATAAAACAATGAAAATTAAAACAAATTCAAAGAAACAAGCACAACAAACAAATCAAACAATAGATAATAATGCAATAAGTATGGTACACATTCTCCCAACAATGCTCTATTGAGTCACCAACATAACACGGGAGCGTCTAAAGGAGGAAAACCCGCACTGCACCTAACTAGGAAATACTATTGATATCAATGTGAAAAGGGAATACATAAACATATAAACAAAAATCAACAAGTGCATATCACAGGCATAACCTAAATTCAAAGTCATCCCCACAACACTCCAATATCTCAAAATACAAATTTGAAATCAAGTTGAAAAAAAAATTACAACAAAACAAAATGTAACGAATCATACAACTGTAAATTGACAAACCTTGTCCAGAAAGGGAGGAAAATGCAGGAATAGATAAAACAAATACTATCTTCAATTAAAAAAAACACGCAGGATTCTATCTCAAGGCTCGAAGCTTACTCATTTCCGATCATATGGAGCTAAAGTAAAGGAAAATTTACAAAATAATTCGTTCTATAATTCTCACATAGAAATGTGTCATGCAGCCTTATCTTTCTTGTTGGAACTCGGATGTTAATAAATTCCAGGAGTTACGAACAATCGATCATTACATTCATGACTTTAAGAAGGACAATGAAATTTTACTTTTCAGATGAGTTTATCAAATTAAGTTGAGAAAATAAGAAATAATAATTGATATTATTCATTTTAAGACCAATTTAATAATTCTAGTACCCCCAAGGAGAAAATTACTTTAAGTTATTAGTGCTTGTATTGATATTATCCTATACCATAGATAATGCATAATTACATACATATCATCACGTCGTTTCAAAGAGAAGAGAGAGAGCTTGATTTTTTATCGCCACACACCTCTTCTTTTATCCTCTTCTACATCCATACGCCTTGTACAACTTCTACTACGTATCTGACTTTTTACATATTCTTCTATCAAAATATAATATGTATCATTAATTTGATTCAACCACACATCAAGCTTGATCTTCTTCGACCATGCCTTCCAATCACATTTGCAGTACATTTGTTTTGTTAGTCTTTCTTTATTCATTCGTTCCACATGCCTCAACGATCTGATACTGCTCTTCTTCATCTTACTTTATACATCAACCTTATGTTCAAATTTATCTCTAATCACTTCATTCCTTAATCTGTCATACATTATCACCCCATGTTCTCTTCTCAGTGCACACTTTTCTACTGCATTCGCTCCTTTCTGTCTTTTCAACGTCCACGTTTGACTTCCATATATCTAATTTGATATCAGAATACTGTTGTGGCATATTATCTTAGTAGATTTTGATATTACATTGTATTGCACGTTTAATGTATACGGTACAACCTGGCGGACTTATTAGCATTTACAATATTTTCCAACCACCAGAAAGATGTTAAATATGCATTAAATGAAAAAGAGACTGGAATCCTTTTTGAAAAAATCTGGGTTCCAATGAGAATCGAATCTGTAACCTCCAGGTTGGGAGACAAACGTTTTACCAACTAGGCCCGTTCAAAATTGTATGCAGTTGTATGAACAAATAATATGTAAAATTTCGTCGTCAGTTGTTACATCACATGCCATACATGGTAAAGGGTCTTTTAAATTGAGCGGTTTTTTTAATTCTTGGATAAAACACGGATGGCGTCAGGAACTTGCCTGGGTCTTGTCACATTTGAGAAGTGTAATGTATGAAATTTATAAAAATAGAGTCGTATACAATGCAACAACGCGTTCAAATTTTTAAATTATTTTATGTATTGTAATCTCCGGAAACGGTGATGTTAATTGGCCACCAAGATCATGTGATCCGACACCGTTGGACTATTTTCTCTAGGGTTACGTGAAAAACCAGTAATATAAGAATGCCCCCCAATCATTTCCTGAGCTGAAGGACGAAATTATTCGCATTATAGGTGAGTTAGAACCGCAATATTTGGCGAACACTGTTTTTTTTTGCGTTTAAATGTCATATGTTATACTTCAATGGCCAATAAAACGTTTTTTGAAATCAAAGCAGCTTGTGTGTTTTATTCAAGAATTTAAAAAGTTAGAATTAAAAAACCGCTCAATTTGAAAGACCCTTTACATAGTCATATATATTTTATAGTTCAGGCATTAACACTCTAGAATTTAAAAATTTGTTTCGAAAAACACTGTTTATTCCACTTTATATACGGTATAGCCCTACCAGTTTCAAGATTTTCATCTCGTCTTTAGGGGAGCACAAACAAACCTTGATTATTCTTCCCTAATAATGAGGTAAACACCTTGAAACCGGTAGAGTGATACCGTTGTATTAAGTGTAATAAACAATGTTTAACTAAACAAATTACATTATATACCTATATATAGTCACATTTCCCGATCTTAGAGGATCATGCCAAGACTTGACTGGTTTAAAAAAGTTACTATAGTTCTCCATGCTATATCGCGTGAATGGATTCTAGTGTACGTCTTACATCGTGTGGTCTTGGCAGTAAAGGTGTCAAATGTTAGCCTAAAACTTGATAATTCCGGAAAAAAAAAACTTTAAATTGCGTCTCCTTTCTTCAGTGAATGTGATTCAACGACGCCATTATGAATCAGTCGCATATCTTGATGATTTTATCTTTTAAAAAATCTGCATTGTGCAAATAATACAAGACAGAAACTTGGAAACATGATACAAAAAATTAACCATCAATTTACTTCATGAAGATTGGACAGCAATAAATCATTTTGTCTGATGTATAACGAGAACAGTCCAAACATGCCCTTTATGTGTTCTTCCTCAAATTAAATCCATAATAACTGCATGCAAAGTAACAAGGAATGTTTATTGTTTCCTTTAACGGATAAAATAATGCGAAACAACGTTATATTGTACATTTTCACGGTTAAAATAATTAAATACTGATAACGTTATATTTATTTATATTAAACTAATTTCGTTTTTCGTACCATGTAAAGTTCTTATTTATTATCTGAGAACAATAAAAACATCTTTCTGGTTGGTTGGAAGAGATTGCAACATGGCAATAAACTCTCCAGTTAAAAAAAAAAAAAAAAAAACAATATATTATCTGAGAATAAATATTGTCAAATCTAAAGTCATGGTGATAGAAGTGAGAAAAGAAAAATTGAAAGATAAGAGCAAGTTGTACAATTGTTTAGCAATAGGAAACAAAGTCAATGGGGAACTTAAACTTATACACTTGAACCGGATAGTATTAAAATCTGTTAATATGATAGTCCACAACAGTATTTAGTACCGACTTGAATGTATGAGAATGAAATTTGGGCATGGAACAAAACTGAACAGCCGAATAAATGCTGATGAAATGTGTTCACTATGAAGAATACGAATACATGGCATGACAATGTATGACAAAATTCGGATTAAAGTGATTAGGGATTAATGTGAACTTAAGGCTGATGTGTTGAGTAAGATGGAGAAGAGAACTCTGAGATGGTTTGCACACGTGGAGCGGGTGTATTAAGAAATATAAATAAAACAAATATATAGTGTAAATATGAGTGGAAGGCTTTGTAGTGATAAAAACTAAGGAAAGTATGATTGGATCAAGTGATATTTTGAAATAATTCAATGTTAAAAGTTAGATAATTCGTAGGAGCTGTATGAAAAGGTGTATGGGTGTAGAAGGGGCGATAGGTGAGTGTCACAATAAATATAATATATTAAATATGTAATATATTAAAACTCTTTGTATATTTTTAAGCATCATTTTGGATAAATTACACTTTCTTGCATTGATTTTTCAGGCTATAAGAGGGGTGGGAAAAACTATTCACATGAATCGGTTTAATAATTTACAGCTCGGTTGGTTCATCGTTCCTAGACTTAATTTAACAAGTGATTCAGAATGTCTCATGCATTCTAAATAAAGCAATCAAATAGTGTGGCGTGCATGTAAGTGACAAGAAAACTAAAATGTGTGAATATTTGCGGATTTATATATTTTAAGCATAGGTGATAGCAGAGGCTGAGAAAGAATTATTGTACACCACAATACACATAACTTGTATGACAAATGTGAAAATATCTTAGAACGAATTTCGCGTAATCAAAAGTTATAGATAGTTGTTGAAAAAATGCGAAATTAACAGCTAATATAATAATGAAAGGCTAGAACATGTAAATAAACTATGAAAAGAACATGTAAATAAATTTTGCCACTTGGATATGGAAAAGTTTCGAAAGATGTTGAACGACGAGTTGCAACAGGAAATTAAAGTCAACGGGACACTCAAACC
The DNA here is from genome assembly GCA_949825065.1 of Odontocerum albicorne. Taxonomy (NCBI): domain Eukaryota; kingdom Metazoa; phylum Arthropoda; class Insecta; order Trichoptera; family Odontoceridae; genus Odontocerum; species Odontocerum albicorne. The sequence goes on along the minus strand of OX463849.1, from coordinate 34,243,560 downwards.
AATTTATTATTTAATAATGTCTTAAAACCAATCTTAAACAATGTATTTTTTTTTATTTCGACCTTGATTACGCAAAGGTAAATGATGTGTTAAATTGCCATACGCCAATCTCCTCCAGCCAACCAAACAGAAGTTACATATATGTTGTGCCAATTACGATATACCTGTAAACTCGTAAATATTTTTTAGATTATTTCGATACTCTTTTATGTTTTGTTTAATAATTTAATAAAAAATACAGATTTGTCGTAATGTTTATCTTTAGACTGACAGAGTTATGGCTACTTTATTATTCCATTCAATTCTTCTTCTTCAGATACGAATTGGTGATTCGGACATATTGAAAAATGTTGCCGGGAGACAATAATGTTTTGGACTTAGAAAACGACGTTTCGGGGCAGGTTAAAAAAACTGATTTCTGTCAAACAGACACAAATATCACATTAAATCATTTAGTTAATCAATAATCATATTGTTTGTTTAAAATATTTTTAACCATATTAGCAATTTTTTATTGTTTTTAGAATATTTTACAATAAATTAGGAGTACTTTGTTATTCTACTAATTATATTAATCCCCACTGCACGTGTTTCTGCTGAAGAAAGCCTCGGGATCGGAAGTAGAAATACGTGTAGCGGGGATTAATGTAATTAGTGAAATGAAAAAGTAATTTATCGTTAAATATCCTTATGAATTATTATTTTTTTAATTCAAGACGAAATTTTTTTAAATTATTATTTTGATAACTTATTATTTTTTTAATTCGAGACGAAATAAAAATATATTACAATCAGTAAGTAAGTGTATAATCTTGGCTTACTATTTGTATGCAAGAAATATTTTTACTGGTTGCTCGCATTTGTAAAAAAGTTGAGAACCGCTAAAATAAACGAAAATTACTCATTAAATCAAATATGTAACTGATTATCAATAGTATTTTCAAGCCCCCAACATACAGGAAACAGGCTATCTTCATAGTAAATATGTCAATCAAATTCATATTATCTTAGTCTTACTCCTCATTAAATGATTCGATATGATAAAAATAAACTAATTTCAGACTTCATATTTGTCAAGTAAATGACTCAACCGTTTTTATATATACTCGTATGTAGATATAGAAAATTTAATTTCCAAGACAACTGAACTATAAAAAAAATGTTTATAATAAAAAAATATGACTTTGTTTTAAACTGTTTTTCAAGATTTCACTCATTTATTTAATTTGCGGCACAACAATATTCCATAAACATTTATTTATTTATTTATTTTTTCAAAGCAGGTTTAGCCCAATTACTTTGAAAAGTACAAGATATATTAAAAAGAAGAAAAATTACATAGAAAAAAATATAAAAAATTATATATAATAAAAAATAATGCATATGCATACATACGAGTATATACAAAAGAACATATGATACACATATATTCACAGTCACTTAAGTATGTTGATGAGTGATTTCTAACGCGCTCAATCTAAGAAGAAAATTTACTTTTGCTTTTGGTAATGTGATATGAAATATGTCAATATCCGAAGCAGTCCCGTTCAGAAGAGTTAAGGCCCTTCCAATAGGTATAGCGGCTGAAAGACCCGTTCTTGCGTATGTTATTCAGAACAGTTCTTGCCAGCGCAGTCTAGTGTAATTGTTAGGAAGATTTAACGCTAATCTTTGTAGTAATGCTAGACAGCTCACAACTCCTCGAACGAGTTTGATAACGTATACCAGGAGACGCAGATATCTTCTTACGCTCAAGGAGTTATACCCGAGCATGCCTAGCAGAAACTGAGTAGGATAAAGCCACGGATAGACACCGAACTCTCTCATATAGAGATATCGTAGATATTTTTTTTGTACTTTCTCCACCATGAGTGAGTTCTGCGCCCCCACCGGGCTTCAAATGCAAGCATTGCTATCTAGTATGCTACGCATCAATGAATTAAACAACGTTTTGAGCACCAATTGGTTTTCAAACGACTTTCAAATACACGAAGCGTGTCGTCATGGGACACCGAAGCCTCCATCTACAACTTGACATCCTGTGCTATCAAACATTATACATCCTGATTTCAGACATAAATAAACTCTTATTAAAGAATTAAATAGGATATCTCAAATTGATCGACTGCCTGTTTTTATGAAAATAAGACAAAAGCCGGCCGTCTCACCTCTCATCGACAACAGGCCGATCGCCGATAAATATCGACCTGTAAATGATCGCCGATAAAAAATAGCATCTTGTGGGCGATCTTATGGCGGAGTTGCCTAAGTTTTCCTGACCTCATGAAGGATGGTGTACTCTGAATAAGATCAAATGCAGAGTGGACCGCACTTCATATGATTTGCCTAAGTGGGGCCTAGCAAAGTCACTTTTCTATAAGTGCAAGGATATCCATGGTTCACATCGTACGCAGCTGCTTATTTTTGCGTTTTTTGGAGCTACTCAACCTTACATCAAACGCTGTTGTCTGGTTGGAGAAGAAATACTGCGTGTGAGGGTCAAACGCATGTACACTCCAAAGATTAATTTTATGAGAAATTTTAACACAACTCATGATACAGCAACTCTTTGTCGTGTTCCTCTTCCTACATGGATGGACACAGAACTCTTGTAGAGTTCAAACATTCCGGATGATTTGTTTTACAATTCTATCGGCCACTTTCCCTCCAGTCACAGCCTCCTAAGATCCTGCTGCACGTTATCTACTCGTAAAAGCCTCTGTCTACCAAGTGGCCACCTTTCGTAATTTTCAAAATGATCTTTGATGACCGTGTCAACTGATTATATTGTTATTATTGTTAATGAATTTTGTAACGGAGAATAATTATTGTAATGTTGTTTTGCAGCCATGTAACTTCCTTTATTTACTTTAGTTAGGTTGTTCGGAAGAGATTGTCACCTGACAATAAGCCTGTCAAATTGTTTTACAATGAAGCGTTAAATAAATTAGTAAAAAAATGGATGAACAAGAGGAGAAATGTGTGTGTCGCAATAGGAAAGTTCAGCTCTCTCTCCTCTCCGCCTACTCTGATACAGAGACGGCGTGATGGTATGTATGTATGAATGAACTCCCCAAAATAGAAAACAAAAGCATATGTAAAATATGCAGAAGATGCATTCATAACAAACAGCTCTCATCAATTGCGAGATTTCTTGTAATAATAAATGCGCATTTATAATGGACCACTATTCCGTATACATATGCACAAGAGATGACTAATTATTTAGTGAAATGAATCAATCGTTATCTCGTTTATATATAATTATATTTCATCTACACGTGCTACTACTCGTATAATATACAATACATACTCGTATTACATCTATGGTATATTTGCTTTTATTTATCACGCGCAATTCCGTTCTCAGTGACAAAGGAATCCACGCCATCAGTTTCAACTTGACCCTAATTATGTGCTTATTGTTTTTTTAATTATCAACAGATGATTTACAGGCTGGTCCATAAGTCGCGCTCCAGTCATAAATACTCATATTTTTTAAAAATAGACAACTTTATAATTCCACTAATTGTTATATATTACACCTCGAAACATGTGTTTCTACATCATAGCACAATGATACTTTTAGGCGGAATGATCCCGGTTTGATACGAGATCAGTACTTATGTCAGACTGGTGTCAGATAATTCCACTAATTGTTATATATTACACCTCGAAACATGTGTTTCTACATCATATCACAATGATACTTTTAGGCGGAATGATCCCGGTTTGATACGAGATCAGTACTTATGTCAGACTGGTGACATGTTAATATAGATCATCCACATCGGAAATGTGGGTTTAACCCAAACAATTGGTATTATTATACACAGCACACTTATGAATAAATTAAAGACACCGATGGTTAGTACCTAACTACAGGTATCCCAATAAGAGCGCCGGATTTAAATTGCTGGTTTGAGTTCTTGGGTCAGTTGGATCTTGTAGGTATGCAGATCCAGATTTTTCGCGAGAATTCGCTGTAAGGTACTTCTTGAAACGTATAATTCTTGTGAACGATGACGAATTGATGTTCCTGGGGTTTCAGTAACACTTTCTCTCACTGCGGCTATGTTTTCGAGTGAACACCCGCTACGAGAACGCGTGGGTTACTTATTGTCCATAATAGAACCAGTTTCCTCAATTTTTTTAATTAATCATCGAATTGATGACTCATTTGGTTCATTATTTCTACCGAAAATTCCACGAAGTTTACGATCTGTTTCAGTAAACTTTCCCATTTTTATAATGAGTTTTAACAATAATAACGCGTTGTTCTTTCATATAGTATATAGTAGCGTTCCGTATTTACTAATCGCAAAATTGACATATGGCAAACATGAAATTTTTAGACCTGCCAATCTTTCAAATAAAAATGACGCGAAATTTAAATCCGGCGCTCTTATTGGTACACCCCATATATTTACACCGAAATCGAAGAACTTAATGGCGGAGGCAACTGTAGGAGGATTCTATATATAGATGGAATAGCTCCGATAATCTCAGGCTTACATCCAAAGAAAATAAGCCCTGCATATTACATCAAAGTATACGTCCTTTTTGGAAGAACTAAATGGCGGAGGTAATTGTAGGAGGATTCTATATATAGATGGAATAGCTCCGATAATCTCAGGCTTACATCCAAAGAAAATAAGCCCTGCATATTACATCAAAGTATACGTCCTTTTTGGAAGAACTAAATGGCGGAGGTAATTGTAGGAGGATTCTATATATAGATGGAATAGCTCCGATAATCTCAGGCTTACATCCAAAGAAAATAAGCCCTGCATATTACATCAAAGTATACGTCCTTTTTGGAAGAACTAAATGGCGGAGGTAATTGTAGGAGGATTCTATATATAGATGGAATAGCTCCGATAATCTCAGGCTTACATCCAAAGAAAATAAGCCCTGCATATTACATCAAAGTATACGTCCTTTTTGGAAGAACTAAATGGCGGAGGTAATTGTAGGAGGATTCTATAAATAGAAGGAATAGCTCCGATAATCTCAGGCTTACATCCAAAGAAAATAAGCCCTGCATATTACATCAAAGTATACGTCCTTTTTGGAAGAACTAAATGGCGGAGGTAATTGTAGGAGGATTCTATATATAGATGGAATAGCTCCGATAATCTCAGGCTTACATCCAAAGAAAATAAGCCCTGCATATTACATCAAAGTATACGTCCTTTTTGGAAGAACTAAATGGCGGAGGTAATTGTAGGAGGATTCTATATATAGATGGAATAGCTCCGATAATCTCAGGCTTACATCCAGAGAAAATAAACCCTGCATATTACACTAAAGTATATGTCCTTTTTGGAAGAACTAAATGGCGGAGGCAACTGTAGGAGGATTCTATATATACATGGAATAGCTCCGATAATCTCAGGCTTACATCCAAAGAAAATAAGCCCTGCATATTACATCAAAGTATACGTCCTTTTTGGAAGAACTAAATGGCGGAGGTAATTGTAGGAGGATTCTATATATAGATGGAATAGTTCCGATAATCTCAGGCTTACATCCAAAGAAAATAAGCCCTGCATATTACATCAAAGTATACGTCCTTTTTGGAAGAACTAAATGGCGGAGGTAATTGTAGGAGGATTCTATATATAGATGGAATAGCTCCGATAATCTCAGGCTTACATCCAAAGAAAATAAGCCCTGCATATTACATCAAAGTATACGTCCTTTTTGGAAGAACTAAATGGCGGAGGTAATTGTAGGAGGATTCTATATATAGATGGAATAGCTCCAATAATCTCAGGCTTACATCCCGAGAAAATAAACCCTGCATATTACACCAAAGTATATGTCCTTTTTGGAAGAACTAAATGGCGGAGGCAACTGTAGGAGGATTCTATATATACATGGAATAGCTCCGATAATCTCAGGCTTACATCCAGAGGAAATAAACCCTGCATATTACACCAAAGTATATGTGAAAAGTTTTTAACGCCAAAGACTAGATAAACTACCTATACGTTAGTTTATCTCGTCTTTGGCGTTATTCAGTCGTCGTCGTTGCTGGGTTTCGTAGTCAAAGATCCCCTCGCAATCCCAACGTCAATTTAGTTGGAAGGTGAAGCTATGCCATGAAGTTTAGTTAGAGTTTAGAGTTTTTTTTAAGTGCGTGAGCCGTTCGTTGCACAGCAGCAAACTCGGGATCCGATAGCTCACGAAGTGAGATGATATGAGTACACCAGCATGTTTTTATTTATTTAGAATAGACATGACCGAAGATATAGATATTCTTGTACCTCCAAATACTCGAGTGTCATTCGAGGTGAGTAGCAAAGTACGGGGTTCGAACCAGCGACATTCCGCACTAAAGTCCAGTAGGTTACCGCATGGTCATGCACCTCATATACATATATTCGAATGTCACAAAAAAATAAGCACTTAAATACAAGAACATAAGCGTTATCTATCTCAGTGCTTCCCAAATTGGGGGCCGCGGGATTTCTCGTGGGGGTCGCAAAAATATTCAGTACAAAGTACAAATATTCATGTGAGTATTAAATTGTTTCATGTGAGTATAGTTTTTATTTAAAAAAAAAGTTTTTAAGCAAGTTCCTATAATTTTGTGTTGAATATAAATATGTGTATTTTAATTGTAATAATTATTGCCAAATAAATCTTCAACTATAAAAAAAAAAAAATTGGGGGGGGGGGGGGGGGCACTGATCTATCTAATAGCAGGCACTGATCTATCTAATAAGAATTTTTCATTCTTTGCAAACCATATAAAGCAAGCACTGATCTATCTAATAAGAATTTTTCATTCTTTGCAAACCATATATAACATATAATAGGCAAAAATCATATTTTTTTTAGATAGTAGAGTTCAAGATTTATGTATGTCACCAAAAATTATATAAAACGACGAATTAGAAACATTAGAAATACAAAAAACCATAAGCTAAAGAAAACAAAGCGTAAAAATAACCAAAGAAAGCAAAAGGTTTCCCTTCTCTTAAAAATTATTCCTTTGGGTCAACACTTCTAAAGTGGGTGGTATATGGTAACATGACACCAGTTTAACCAAAGCACAGATCTTGTAACTAACCAGGATCATCCCGCTTGAAGAGAGCATCGGGATAGGTGGTAGAAACACGCGTTGCGGGAATAATGTAATAAGTGGAATGTTATTGTTAAATATACTACTATACTCGTATGGAGTTCAACAAGTTGAGTCGTTTTTATGACGTGGTTAAATATTTTAATTGTATTTATAAGTAAAGTAAAAAATATCAATCCCCAAATGACATTGTATGGCTGAAGTGCTAGAAAATCAATCCCCCAAATGACATTGTATGGCTGAAGTGCTAGAAAATCAATCCCCCAAATGACATTGTATGGCTGAAGTGCTAGAAAATAATTCAATCATAGATAAAATAAATCGAAATATATTTTTGTATTGACTTATCCGTCTTATACGTCAATGTTATCGTTTATTCTATTTTTATTTTTTTTATTGTTCAATCAATACAATAGATGATTTCATTTAAGGAAAAAATTTATATTTTGTAATATTACGATAGTACGAAGTAATAGTAGTGACATTCCAATCAAATTCGACAATTCAACGGATGTTAAAGGAAATGAAAAATCTCATACAATGGATATTACGTTAAGATAAAGATGAATCATAAAAATATACTAACATGTCATAAATATTATACCTGAATCTTCGTCTGATTCATTGAACATCCTTAACCCTTCCTTCCCTGTGATGTGTAACTGGTACACATTGCTTCTAAAAACTTTAATATCTCTATAAATATAATAAATACTGGTTTCAGATTTTAGGTATTCCTCCGTAATACATTTACGCATCGAACGAAAAAAATATTAATAATAATTAGCACTTATCGGCCACATCAGAGATATTTTGCGAAAATCGGGAATACATTCACCAATACAATCGAACGTGTGACGTAGGTATATTCATTCTAAAAAAACCGCTATGGGCGAGGAAGCGACGCTATTCACGTCTCACTCTCACTCTACTTATGTATATGGGAACGCAAGAAATAGAATCTCAGTTCGAGCGCTTCTCTCGCTTCAGTAGCTCGCGGGCATCTATTTGCGGTGGTCTCCTCGCCCGTTTTGTGAACGTCGGCCGATATTTTTTTCATGCTTTCAGCAATAAAATTTCAATTATTATCACTTTTGACTTGAAATTTAATTAATTTAAGCGATTGACTATGAATATTTTTATTTTTCCGATTTTAAATCGCTCATTTTTACATGTGTATTGAACACACAGCACCGGAACGCGCGGATTTTTTTAGCACAGGAAGGGAAAGGTTAAACCACCTCAACATTCACTTCTCCCACGACTGAATACATTTTCTTTTTATTACTGCTAATGAATATATTAGTCCCGACATTAAGAATGGAAACTTGAACGTGGCAAACAAAGTGAAGAAAGTAAGATCAATTCAGTAGAAATTATAACGTTAAGTAGAATGAATGAATTACCAATATATGACGTAATGAGAAATGACGACATCAGGAAAGGATGCTGATTGAAAGAAGATACAGTGATTAACATACATAAAAGAGTATTGAGATGGCATGTGGAAAAATGAGTGTTAAAATATTTACAAAAATAATCTATACAAGAAGTAAATAAGGTATGAGAGGCTAGAAAGACCTACAATAGAAAAATATGAAATGAACAAATTAATCGAATTCTGAAAGAGATAATGCATGAAATTGGCACCAAGAGACAGAACTGGGCAGAGCATATTGCCAGATGTACTGATGATACTTAAATCCAGAAAGTACTTGAGTGGCGACCAAGGTCAGGGAAAAGAAATGAGGGAAAACCTTTAGCAAGATGACCGATCAGATGAAATCAGAAAAGGGGCTATGGGTACCTGGAAGCAATGTGCCCATGATAAATATAACGACTGGCGGAGTAGAGGGCAGACCTACGAGAATATATCATAGTATTTATTCATTTCTTCATTTATTTATTTATCTATCTATATATTTAGCTATATATCTATTTATATCCAAAACTAGTCAACCGGGATGCTGTGGTTGACGAGAAAAACATAATTCTTCCCAAGAAAGGAAATATTTCTACATATCAATAATCCCATCAATCAAATCAATCAACATATTATGTTTCTTATCTCCATAATTCCACCTATATTCTTTGATTTACAATTTGCTTTCATTTATCAGTATTACCATAATGATATATGTAATTTCCTAGGAATTTCTCGATAAAATAAGCATCAACTTGTCTAAAAGTATCGTTGTATTTTTGTTTATACACCTAAGTTCCTAGAAAGTTATTAAATAATTCCAATCTTATTTATTTTGATGTATTAAAGTTATCAAAATAAAACGTATATTATTTATTTTTTCCCTGAATTATTTTCATATCAGTTCAAAAGCAACAACGCAGTTTTTAAAACTCGTAATTAAAGAGAGAATAACATTAAAAAGCTAGATCTGAAATATGCGTTTCAAAATGAAAATCCATTGGTAATTAATTATTTTATATGAAACTAAGGGTGCAAAAATAGAGGAAGAGAGTAACAAAGCTCTTTTTATTTTCTGAGAAGTGAAAGGATAAAATCGAATGCTCAGGGCATCTTTTTTTAATGAAAGAGGAAATGTGGATTAGATTTTCTAGCAAAATTGTAAAAAGTGAAAGAGGAAAAGGATACGAGAAGAAAAATTAATGATAAATAAGAAAAAAGTATACTGTGCGGCAACATACTCGTATGCAGATACGGATAAGTATCTAATGTCCACAGCCAGCATCTTCCTATCTTTACACTCAACACTACATATTCATTTTCTAGTATTTTTAATCCCTCAATAGTAGTGAGCTCCCGACTTAGAACGCCTTCGAGGAGGGTTTGCTCTCAAAAGGGCGCTGTATTTTTTTTATTTATACATGATAAGAAATCTATAAATACAAAATTTGCGAGAAAACAACAGGTAATTTAATTTGGACACACAATTTTAATGGATCTGGGTTTGTTGATTTTCATTTGTCGTGTCCCAATTAAACTAGGCATTTGTCATTATATCACTAAGGACATAACTTTTGCCTGTATCTGACTGAGGACATAAGTTTTTGCGTATATCTCACTGAGGCGACTGGAGGCGCGCTGGTGCGCTGAACCGGAGAAATAATTCGCAATAATTAAATTATATATTCGCAAACATGACTTCCAAAAATGTTAAATATTTGTATAGATTAAATATGTATAAGAATACTGACAAATAGTACGAGTATTTTTATTTAAGTGAAAATTCAAACATTTTTTTTTAAATATTCCTTCAAATTGACCGTCCAAGTTTATCAATACTACCGGAGCGATCTCCAATACGCACCGGACGGAAATGCAAATAATATAGGGCAGATAGAGACATACAGTAAACCGTGAGACAGCGATTTCATATTCGCCCAGCGTCTCGAGGTGCGTTGGTGCATTGGTGCTCAGCGCACCTCGGGGCCAGCCGCCGCTGCTGATGACATAATTTTTGCCTGTATCTCACTGAGGTATAAATTGTCCTTTTATTATTATTTTTTACCATGCCCCTTTGTATAGAATAAAGTTACCCATACCGAAAGAGGCTCCTAACAAAAATTCTCATATAATTACTAAGTTTTGTCTTAAGCTTGATAATAACGAAAATGCTTAGCAATCATAACAAAAGGGAGATCTATAGCAAAATTGTTATTGAAAAAAAATATAGGTACCATGCATTTTAATATCAGTCAATATTTACCACATTGTCGTTCAGTACCTACTGTAATGAGTCAGATTTCTTATTTGTCAGCTATTGTCAACAAAGTAAACGTTGTTATCAACTTTCAGCAAAATACACAAAAACATTTTGGATAATTTATTACTTTCGATCAGATGTACGAGAACTTCATATTTAATAAGTCTACGTTAAGTACGAAGTACGAGTACGAGTATATGCAATTCATTTATATCAATCACATGTATTTTAATTTCAATGCAGTTTATGTTACACTTAATCTTTAATAAGTCTCGAAATTTAGATTTTTTTGAAAATATCCGTGGTCTAATTGGTAAAACGCCTGTCTCCCTACCCGGGAATTACCGGTTCGATTCTTGTTGGTACCTAGATGATTAAAAAAAGGAATTTTAACCTGGTTTTCACTTAAGGCCTCGTTGACATAATTGTGGTTGATTGATAGAGATTACCATATGACAATAAGCACTCCAGATTATACTGTACAAACAAAAATGTAATACAATATACAATATTTCATTATACAAAGGATATTAAGTGAAAAATATGATAAACAATACAAGAAGGAACGAAAATTATTTCAACTTGATTTAAATATATAATTGATTTTTTTTTCAGTTTTTTTTTAGTTCTGGATTCATTGCCTGCCGCACGCCTTTGCTCCAAGAAAACTTTAGTAATATAACATACACACAAACCATCACGGCTTGTTCCTTTTTGGGTAGGTAGGTATTTTGTATTACATTATAGGTGCTCTTCTCACGCTTCAAGCCTTTGCCTCAGTTAATTTTTTTCCAATTATCTACTTCAATTCATTCATCGGTTCACCTTTTCTTGATTCTCTATAAAATTCAGTATTTTTTTTTCTATAATTCAGTTAAAACTGATTCATGCAAAAAAAATTATATCATAGTGCAGTTTACCATCCCTTCTATACGTAATATATCAAATGATAAATTGAAAATAATATGTTTTATATCAATATCCACGTCACAAGGAATTCCTTTACTACATATGTTTACTATATGAAGTATTGCGGTTCAATATTATGATCTGGAGTATTTTGATAAGAAAACCGCAAAAGGTCAGTGTTTTGATGAACAAGTGTTTCATATATATTATGTTTACCCTCTAACTGCAGCAGATAACTCATATTTATTCAATGTAAATTAATTTAATATTTTAATGTTCTTAAGTCGGAAAATTCATAATGGCGTATCTCTATAACTGATTTGGTAACATAACATATAGACTAAACAAATCGACAGTGTCAAATATCTAGGAAGTGTGTAGTTACTAATTACCTCGAGTAACTAGTATGTTAAATGCTGAAATGAATCGGCACGTGGAGAAATTCTCAAGATGAAATAAGCTTTCTGCAATAATTACTTCACTTCATTTTTAACATCGGCAACACATGATCGCTTTATGTGGTCTATAACAGGGGTTGCCAACTTGTTTGATGTCACGATTGACTTTTTACGTAAAAAATAGTCGCGATCGACTTAACATAAAACAAAGACGCGTTCTACCTATCAAATTCACAAGATTTAACACATTAACACACATGTTTAAAACGAATAACTTATAACTAAAAGTTTTTTTAACAAATATGAACGAAATTTACTCCGCTAAAAAAAATATTAAGGAAAATGAAACTTATACCTACATGTTAAACAACATTAATACATTTATTTTTTAGTAGACATATCTTCATAGTAAAAAAGGATAACTAATTGACTGCGTTGACAAGTGGATGCGCGTTATGAGATTTGGGAACGTCGCACGCCATATTGTAAGTTACGACAAAAAAGAGAAATAAAAACTTTAAATCACAATTACTTACTTTTAAAATGATCTAATTCACCTGATTTATAACACTGGTATTTAAAGGGTTATATTATATTTTTCGAATTCTCTAGCACAGGGGCCCTTAAAAGGTGAAGCTCTAAACTTCAACCCTGAATAACAATAAAAAATTAATAATAAAACATATTTATTATTTATTAATCTATTTTGACGTGGAAGTTATAATATGTTTATAATTTATTTTTTTATTTAAACCACATTTCAGCTAATTTTATTCTTATATCACGTATCTAAGACATAAATATTATATGGTTATTTATAGAAAATATACTTTTATTTCTCTCATAAATCATAACATTAACTAAACAAAAGATAAAAAATCAACTCAGTTCGGAACATACTTAACATACTCCTAATCGCGAATAAAATCACCAATGTATAGAACATCTATTGAAAAAAAAAACACTCGAGTATAATCAACGATAAAACAAAATTAATTAAATTGATAAAAAAAAACAATAAATTAAAAATGGAATAACCAGTCTCCCAGTCAAGACCTAACGTTGAGGATTTCACGGAGAGGGACCTTCTTGAACTCGACAACATTTACATAAAAAATGTCAAATATATCAGATATAGAGTTTCCCTTTTATTGTATTCTCAGAATTGATAAATTAAAACGTGCAACTGTCGTTAGCAAATTGATATTGATACATTCGAATTGTTAAATGTTCCGTGTGTTTCTAGAAGAAGTTCAATTGGAACCAATTATTAAGATTTTCAACGAATTTGTGAATAATCTTAACAGGGCTGGATTAACCATAAAACAAAATAAGCACGTGCTAAGGCGTCAAAGAAAGTAGGGTACCACAGAAATTTTTAAATTGCCAGATTTACTATGGACCATGTGGCGTTAAACTGCAAATGGTGAAGTGAAACCAGATAAAATGAGATTAATGGTACACATTAGTCTTAGGAACACAATAAAATTAGAATCTGGTAACTGATAAACTACCACATGGACCACCGAGGCTTACGTTCGTGTTTTGGTCATCTTGGATGTCCCGTTTAGTCGTCACAGAACATCGTGGGGGCACCAAAATATTTTATGTGCTTTAAGGCTTCTAAAAGTTCAGCCCTACATCTTAGGGGAAAAATCATCAAATCTAATAACTACTTGTCGAATTTTTAGGTCACTAATCAGAGTTAGTGGTCTTGAAAATAAAATAGCATCGAGATTTTTTATAACTAACGAAATATCTCATATCATAATAATCTAAGTATCTGCTCTAACATCAATATTGTATTGTATTACACTTTCGTTGTATACATTATAATCTGACCGGCTTATTGCGATATGGCAATCCTTTCCAACCGACCAGAAAGATGTTAAAGATGCCTTAACTGAAAACCCGACTGCAATACTTTAAAAAAAATCTGTGTTCCATCGGGATTTGAACACACAACCTCTGGGTTGGGAGACAGGCGTCTTACCAACTAGGCCATAGAAATTGTTTGTTAGAAAATTTATTATTCACTATTTTTTTGTATAATATAATTATGATGGGATTTTTTATACATATGTACAAGTATGACTTTCTATATAATCTTTCATAACTCATCCGTTCAACATATTCAACCCAATTTAAACGTTTCACTTTACTTAACACTTTTTTTAGTTCAGATTCCTCCTTAATAATTTAACATCTTATCTCATTTTTTTAGTTAGCATATATGTGATTAGGAATTGAACTTTGGTACTTCGAGATTAATACAAATGGACTACGTGGAAAAATGTTGATAAGACAGTGCAGATCAATCCCACCACAACCCATGCTGTTATGGGAGACAAAATAAGCCCACATTCAGCATGGTCTCCACTTGAAGATCGACATCGTTTTAATTTATTTTTATGGACGCGACGTCACATCGTGACGAGAAGGAACTGCTCAAAGGAATTCCTTCTCCGCTGGCGATACACCTAAGTCTGGAAAGAACAGTAGCGACGACGGACTTAAGGTTCGACATCACGTATATAAGACACCTGATTTCCAGTTTGGAGGTTACGGGCTTGATTTTCGTCGGAACCTAATTTTTTTTAACAAATTTTTCTATTTGGTTTTCATGGCCTCGTTAACATATTTTTGGTTGGTTAGTAGAGATTGATAAATGACAACGAGCCCTCGAGGTTGTGCTGTATACAACGAGAGTGCATTTTATAATTTAAAAAATAAAGCTCTTTTAAGATTATTAAAACATTAATAAACAGCGTTATACAAATCATTTACTGTTTGGAATATATTGAATTATAACGTGCAGTAGGTATGTTTTGCTTCAAATCATGGAAGATAGTCTAAACTGCCTCAAATGGAATATAAATCCCCTTTTTTATGCAATTACTGTTTATTAGGGTGTGGGCTGAAAAACATCTGGTGTCCCCGTGGCTGGGCTCGCCCTATATTGGTGGGGTGTATCTTGGCCGAGGGGGTGTTATTAGATGAGCCCAGATATTTTGATAGCTTCTGTATTTTTAATGTATTTTCTGCAATTTATGTGTTCTTGAAGTATATTTAAATGTATTGTGTACATACTATGTTGCTATCAATAATCCTATATTTATTTATTTATTATTGTTGTTGTTTTGACGACCTCCGTGGTTTAGCTGGTAAGACCCCTGTGATCTAACAGGGAGGCTGCGGGTTCGATTCCTGCTGGAACGCAGTTTAAAAAAAATGTTTTCATTCTGGTTCTCACTTAAGACTTGATGAACATCTTTCTGATTGATTGGGCAAGATTGCCACATGGAAATACTCCCACAAGGTTGTACTGTATACAATTAAAGTGTAATACACGATTCACACGAGCGCTTTATAGTAGCCAGACATAGTTTGTTTTATAAAGTGGGTTCGATTCCAGAGTTACAGCGCCCTTGAGGAGAGTTTTCTCTCTAAACAGCGCTGTATAAAATTGTACTTTTTATTTGAAAAAAATGCAATTAAAGTAATTATATAAAAAGGCGGCTACGTGAGATAAATTACATAGAACTTCGAATTTTTTCAATAACCAGATCTAATGGCCGTAGCCGCCACCTTCCAATCTTATTCTAACTTGATTTGTTTTTATAATATTTTTAATATTTCAATAATAATATTGTATTGCATTATACTTTCCTTGTATACAGTAAAGCCTGGAGCGCTTCTTGCCATGTGACAATATCTTCCAAAGAAATTACTTTATCTTCCTCTACGACACCCACACCATCCACATACGAGTACATTTGAATTATATATGAGTTTTCTTAGTATTTCTTCACTTATTCGTTCGACATGCCACAAACCATATTAGAGAGCATTTCTTCATTTTCTTTAAATAACGTAAGATAATCGAAACTGTACTAAATTAGCTATAAATATTACTTTTATTGTTTTTGTAATATCATATTCGGAAAGTAAGGCTAAATTTTTTATTGTTAAAATCATTCCAAATCTGCTGAATTTATAATATTATTATGATAGGTAATCGTTAAGCTTATTTTTTAACTAACATTTACGTAAATAGTTTTTTCGTTTTTTTAGTGTTATTTAGAAAATGGACCAAAAATAAGTGTTATTTAAATTGTTTAAAAGCGTTAATTACTACCTCAAAAGAAAAAGTAAGATACAAACCAAAAAAATATATGGACAGGGTATGCCGACAATGCAGTAAGTAATCATGTGTGTCACATGTGGGTTTTAAAAATTCCGTAATGTTAATACGATCCTCGGAGATGGTGTCCGCTCTGGAAGGCCGATTAAAAATGATATCAACAAAATCTTCAAAAAAGGCTTCTATCGAGAATAACCAGCCTTCTACGACACGAGAGATTGATGTGTGAGAATAACCAGCCTTCTACGACACGAGAGATTGCTGTGTGAGAATAACCAGCCTTCTACGACACGAGAGATTGCTGTGCGAGAATAACCAGCCTTCTACGACACGAGAGATTGCTGTGCGAGAATAACCAGCCTTCTACGACACGAGAGATTGATGTGTGAGAATAACCAGCCTTCTACGACACGAGAGATTGCTGTGCGAGAATAACCAGCCTTCTACGACACGAGAGATTGCTGTGCGAGAATAACCAGCCTTCTACGACACGAGAGATCGCTGTGCGAGAATAACCAGCCTTCTACGACACGAGAGATTGCTGTGCGAGAATAACCCGCCTTCTACGACACGAGAGATTACTGTGCGAGAATAACCCGCCTTCTACGACACGAGAAATTGCTGTGCGAGAATTTCGTGAAATTTTGCGTTTGAATTTGGTCTAAAAATACGAAATAATTTTCCTGATAATCATTTAGTTATAACGTTCCGCTAACGTCAGTATATTTTTATTATTTTAGTTTACTAATATTTGGCTACGAATCAAACTTTAATCCTTCAAGATAATAAAGGGGTACGTGAAGAAACACACATAGTACTCTAAAAATAGTTTACGTCAATTTAAAGATATACATTTGACTCGTTAGTGCAAATATTATATACTAATACAATTGGCATTTCTTGTTTATGAGGTATATCATCCAATGGCATGCGTAATTTAACAAATATATAAATAATGTTGTATAGGATTGGATGATGTGATAAAAAATAGGCCAAAGTTTAATAAATAAAAATACATAATCAGGTAATATTTGCGATAGGTATGAATGACACGAATTATGAGAGAAACATTAAAGTTAGCAGTAGTTTATCGTCTTATCACTATCAGATAATTCACTGGTATGTATTAATTAGGTGTTAAAATAAGTGTGTCCGTTTTTTTCCAAATTTAAAAATTTCCAAAAGTAAAACGGTAAATGTTATACGTCATTCGAAAGAAAATTTTCTGCTCTACAAGATATTTTGTGTTTGCTTTTACGTTACATATATTATTTTATTTGAATACAAACCTTCAAAATGGAATGTCAAGTAGACGAAAGTGAGCATTTTCGACACCTCCTTCTGTTCGCGTTCAATCGAGGGAATAAAGCTGCCAAAGCTGGTGAAGATGCTATGAATGAAAGGACAGTTCGTCGATGGTTTTCCCTTCAATAATGACGTCGAATTCAGGACATGGTTGGACGAATTTCTCGAATTGAAACCGGATGGTTTCTGTCGCACAGGCATTGAAAAACTTGTAGAACGTTTTCAAGAAGTTGTAAATAATTAAGGAGAATACATTATTGATTAATTTGTTGTAAAATAATGAAGGAGAATACATTATTGACTAATTTGTAGTAAATTTTTTTTGTTGTGTCCTCTTGTTATCTTCATTTGGAGAAAAAAACGGACACAACTTATGTTAACACCCAATATAACACAAATACCAATGCTTCCCATACCTCATACAAAACTCCAAAAATCCTCTTAATAGTTTAATTGGCTTATTCAAAAAATATGTAAATAACAGCGTGGCCACATATTTTATTTTATAATTTTCATTACAAATAATTTCTACAATAAATGTAAAATGATTTTTGTATAATGCTTTACAAATATTGCAACTTTTTGAGAAGTATAATTTAGGCCAAATACCCGTCTTTCATACCAAATGCATTTGTCATGAAATTTACACAAATTTCAGGTAACTTATATCACCAATACTTTGAGGTAGACAAAGATCAATCCAATTGAAATAATATCCGAGAAAACTAAGGTTAACTAAAAATAAAGATCGTCAATTCATTAAAGATCAAACAATAATAACATGTTATTTGTTTTATCAAACACCGTTTATTCATAACTCTGAATTCTTGTTTGTGAACCCCTGTTGAGGTAAAAGCCTTGAAACCAGTAGGGTTATACCGTTACAAAAAAGTGGAATAAACAGTGTTTGATAAAACAAATAACAATGTATTTAAACCTCCACAATTTTAATGCCTTAACTACGAGTATAAATAATAACATGATTTTTGAAAATAAAAAAAATTACAATAACAAGTTGCAATAAACAAGTAAAAATGACGAAAACTACACAGTTATTAACTACAACCAATCAAGATTGGGACTATAATGTATGTTAAATATAATTTAACTAGTTGCACCCGTGAAATATTTATTAATCTACATTTATGAAAATATATATTCATAAATGTAGAATTTGTTTATATATATAATTTATACATCGTCGCCTTTTATACCGGTTCAAAAATTGTTAACTAGGTATTTAAAATTCGTTCAGTATAGTTTCCATCTTTTCATTTATCACGGACCCACCGACATCCAGATTTCGAATTACTTTCGGAGAGAATCCAAGTATTCCTCTCTCGCTCTCTTGTATTCAAAATTCAATTCTCGTATTCTTTCTTTGACGACAACCATCGTACGGGTTTTGGCCCATTTATATTATAATACCGTTCACTGCTTTAGGACCACCTAAATATTTAAAAATGTATTCAATCAAAGTCATAAAGATGATTTTAGCAACCAACTTTGAACAAAACTCATAGTTAAACGAGTAGGTATAACAGTAGGTATAACAGACATTTCTGGGACACATTTATTCTAGAAAGGGCGACTGTCATCTGTTCAAGAATGCAGGTTTAAGGAAAATCCAATGCTTACGGTGAAGAAATGATCAATTAGTTGGTTTGGTTACTTAGAAAGGGTAAAAGTATTACAAACAAAATCTATAAAAATATTAATCAATTCCAAGAATTCGGGAGGACCTAGGAAAACGTGGCACATCCAAATAAATAAAATTCTGAAAGAGAGAAAGTAAAAAATATTTTTGATAGGATATTACACACGACGAGGAGTATGGACGTCGCAGGAAATACGATGTGTGTCAGGATAGAATGAATTGGTAATTATTTCTCTATGCTTACCTAACAAGGACATGATGATGGTGATGATGATATTTAGATCCTCAAAAGTGCGATCTTGGAAGGGTTTGTGAGATAGTAAATCTCAAAGATATGTGAACGAAATGCGTTTTTAAGTTAAACTTATTATATTATAACATATTTCCAAAACAAATTATTTAAGATATATAAATATATATGTTAGTTCCTTCCAAGTATATATCTTCGACTTCCTTCCAAGATTTAATTAGTATTGTATACTAAGTGGTATAAAAGGTTTAGTATTGTATACTAAATGGTATAAAAGGTTTAGTATTGTATACTAAGTGGTATAAAAGGTTTAGTATTGTATGCTAAGTGGTATAACAGGTTTAGTTATTGTATACTAAGTGGTATAAAAGGTTTAGTATTGTTTACTAAGTGGTATAAAAATATGTATAGTACATAAGTGGTATAAAAGGTACGAGTGTTATGAGAAGATGTATAAAAACATGGCAACAAAAAAAACAAAGTAGTAGAATCGAAAGATATGTATCAGGGTAGAATAAAACAGAAATCTGTTCTCTCCGCCTATCCTTATAGGAACATGGTGTGTTAATGATGATGAAACTCACAATTTTTCATTAATTCACATATATCCGCAGTATTGCAGTTTCATTAATTCACATATATCCGCTGCATTTATCTTGCTTTTACTTTTTCGCGTTTAAACAAAAGCAAAATATTTTTTTAAAATCATAATTAACCTCGATTAAAACTTAAATCACACTCTATAAAAATATACGGAATTGTTCCATAAATTACAAATGATATTTTTATTTCAAATATTCTAATTGTGTTTAAACATTAGTGTTTAAAAATAGCCCAAACTAAAGACAATATTTGACATGACATGAGTTACAATGATGTTAGAAATCGATAGTGATCAGATATAACAGGGCTGAACTCGGGTGTTAATTTACCGTTTATTTTTTAGTAAATATTTCACATATGTCTATTTTATGTGTATTCTGCTTGATTAAAATATCTTGATACCTTGTATTCCATGACATTATGTTTCAGCGGGCTATTCTGGAAAAAAATGATTTTCCTTTTTTCATAACCGTTTATTCCTTTTGCTTGCCAAATTCGTCAAAAAGTATTTGCAAATTGTATGAAAACATACTTAATTTTATAATATAAAATAATCCTGTTTTAGAAGACGATATATACTGTAAATGAGACGTGGTACATACATAAATATAAAGAATGCTGGAAAATAAGTCTTGGGACACGGGGAACTGAATGTCAATGCAAAATATAAAACAAAAACAGAATAGGTAAAGATGGTTTACAAAAGAGGTAAATTTTCTTACCTTAATTTTGGAAATAATTCAACCCCAGAGACCCTGTCAAACACGAGAGAGTCCGAAATACAATAAATTCTGAAAACAAAAATTAAAATGATTATAGGATTAAGTTTATTACATAAATGAAATTTGACTTATATGGAGCTGAAAAAAAAAGGAAAGTTTTGATAGGGAAAAAGAAACCGCTGAATGAATTAATTAAAACAAAAAAACATCAATGAAAACGTGGAAGAAATGTTTTGAAGAGGTGTTCAGAATTGATAATGTATCCCAAATACTTGAATTTAATCTTAATGCTCAGAATTGGTATTTTAAAGACAGAGATCAAAGAGGCCACATAAATATTAAAAAATATAAAAAATACTAGATCTGAATGAAATGTCAAATGAACTTTTGAAATATGGATATTCTGTTGTTCCGTGAAATTCTGTCTGTGTCTGTTATCCCTCAATAATAGGGCACAAGAATCTCAATTCCAAGTTGTAAAGGACGGAAATCTAAATCTGAAAACTATAGAGAAATATTCCTGATAACTCAACCATCACGAATTGAGAAGAACGTTTAAAATTTCTTCATTAATTATGTCACACGTTCATAGACGAAAAGGAAAAAAATATTTTAAATAACAAGCTAAGGAAATAAAACACCATTAAAACTTCTGAATTTGTGTACCATATAGGAACTTGTCTAGACAGTTTTTAAACAAGGAGTAGTTCAATGTCATTAATCGATGAACTGAGGTGCGTGGCTGCACAATGATGCACTGGACTTCCGTGCTGACGACCGCTAGTTCGAACCCCATGCTGTACTACTCCACTCGAATTATGATACACAAGCATTTTACTAAAGTAACATACACTGGGTTAATGATGACATAACATATATGATATAACGTGGCAACACACTGTTATGGACAGACGCAGATAGGAAAGGTTGAATATTATGAAGATATTTTAAAATAAGAAAATTTTTAAGGAAATTCTAAAAATTCAATTTAGGCACCGAATTAAGTGAAGGTGAGCATGAGAAATGTGTGCGCTATATATTGCATTAACAAATCAAATAAAGAAATTGACAGGATACAGGACCAGGAGAGATGGGGACAGGTGGTATGCCGAGTTTGAGACATCGCGCATCGTAGAGGACCACATTCCTCAGTATTGAGCATGCGATAGAAAAGAAATGAAAGTAAGATACATCTGTAGAAATGAGAACATTGTGTAGATTTGTGGAAAAACAACGTATGATAAAATAAGGAAGAAGATTATTAGGAAATAATGTGAATTGAAAGAAGGTACTTTTAGTTGCAGTAAACTTCACATGATTAGTAGCCTAGAAATGCTTATGATGAAAGGATCGTTAAGATGATTTAGCCACGTAGAAAAAATGAATGATGTAAGATTTACAAAAACATTGTATACAAGTAGTATAACAATGTACATGAAGTTTGGGAAGATCTAGAAAAACGTGATACGACCAAATAAATCAAATTCTAAAACAGTCAAGAATAAGAAGTATGCTCACACCATCTCACATCATCTCTGAGAGGACAGAGCGCCAGACTTATATATCTCGAGATCCATCCTTGGCCTCTTTCACGTACCACCTCATACAATTCCTACGATCTCTCTGACTTTACGTTTCCTTCTTTCAAAACATCACTCGCTTGATCCAATTATACCATTCCTTGGTCTTCTTCTACCATGCCTTCCCCTCATATTTACTCTACATGTTTGTTTTGTTAGTCTTTCTTCATTCATTCGTTATATCATGTATATGTCTTAACCATTTAAGAGTACTCATCTCTTCATCTTACTCAACACATCACGCGACGACGCGACGGAACACGTGTATGAATGACAGAGACGATGCTCTACAAAGCCGAAGTTAGCCGATTATGGCCGACAGTCTCTTTCTTAAGCCCGATGTGTATTACTTACCGCAGGGTACTGTAAGTCATTCGTCCCTATTCACTTTATTATTATTCCGTCAAACATTGAAATATAAATATATGTACTCGTATAAGGAATAAATTCAATGTATCACAAATATACACATATTTTCCACCTGCATGTTAGTAGATACGTGATTGTACTTGTCCATACATGTCAAGAATGTAAAATTACTTGCCTCCTCGTAACTTTATGCTAATTCAATGGATATAAAAAATATTGCGGATAGTTCTTTGGTCAGAAAGACAACTTTGGCACACACATGGCTTCTGATGATAATTGTGAAAAATGGAACTATTTGGATAGCGTCATTTAATGAATTCCTTATCCTTAATGACATATCACTTATACTACAGATTACCTCTGTGGTCTACTTGGTAAGACGCTGGACTCGGGGGTTTTGGGTTCGCGTCTCGGTGGTTAACGATTTTTTTTTAAAGAAAATACTTGCGTGCACGAGACGTGTACATGAAAAATGTCCATCCTCACGTGCGTGAAATAATCTAGTTATTTTAAAACCCGAAGGCTCGATTGATGGGGTCAAATCCAATTTTGTCTCCAGGCCACGCTCTTTAATATATCTGGAACGCTTGTTCGAATGTTTTGAGGGTAACCATTCGAATCAATGAATTAACCAATACTAGAGGCTAGACAGCCCTTCAGGAGTCAGCTCTCTAAACGGCACTGTATAAATTATCCTTTTATTATTATTATTCAGTGTTAAAATAAATAATAGCGCACGTAACCTATATTTTAAGTACTTAGTATTTGCATATAAATGGATTTTAACAATGACTGTGCATTTAACTGGCTACCACGAATTCCGCTCAATCTTATACATTTAACTGACTACTAAGAATTCCGCCCAATTTTACACATTTAACTGGCTACCACGAATCCCACTCCATATTACACACTCATATTACCACAACTACCGCTCAATCTTACACATATAACTGGCTACCACGAATTACGCTCAATCTTACACATTTAACTGGCTACCACAAATCCCACTCCATATTACACATTCAACTGGCTACCACAACTACCGCTCAATCTTACACATATAACTGGCTACCACGAATTACCCTCAATCTTACACATTTAACTGGCTACCACGAATCCCACTCCATATTACACATTCAACTGGCTACCACAACTACCGCTCAATCTTACACATATAACTGGCTACCACGAATTACGCTCAATCTTGCACATTTAACTGGCTACCACGAATCCCACTCCATATTACACATTCAACTGGCTACCACAACTACCGCTCAATCTTACACAAATAACTGGCTACCACGAATTACGCTCAATCTTATACATTTAACTGGCTACCACGAATCCCACTCCATATTACACATTCAACTGGCTACCACAACTACCGCTCAATCTTACACAAATAACTGGCTACCACGAATTACGCTCAATCTTACACATTTAACTGGCTACCACGAATCCGACTCCATATTACACATTCAACTGGCTACCACAACTACCGCTCAATCTTACACATATAACTGGCTACCATGAATTACGCTCAATCTTGCACATTTACTTGGCTACCACGAATCCGACTCCATATTACACATTCAACTGGCTACCACAACTACCGCTCAATCTTACACATATAACTGGCTACCATGAATTACGCTCAATCTTGCACATTTACTTGGCTACCACGAATCCCACTCCATATTACACATTCAACTGGCTACCACAACTACCGCTCAATCTTACACATATAACTGGCTACCACGAATTACGCTCAATCTTGCACATTTAACTGTCTATCACGAATCCCACTCCATATTACACATTCAACTGGCTACCACAACTACCGCTCAATCTTACACAAATAACTGGCTACCACGAATTACGCTCAATCTTATACATTTAACTGGCTACCACGAATCCCACTCCATATTACACATTCAACTGGCTACCACAACTACCGCTCAATCTTACACATATAACTGGCTACCACGAATTACGCTCAATCTTGCACATTTAACTGGCTACAACGAATCCCACTCCATATTACACATTCAACTGGCTACCACAACTACCGCTCAATCTTACACAAATAACTGGCTACCACGAATTACCCTCAATCTTATACATTTAACTGGCTACCACGAATCCCTCTCCATATTACACATTCAACTGGCTACCACAACTACCGCTCAATCTTACACAAATAACTGGCTACCACGAATTACGCTCAATCTTACACATTTAACTGGCTACCACGAATCCCACTCCATATTACACATTCAACTGGCTACCACAACTACCGCTCAATCTTACACATATAACTGGCTACCACGAATTACGCTCAATCTTGCACATTTACTTGGCTACCACGAATCCCACTCCATATTACACATTCAACTGGCTACCACAACTACCGCTCAATCTTACACATATAACTGGCTACCACGAATTACGCTCAATCTTACACATTTAATTGGCTACCACGAATCCCATTCCATATTACACATTCAACTGGCTACTACAACTACCGCTCAATATTACACATTTAATTGGCTACCACGAATTTCATTCAATTTTACACGTTTATCTGGCTACCAAGACTGGCTCAATCTTACATTATAAATTTGTTTATTCAGTATTTCGTCATCACTCCGTTCCAGATGTACAAACCACTTTAAAATGCTTTTTCCACCCTACTTAAAATATATAAGTTTTTAGTTCACATTTAAGTATTATACATTTCATATTATTCGTTTATTTATTTAATTAATAAACGACCTATGAATATCCTTAACATAACATAGTAAAACTTGAAAAAAAAACTAATAGATAACGTATCAACATCCAGCAAACAAATCATAAAAATTGTCATACATATGTTATATACGAGTATTTCAAAATATGATGCTTAAACACGCCACGTACAGCAAAATGTATCATCAATACAATACATACAACAAAATATAATTTAAAAAATAGGTTCTCTCAAGGGGATACTATATCTTGGGGATATTACCATTAAAATGATGTCATGGCGACACATTATTCAAAATGGTTTATTGAAAAGATATAACTCTTTCCATTTAAAATTAAATTAAGATGATTTTGTTTTTAACTATTAATAATAATTGGAAACAAAAATAAAATAAGTCCTTCCGTCCCTGTTCGTCCCGTGGTCCTCGAGGGAAGCTGAACAACCGAATCTCAGCAACAAGTTAGCACCTGCAAAGAAAGACCTGCACGGACCTGCGCCACTTGGGAGTAGAACAGGTTTCCAGGCTTTATCTAAAGTCCAAAGCAGTCCTGGACAAATTCCGGCCCGCGGACTCTATACCGCCTTCCTCATATTTTATTGTGACCCGGAAGATAAAACTTTTTTTTTATTTCCGTCGAAATTTTCTTTGTGTTATTTATATAATGCAAAATATTTTGTTAATTTAAATCTGTATCTACTAAGAATTCGTATTTTTTTAGCCCCAACTCCATTTATTTATTTATTTTATAAAGCTAGCATAATATGACATGTACTCGTATATTATACATGTCTAGTCCAATTAAATACAAAGCTTAAAAATAATTATATAGTTACAATAAATAAAAAGAAAACATTTTATGGTGATTTAACTCGGATTACTAAGAATGCTCAAAATGCTTTCTTGAAAAACATTTTCTGAAATCGTGAAAGTGTCAATATCCGAGGTCATATTCAAAAGAGCACTTGATAAAATAGTTATACTCGTTGCCAGTCCAAAAAGATCATTTCTGTACATGAAATAATTATCAAGAACATAAAACTAGATATTTTCTAAAATAGTTGGATTTAATGTTGCTTCTCACATCCCTCCTCAAGCTTGGAAGGTAGCATCCAAACATACCTAGAAAAAACTTTATGGGATAGAGTCACGGATAGAAACCGCACTCATGTGGATAGAGCCACGGATAGGAACCGCACTCATGTGGATAGAGCCACGGATAGAAACCGCACTCATGTGGATAGAGCCACGGATAGAAACCGCACTCATGTGGATAGAGCCACGGATAAAAACCGCACTCATGTGGATAAATATATCTCAAAAAATAGTTTTGGACTTGCTTCAACCTTTATAAGAATTAATGTGTAATTACAGCTTGTTTGACTTGTGTAACTGTGTGTGATGCACGGTCGTCTACATTACGAATTTATATATACCATACATAAGTCGTTTTCACCGATACACTTATACTCTAAGCTCCACGTGCACATTTTTTTTTAATGTTTTGGCTATATAATTAATGTACGAGTAATATAATTATAGCTATATAATTGTTTGGCGACCCGTTCTTAAATTAAAATATAAGAACGGGTTGCCAAACAAAAGACAATTTTTGTCGACATAATTAATTACACTAATTATATAGCCAAAATATTAACAAAATGTGCACGTGGTGCATAGAGTAAAAGTGTATCGGTGAAAACTATTTATTTACATATATATATTTTTTAAATAAATAAATAAAAAATATAAATAAATAAATCATTCAAATGTACCAATAAGTCACCCATGTGAATATAACTAACGAGATTCTTTGAAGTGGACATCACTTGAGACTGTCTTATACTCCTTCATATATAGGAGTTCACCGCCAATATTTAAAATAAAAACAGAAGAAGAAATACATCAAATTCTTTTCTGTAGCATGCGGTGAATGTCCATATAAAAAATATTTTTGCGGCAAATACTGGTCACCCTATTGAGTAAGGTGAATGCAACTTCCATAAATGGGCCGAGTGCGACGCGACATTAATCCAATGGTTTCATACATTAGTCTATCCTGTTTCCTCTAGTTACATTGTCATATATAATTTTCATGAGACAAAAGAAGTTGGGTTAATTCTCAGCTCTGTTGATTAATTTTTTTCTGCGAAATATTCGTAACGCGACTATGTGACTTGAATTGACAGGTCGATACATTTTACGATTTTGTACGGAAACATTTCGAAGTATATTAGTATGTATGTAACTATAGCCCAGCTTCAATTTCATTGTCAGATTGCATACGCAAATTATTTGATATTACATTGATCCATCAATTTTCGCGAGTACTTGTTTAGTTGTTTTCAGAAAAAAATAGAACAATGGAACCATGTAAAATAATAGATGATATTAAACAAATTTCTCGATATTAGTCAAAAATATATAGTTATTTTTATATAATTTATTATACGTAGTTCTTCTTTTTCGTCGTGACGTCAATGCAGATAAACGTGACCGATTAATTATTGAGTACATTCATGTTGTTTTCTTGGGGAAAATAGTGCAGGGATATTCCACTGCCTTGCCACACTGCAGTAGATGTTATAGGAATTGTATACATATTGTAAGGTCTGCTGCTAATATACGGCATGTTGGAGTGCAGTAGAAGGTCTCACATGAAATATGCACTAGTGGATGTTAAGTGGGAGCAGGAGTGTTGCGGAAATGTTTTGGGATATACTAATATGGATAGGAGTTAAAAAGATTAGGAGAGAGGATATGGAAAATACAGAAGCAGAAGTGACCATACTGTTTGCCCCTCTACCAAGTTAACACTACGGGTTCGTATACTGACAGCTTCTTGGAACGAAAGGTGAAGAGTTCGATATGTCATCGGACCAGAGACAATACTTTTAGGCGACCCTTAACTGGCCAGTACTGTCTACAAGGTAAAGCCGCTTAATATCTCACTTCCCCCCCTATAATTGGTTACTGACAACTGATATAACGCACATTTTTACGAAATCAATATGATTGTCAGGAAAAAAAATATACATAACCTACAATTTGCTACACCTATTAAAAAAAATATTTTTTTTAAGAATAGATATGACCGAAGTCATGGGTATCCTTATGCCATCGAACACTAGGCGGAAAAAAGTGCCCGTGTCGTTCGAGGAAAGAAGCACAGTGCGGGGTTCGAACCGACGATCTTCCGCACGGAAGTCCAGTGCGTTACCGCGCGACCATGCACCTCGGATTGTTTCTGTTTGTCTTTCTTACTAGAACTCACTAATATTAAACAAATCACATCTGGCAGCTATAGCAGCACCCGAGCAAATCATGTATAACGCTTTATTTGTATACAAGACAACCTTGTGGAATAATTATCATGCGACAATCTCCCCCAACCAACCAGAAAGATGTTTATGAGGTCATAAGTGATACCAAACCGAAAACCTTTTTTGTGTTAATCTCTGGGTTCCAGTGGGAATCGAATTCATATCATCTGGGTCAGAAAACAGGCGCCTTAACATCTAGGCCACAAAGGTCACCCATAGTCCTATAGGGGTGCCGATGAGAGGATCTTGACTTGTACCAATACACATGTCCACTGTATTTGCTCTCCTAAAGAAAAAGTGATTGCGTTGACTGGGACATGTGTGAGACATAATATAGAATATGTTAGTGCCTAGGAACATTCTTAGGATGCCACCTAGATACTAAATTCCCACTCTTCTTTTGGAACATTTTTGCATATTTCAGAGATGACACATAGCGATTATTTTTAATCAAAATTTATATTTAAATATGATTGTGTAATGATAATCTCTGAATATCATTAGTCATTTGATAAAAATGGTATTTCAAGGATAAATTTATGATTATTTTTTTCTTAAATTAAAACATCGATGATATTATGTGAAAATATTTCAAAATGTATACAGTACTCCCCATTTATCCATAGTTTCGCTTTCGGAGGTTTCAATATCCCTCGGTCAATCACTGTTCGAAAATATTAAATGGAAAATGTTATCCTCAGAAAATTTATCCTCAGAAAGTTAATCAACAGTAGTATAATGTTATTACAATTCCTACATCATTCAACTCGATTCATATTTCATATAATCACTATCATCACCATAAAAAAAAGGTGAGTACGGTACAATTACGAGTAAGTATTTTGAGAGCGAGAGAAAGACTACATTGTCATTTTTGTTAAAGTGTATTGTTTTGATTGATTAGTTTTATTATTTGTGTTGGCTCTTGAGTGTGGGTTTCTTCTTGTTGTTTTAATTTTTGTTGTTTTGTATTTGTGTTTCTGTGTATTTTTGTTCTTATGATTGTGTGCGGTATATTATGGGATGGACATTTTTGGTATTTCTGGAGTGATTATGTGTGAGGAGTTTGATTTCGCATGATGTATCCAGTTGTAATTGAGTGTCACTGTTTGTCAAGTTGATGAGAACGTGCAACGGGGTTTTGTTTTTGTGTAATCAAAAATCGGAAAGAAGTATCGATTTATTTTTTCATGCTAAATATCCTCAGTGAGATACAGGCAAAAGCCTAGTTTACTGGGAATGCGACAAATGAAAGGCAACAAACACAGATCCATTGAAATTGTATGTCCAAATTAAATTACATTTTGTTTTTTCGCAAATTATATATATATTTCTTGTCATGTGTAATAATAAATAAAATAAATAAATTATTCGTTGTTGATATTAATCACTTACTTGATAGAAATCAATCCAACAATATATGTCTTTGAAACCATGGTTTAATATAATGAGAATGAATAAGATGAAAGTGTTTGTCATGTGTCGTTTGCGGACGGGCCACTGCGTGGTGGCTAGTCACCTTTATAGAATGGGTATTGTGGATACTCCTGTATGGGAGTGTGGTTTAAACTTTGTTTGTGGCGACAAATTTGATTTACTAAAAGCCATATCTTTACCGCATCCAATGAATGTTGCGTTTCTTCTTTCTTCGAGGAACTTTTCCATTTATACATCGATTGTTGATTTTTTTAATCTAAATAAGTTAAAACTATGAATTATCTTGAATCGTAATTTTTTTAAGTTTTTTTATTATATTGACTTATATAATTGTATAATATTGAACTAAATACATTTAACAAATGGAAAAAATAAGCTTAACACCGCTTTATTTTTTTTTCGTACCCTTTTTATTGATTCAAATTCAATACGAGATGTATTCTTCTCGTATTGAATTTGTATCAAATAAAAATAAAAACCTGTTCATATACTAAAACATATAGGGCTAACATGGCCGCTATGAATAAACGCTCCATGAACGCTAGATTTCAAACCGCGGGCTTCAAAAAAACCAAATGAAAGGGTCCCAGTGAAGAAAACAATTTCATCTGGCCACAATACACGCCAATTCGAATATAGGATACGTACGTAAAAAATACATTGATAGATATTTTTTTAATTATGTTACTTTATAAAAAAAACTACTATAAAAGTTATTTCTCTTTTAAATTAGTATAAAAATTAAAGGAATAAAATGAATAGATAAGATAAAAATTTAAGTCCACAATATTAGTAATGGTGTATTTTTAGAACGCAAATATTAAAATAAACAACAGTTTTTTTTCAATATTATAGTACAACAATATTATAGTACAACAATGGACGAAAGACATTCCATTATAATCGGATGACATGAATAAAGAGCAATGTAATAGATAAATACAATGAGAAATTTACTCGTACACCTAACAAATATATCTATTTTTCTGAGGCACACAACGATGACCTACGTGGCCTAGTTGGTAAGGTGATTTCGATCTCTGGAACCCAGGTTTTTTTTTATAACAATATTAACAAACGGACAATACACCTAGCGTCATTTATACAGCAGACTCTCTTCAAGAACGCTCAAACTCGAGATTTGAACCCACTTTTATTGACAGATTGAAAATATAACAAAAAAAACAAGTTGAGTGTAATAATAGGAAGATGGTGGCTGCGTTGATTGGATTCGAAACCCCGCATCTTCGTGTGTTTAAAAAAAACTTGGATGACGAACTCCAAAGAAACTTTTGTAGATCTTCCGATATGTGATAATAACACATTCGGCTTTAGGTGGAGTGTAGTGTATGTGTGAAATTGTAATTTATTTTATCAAACACTGTTTATTCCACATGTTTGTAACGGTATAGCCCTACCGGTTTCAAGGCTTTCACCTCATCCTCAGGGGAGCACAAACAAGACTAAATTCTGTTCGAACTGGTACCGACATAGACGCTTCAACGGTTGGGGACTGGGGAGTAAGGGAGGCATGGGATGATTTCGGCCAGGAGCGGAGAGATTTTCGGGATATATGTGTTTACCAGATGTTATATCTTCCAACCAACCAGATTTTTTTGCTATATAACTTACACATAAGATTCATATCATGAAACAAGTTATTATTTTTTTTCAAGTCAAATTAGCAAACGCTAGCATAAATAACAATATTGTTTTAATATTTTTCCAATTAAAAATGCACGTGTACATGAAAATAACCAACCCTCAAAACGTGATGTTTCGTCAACTATCTCAGAACAGGTAGCATATGGGTTGAGTACCTACTTTATGCATCTTATTCAAATGTACGCAAATCGAAATCCTGTGTTTGATGTTTTTATCTTAGTATCAGAAATGTTACAAATAAGGGGTTATAAATAATAAGATTTCTTAGAACTTTTGGTGCGGTGGTCTTTTGTTAAACGCACTTGTGTTTAGACGTACGTCTGGCGCTCCATCTTCTCTGTTTACCCCGACAGAGATATATATATATATATATATATATATATATATATATATATATATATATATATATATATATATATATATATATATATATATATATATATATATATATATATATATATATATATATATATGTATAGAATATATATTTCACCGTACTAAGAGAATAATTTGATATAATTTAAAGTTTAAAAAAACTAAACAACAATATTAACACGCCCATAGAGCACAAAATTTCGTCGATTAACCAGTCAAAAGCAATTATTATTAATTTACTCGACAGCAAAATACCAAACCATAAATCATTTTTTAGACAGTCCTTGGCCCTGCTTAATATTTAAATTTTCTAAAATTAATTTTCGACAACCACAAAACAGCTCTTTATTAATACAGAACGACGTTGTCAAGGATCAAGTTTTAAATAATATTTAAAGTAATTTGCATATAAGGGTATTTTTCATCATAAATATGGGGGATCTTCATTATACAGTAGTTTGTCGTGTCAAATGTCAATTTTAATTTTGAAAATCTTGTTAATGTTGGTTGAGATCAATAAATTTATACATTTTAAGTTTCCTAAGTTAGGCAGCTATTCCCAAACGGGGGCAATATCGCCCCCATGAGGAGCAGTACTAGTTATTGAAGGCGTTGTAAGTGTACAGAATGATTAGGGGGCGTTAAGGTTATCAAGGGGTTATGGCGATTTATTTGAAATATTCCAGTAATATTTTTAGCCATACTCAATGGCATACTTTTAAACTCGACTTAGACCAAATTAAGAAGAATTGTTAAAGCGAAAATGTGATAAATCTCAGGAATAGAAAGGCGTTAATTATCTGACCAAATTCTCTAAACTTTTTGATTGATCTATATTTACTCTTTTTACTCGTTTATAAGATTTTTTTATAATGGAAATCGTTAAGGGTAAATGAATTAAGTTTCAATGTAAAAATATACAACTCTGTATTAAAATTAGGCATTAATAAAATTATATCATAACAGCAGTCACCCCGGAAACTGCATTGGTCTGCAAGTATACTTGGTAGAGGGAACAGAGGCTAGTCCCATCTCAAAACAATTCTATAACACTCCTGCTCCCACTTGACATCTACAAGTGTCATTTACTCTGGGACATAAATTACACCACAAAAAACTGTGTGTAGGATTCACAATTTATACAACATAGATACAATTCCTATAACAAGGGCATGGGAAACCCTAGAACTATTTTTTTTTCCAAGAAAATCAGATAAATATGCTCAACAATATATAGGTCACGTTCCTCAGTATTGAGATAACGACGAAGAAGGTAAAGTATTGAGATAACGATGAAGAGGTACAGTATGGAGATAACGACGAAGAAGGTACAGTATTGACATAACGATAAAGAAGATACAGTATGGAGATAACGACGAAGAAAGTACGAAGACGACTTATATTTGTGTATTTTTAAAATACACTGTAACTTCACTCAAATACACATACAGGTTAAACTCAACGACATACAAAGCTTAAAGAATTATATACATACGGTACCAAAAAAATTAACAAATAAGAAATAATTGTTAAACCGAATCAACACGCATTACAAAGAGCGCTCAAAATGCTTTCTTTAACCCCTCCTTCCCTGTGATGTGTAACTAGTACACATTGCTTCTAAACACCTTTAAAATCTCTATAAATATGATAAATACTGGATTCAGATTTAAGGTATTCCTCCGTAATACATTTACGCATTGAATGAAAAAAATAATATTAATAATAATTAGCACTTATCGGCCACATCAGAGATATTTTGTGAAAATCGGGAATAAATTCACCAATACAATCAAACGTGGGCCAGTGTGTGACGTAGGTATATTCATTCTAAAAAACCGCTTTGGGTGAAGAAGCGATGCTATTCACGTCTCACTCTACTTCGGTATATGGGAACGCAAGAAACAGAATCTCAGTTCGCTCGCTTCTCTCGCTTCAGTAGCTCGCGGGCTTTCGTTTGAGGTGGTCGCTTCACCCGTTTTCTGAACGTCGGCCAATGGTTTTTTTTCATGTTTTCAGCAATAAAATTTCAATTATTATCACTTTTGACTTCAAATTTAATTAATTTAAGCGATTGGTTATGAATATTCTTATTTTTCCGATTTTTAATCGCTCATTTTTACATTTGTATTGATGTGTATTGAATACACAGTACCGTAACGCGCGGATTTTTTTAGTACAGGAAGGAAAAGATTAAAAACATTTTATGAAATGTTGAAGATATCAATATCCGAGGTCCTATTCAAAAGAGACAGCACTTGACAAGTTAGATCTACTTATGGCCAACCTAAATATATCAAGAATGATTGAAAAAAGGCTAACCTAACAAATGTATTATAAGTAGTGAGAGAAATGCGCGTGAGAGGAAGATCAAGGGAAGTATAGTTAGATCAAGTAAATTATATTTTGAAAGATGGAAACGAAGGATGTAAACAAATTTAAAGAAATCGTAGAAGTTGTGGGACAAGGTATATGGGTGTAGAAAAGTTTAAGGATAAGGAGGGATGAATGTGAACTTAAGGTTGATGTGTTGAGTAAGATGAAAAAAATCACAGGTAGATAGTTTGGGCATGTGGAACGAATGAATAAAAGAAGACTAATAGGATAAATAAATATCTAGTGTGAATTTTGGTGAAAGGCGAGAGAGAAAAAGACTAAGGAAAGTATAGTTGGATCAAGTGAATGTTATTTTAAAGAAGAAAACGTAGACAATCTAAGGTGAAAACCTCATTGACCCTTTTGTTGAAATCAGGTATAGATTGAATTAGCTCTTTTTCGATGCTTAATATTGATACTACTCTTAGTAAAGCATTCAGTCTGTCCTGGCTTATCGGATTT